>JAINUG010000050.1:3587938-3896426 GCA_029706075.1 Aldrovandia affinis | reverse complement strand
GACCACTGCTGACGCATGCATTCTGTGGTCAGCGCTAGTGTGTTTTACTGTTGGTCTGAGTGAGCGTCGCGCTCAGTTTGCATGGGAGGTATTGTAGGGTATGAGTCTTGCAGTGTGATCTCTCTGTCAGGCCTGGTTTTGTCTGTGTTGCTATCGGGAACCCAGGTTTTCTGCACCACACAGGTTCTGCGTGCAGAGTCTCCCCTGCGGTACAAAGCCAACAGAATTCAGCCACACCTCACATTTTACGCACTCACGCGTGCACCCAATCTTACATACACACACACACACTCGCGCACCCAATCTTACACATGCGCACGCACGCACACACACGCGCCAGCGTGCACACATGCACAGTCTTGCACACATGCACAATTACACACACACGTGCACGCACAGTCTCACACACATGCGCAATTATGCGCACGCCCAATCTCACACACGCACATGCATGCACAGTCTCTCTCACACACACACACACACACACACACACACACACGCGCGCGCACAGTGCATTTCTCCGGGGAGCTGGTTCTTTGTTGTGCAGCGTGTGTATGTGTGTGTGTGTGTGTGAAATGGAGAGCGCTCGGGCCCAGGCAGCACAGAGGAGCAGGAGAGCGGAACACTCCGTCCCGGCTGGAGAGAGCAGGCTGAAGGCTGCCAGGAGATCCATAGCACAGGAGTGACTCATACACAGCACAGCGCGTCACTGACGCAAGCCTCTATTTACTGTCTCTCTCTCTCTCTCTCTCTCCCTCTCTCTCTCTGTCTGTCTCCCTCCCTCCCTCTCGTTCTGTCTCCCTCCCTCTCTGTCTCCATCTCTCTCCCTCTCTCTGTCACTCGCTCTCTGTCAATTCAATTCAAAATGCTTTACTGGCATCTCTCTCTCACACAGTGTGCAGGTCTCTCTCTCTCTCTCTCTCTCTCTCTCTCTCTCTCTCTCTCTCTCTCTCTCTCTCTCTCTCTCTCTCTCTCTCTCTCTCTCTCTCTCTCTCTCTCTCTCTCTCTCTCTCTCTCTCTCTCTCTCTCTCTCTCTCTCTCTCTCTCTCTCTCTCTCTCTCTCTCTCTCTCTCTCTCTCTCTCTCTCTCTCTCTCTCTCTCTCTCTCTCTCTCTCTCTCTCTCTCTCTCTCTCTCTCTCTCTAATAGCTGAAGCTGTGAGAGAAGAGGGGGTGTTTCTCCCCGTAGCAGCAGCTTGCTTGGATGATTACTTTCGCTGGCCTCTAACGCACAGTGCTTATGCTTCAGTCTGCCCAAGGCCAGGGGCCTACCTTGCACATTAGAGCAGTGGACACCTTCTGCGATCGAACCCTTTCTGCTCCGCAGCCCTGCGTAGCGCTCTTTCCTGGCCAGAAGCCTCGGCAGTACGGAGCGCTTTGAATGAATCGGGCACGCCTGCCTCTCGTGAAGAGACGAGAGACGGCCGATCGGCAGCTCATCTGCCAGGGTTTTCTCCGCCCCCACCCCGCGCTCTCAGCCCAGACGGCCGCCCGTGAGCCGGCGCTAACGAGCGCTCTGTTTGTCGTCGAGCCACGCTTCGTTTACAGTCAATAACGGCTTCACGCTCGCCGAGTCCCGCAGGCCTGGAGGATCCTCACACTTTAAAAATGGCACCCCCCACACCCAAACACACACACACACACACGCACACACGCATGCACGCATGCCCACACACACACGCATGCACGCCCTCACCCACACACACACACACACACACACGCATGCCCACACATTTACACGCACGCATGCACGCCCTCACCCACGCACATCCTCACAAACACACACACACACACACACACACACATACACACACCATCTGCACCAGCTCTTTCTCTCAATTCAATTCAATTCAAATTGCTTTATTGGCATGACCAGACGACTCTCATATTGCCAAAGCACACATTTACAATTAGACATATCACACGGACAGGTTGAAATGCTCAGACATAAGACACCGAAAGATCAACATTTTCAGACGTGACACACGATATGACGTTGGGCATCTCTCCCTCTCCCCCTCTTTCTCTTCCAACCATGTCCTCAGTCCCTCAATTTAAATGCCAGCCCCCCTCCCCATTGAATGCTGTGTGAAATTTCTGTTTTGTTTGGTCTCATGTGCACTTCTGCATACCAGCCGGCGAGTTTATCGTTTGCTAGCTCGGGCGCGGACAAATAACCAATCGCAGGTGACCTTTGGTGCAAACCCAGGCGTAACTGACGCGCATTACTCGAGCGCAAAATGTTCCTTAATTGTCCTCCCAGCCTGCACAGCAGAGGTGTGGAGAGAGACTGCTTAAAATATTCAAAACCAAAAGAGGTGCTTTTTTAAATTTATTTTTAGACTTGGTGGTCCGGCTGGGGTGTTTGGGTGGGGGGGTGATTACGTTATGTGGGGGCTGCTGGTGTCCTGTCATGCAGTCAGCAGGGAGAGGTCACATGACCAGGAAGTGGAGTCTGGATTGGGCCCCCGGTCCGTAGTTAGTCTGGAGCAGACGTGTAAACGTGTCAATTCAGTGTGATTGTGGATGTGGTTATCTCGCTGAAGTGTGTGATTTCATATGTTACAGCATGGCTTTCCTCCCCCTGGACATTAAGCCTTCCTGTGTGTGGGAGGGGCATGCATATGTATTAAGTCAGAAGTCAGGGTTGTGATTTGCATACGTGTGCATTTTGTTCACTTTTTTTGTGCACGTGTGGTTTTACTCTGGGGTAGAAGCGGTGGGTGTGAATATGTGGTGGTCTATATTGTGCGTCGCGTTGATGGCTGTTTTTAAACAAGGAGAACATTTGTAAAAGTGTGTGTGTGTGTGACTGTGGGTGTCACTGAATGCGTGTGTGTGTGACTATGTGTCACTGAATGCATGTGTGTGTATCACTGAATGTGTGTGTGCATGTGTGCGTGCGTGCGTGCGTGTGTGTATGCTCCCCAGCCTTGCATACAGACCGTTAAAACAATATCGCTCTCCCTGCATTGAAATATTAGTCATCCGGACGCTTAACCAAAGCCACATGTTGACTCACTTTTGTGTTGTGCTCTGTGAAAGACGGGCCCTGCTTCTCCCCAGACTCTTCATCCACTGTTTACCCACAAAGACAAAGGCACGGCTCTGACTGTGATCTCTGGCCTTTTCATTTTAAAGGCAGGGCTTTTTTTTGGGAAGGGTGGTACGTGCACTCGGTTGCCCCCGGGCTCCAGGGACTCTGTGGGTCGGATGGTTGCCAGGGCGATGACTCAACCCACCCCAGAGACCGTCAGTCTGACCCGAGGGGGCAGTGGGAGTCTGGCCAGGCAGGGCAAGGCCAGCGACCGTGACCTTTGAACTCTCCACGGTGGAGAGTTTGGGGGTCTATCCGGTGCGGTCTCTATGGAGATCGTGATAAGAGGTCAAAATATAAAATATCCCGAGCCTGTTTTAATGCTCCCAAAGTGAGTTTGGCTGCACATCATTGGCGTTTGGAGCAGGCAGGTCTTCTGAAGGTGTACCTGGTCGAAGGTGACGCGTTTTCTTGGAGCGTTGAAATGTGTGCATGGTGCTTTTGGCTTTTTGGCCTCCCGCTCACACCAGTGCAGACTTTTGGACGTGTGCTTTACGTACCTTGATGCGACGCCCCTGAAGACTGTGACCTTACCTGTGTGTGTGTGTGTGTGTGTGTTGAAGGACACACAGGATAACCATCACCAACTTCTGCCTGGGCAAGCATCTGGTGAGCGAGGATGACCTTCTGAAAGACCAGCGAGGGAGCCCCGCTTACATCAGCCCTGACGTACTAAGTGGTAAGAACGGGAGGGAGGGAGGAAGGAAGGAAGGGAGGAAGGGAGGGACGGAGGAAGGGAGGGAGGGAGGGAGGGAGGGAGGAAGGGAGAGGGAGGAAGAGAGAGAGAGGAAGAGAGAGAGAGAGGGGGAGGGGGAGGAAGAGAGAGAGAGGGAGAGGGAGGGAGGGAGAGAGAGAGAAAGAGAGGGGGAGAGGGGGAGAGGGAGAGGGAGAGTCCCATTTATTATAACTACTGTTATTACACTGGCGGGTACATGGTGAGTCACCACTCGTATCACGGCCGTAATCGAATCAAAACCCTGACCTGCCCATTCGGCGCCAATCGCACTGTTCCTTTACTCAACGGGGGTCTGTAAACCTTTTCCTAAAATTCAAATGAGTGTTTTGAGCATTGTAGTGACAACGGGTTTGCGTGACCTCCGTTGATCAAACGTGTTTGCAGCGTGCAGTAAAGCAGCGCTGCTCCCTCGCTGCCGTCGAGCGGCCGGCCGGTTTATTTAGCCGAGAGCGGTTCCTTTCGGGGAAAGCGCTGTAATCACGTTCCCGGCAGGAAGCGGTCAGGCGAGGCCTTGCATAATCCGACTTAAAGGGGAAAACCGTGTTCGGGTTTCCTGTCATCTCATTGGGCAATAGCGCTTTCACAAAGCAGGAAGTGGGCTAGAAAATGCCAGCTAAGCCTCTGTTTTAAAATACAAAAAACGAACTAACAACAAAACCCTTCGGATTTCAGCGTCCCGCCCGAGGAATGTGACATGCCCGTGCATAGAAGGTTGAACCTGTGCACGCTGTTGCACAAAGCCGTCTGTATTTGGTTACGCGTGTTGGATCTTGAAATTTTGCAGACTTAATCTTGACCACAGAGAAGAGGTATAACACTTTGGCAAAGGCAAGAGTGTCATACCTGAAGCATTTGGTGTCTTTCTAGTCGCTTGAAAGTTTCACACCGCGGACAACAGGAAGTGTTCCCTGTGTCACTAAGCCGCATTTGGCCACAGGTCCGTTTCTCGTCTTTTACACTTCACATTTAGGCTTTTAGCAGATGCTCCCAACCAGAGTGACTTAAACAGTTTTACACCTTCTTTACATACGATCCGTTTATACAGCTGGATATTAACACTCATGCCTTGTGGATCGTCATCCAGAGGGGACCTACTTCTGTCAGTACAGAAATGCTTCATCATAGGATGAAGGTGATCGCTCAGAATGGCTTTGTATTCATTGGCATTCACCTTGCCCCCTAAGGGGTTGAGGTGACCTAAACGGTGCCAGGAAAATACACCCCGCATGCTGCCAGAACCCTTCATTTATTCAAGCGTTTCCTTTATTTTAGCAGTTACCTGTATGGCATTGCACAGCAAATGACCCCGTTTCTTTGCATGCAGCTGGATATTTACCGAAGCAAATCAGGTTAGGTACCTCGCTCGAGGGTACAGTGGCAGTGCCCCCCTGGGAATCGAACCTGCAACCTGTGACTTGCAAGCCCAGTTCCCCGACCGCTGTGCCCGCCGCCCCCGTCTCCTCCGTTAGCCCGCGGGCCCATTGGCCTCGCCAGAGCCGCCCTTGGGCTCGTGCGAAAAGAACAGATTGTTGTTGTGGTTTTTTGTTTCCAATGCGAGGAGCAGATAGCAGCCAGTGGTAAATCAGCAGAACGTGCGTGGAGAACAATAAATAGCGCGGCGGTGAGTCACGGGCGGTGAGTCATTGGGGAAACTACTCCCAACTCTCCACCGCCCCTCCCGAACTCGCCGCAATCTCTCCCCCGCTTCTCCAAACGTGCCGCGGCGCCCTGACTCTCAGCCTTTCCTCTGGCGCCCGGGCCCGGCTTTTCCCAAAGCCTGCGCAAAGCCGCAATTACGGGCCTCTCCGCAAAGGCACAGAGAAACCGTGTCTGATTCACCGCCTCGCTCGTTTACAGGTTGGGCCTCTGGATGGTGTAATCTGTGACCTTCTGTAAACTTTAAACTGAAACTGGGTTGTTGTTTTTTTTTTCTTTTTTTTTCTTCTTTTTTTCTCTCTCCCTGAAAGCGTGGGTGAGAGTTCCCGTAAATCTGTTGAGGGATGGCGAGAGAGGACGGCGATTGCGCGTTCAGATCTGTGTCCTCGCCGAGGGCTGTAGCGCTCTCATCTCGAGCTGTAGGTGTAATTGTTAACGCTGCTAATGAAGCAGCGTTGGGTCTGATGGAAGCAGAACAGCACAATGCTGTAGGCGGCAGTGTAGGCGGCAGTGTAGTGTAGTGGTTAGGGAACTGGGCTTGCAACTCAGTCAGTTGAGTTGCTGGTTTGATACCCAGGTGGAGCACTGCCGTTGTACCCTTGAGCAAGGTACTTAACCTAAAAATTGCTTCAGTAAAATATCTGGCTGTATAAATGGATTGTATGTAATGAAATGTAAACTGTGTAAGTCGCTCCGGATAAGAGCATCTGCTAAAATGACAAAAATGTAAAAAAAATATGTACAAAAATACAATACATTTTAAAGAAATCGGCTGCCACTCAGAGACCCCGAATACCGGTGACATCTTTTATACCTGTAGATATGCGGGGAAGGGGGGGCAGGGTTTTTTGACAGTGTACACAAGGTGGTGTTGTGAGTGTTTGCGGACTGAACTGTATTTTGCATTGTTGAATGAATTTGGTGATGTGCGTGTGAGTGTGAGGTGCACACACACACACACACACACGTGTGTGAGTGTGCGTGCGTGCGTAAGTGACTTGGGATAAGAGCTTCCTGCTAAAGAGATATGACGTAATGTATGTTTGGTGTATGTTAGATATAGCTTGTTTGATACGCGTTTGGTGTGTGTATGTGTGTCCGTGCAGTGTGTGTTCAGTGCGTTTGCGTTGAGTGTGTGTTAATGTGTTCATTGCGCGTCTGCTCTCCACGTGTGGTGCATGTATGTGGCGTGTGTGAGGCTCTGACAGTACCGCGTGTTCTCTCTGCGTGCAGGGCGCCCGTACCGTGGTAAACCCAGCGACATGTGGGCGCTGGGAGTGGTGCTGTTCACCATGCTGTACGGCCAGTTCCCCTTCTATGACAGCATACCTCAGGAGCTCTTCCGCAAGATCAAGGCTGCCGAATACACCATTCCAGAGTGCGTACACCCCCTCCGATCTATACCGTTCACCCCTACACCCCCCATCCAATCTGTACCCCCCCACCTTCCATGAGGTTCTGGGAGCTGAAGCTGCGCTCACTCACTGTCTCTCTGTCTCTCTGTCTCTGTCTCTCTGTCTCTCTGTCTCTGTGTCTCTGTGTCTCTGTGTCTCTGTGTCTCTGTGTCTCTGTGTCTCTGTCTCTGTCTCTGTCTCTCTCTCTCTCTCTGTGTCTCTCTGTGTCTCTCTGTGTCTCTCTGTCTCTCTGTCTCCACAGAGATGGCCGCGTGTCGGAGAACACCGTGTGCCTGATCCGGAAGCTTCTAGTTCTGGACCCCCAGCACAGGCTGACGGCGGCCGAGGTGCTGGAGTCCCTCAGCGGCATCATCGCCTCTTGGTGAGGGCGCCCTCTGGTGGAGACGCTTACCGATTCGATTTATTTTATTTCCTTTTTTTAAAGTTGAAGGAAAATGCACACAGTCAGCACCACAAGTGGATAAACATCACGTAGGTGTGTTAGTCCTTATTCTGTCAAGGATAAAGATACGAAGTCAATGAGCTTCTTTTTCCATTGTGGTCTTCTCGTTATATTCGCCCTTGTCCCTTGCATATTTGCTGAAGGAGTTCAGGTTAAGTGTCCTGCTTGAGGGCATGATTGCAGGGTCCCACCTGCGATTTGAACCTGCAACCTCCAGTCGTTGACCCGGTCTCTGTTTGTGTCCCACAGGCAGTCTGTGTCCTCTCTTAGCGGTCCTCTTCAGGTGGTCCCCGATATCGACGACCAGGTCAACCACCCAGAGCATCTACAGGAGGTGAGAAAATGACCGACCAACTCCTTCCTCACTCTTCCCAGTGACGCTGATCTGGGGTCAGCCAGCAGGGCTGCAGGGAGTAGCCAGAGGGCCATTCCCTCAGCAGGGAACTGCTCTGGGGTCAGCGCTGCCGAGGAAAGCCGGGGACAAAATGGAAGCGGGATTGGGATTGGAGAACGAGGGTTTTAACCAATCGCTTTGTTCTGCTGTGGAGAACAGCATTTTTGAGACTGATTCCAATAAGTCCGTGATTGACACCTCAGTGTAGCTCCACCCATTATATGGTTCAAGAAACCTCAGACGCCCATCGCTAGCTCAGAGCATATCAAAGCTTCCCCCCCGCCATACTATGAAAGGGGTTCCTCTAGCGCCACCTGGTGGGAGAATAGGTGAAGTGGTTTGCAACACAAGCTGTATTTGTAGTGGAGCAATGACACTTCATCGCTGTAACAGAGAGAGAAAGGGGATTTTCTTTAAGCTTATTTCCTCCCGCCCCCACATGGAGGCATGGAAATGCAAGTGGCACTAATTCTTCACGCATTAGAATTCACGCGTTTAATTGGCCGAAACGGTTGGTGATCGGGCATCGTCGGTGGAGTCAGCATGGTAATTAATCACGTTACACGGGTATTAGGCTCTTTTGAATAGTGTGAACAGAGGGGCGTCCATGGCGCTAACTCACGTTGTTAGCGCTGGGCTGTATTTCACTGGCCGTCAGCCCCCGTCACTCGAGGAATAAGATGAGCTCACTGTGCTCCCAGAACTCTCATTTTATGCCTGTTTATTTATTTGTTTAGTAGACATTTTACATCCATTTAAATCATTCACATAACCAGATTCAAATTGGAGAAAAAAAAGATCATCTTTCAGGGGATTTGCCTTGCACTCCTTGCTCCTTTCACTGAAAGAGCTGTGCTTCTCTCTGTGTCTGTGTGTGTCTGTGTGTCTGTCTGTGTGTGTGTGTGTGTGTGTGTGTGTGTGTGTCTGTCTGTGTGTCTGTGTGTGTGTGTGTGTGTGTCTCCAGGCGAAGGTGATGGAGGAGTCCTCGCAGTATGAGTTTGAGAACTACATGCGTCAGCAGCTGCTGCTGGCGGAGGAGAAGAACACTATCCACGAGGCCAAGAGCGGCAAGCGGCAGTTTGGCAACATCCCCCCGGTGCGCCGGCTCGGCCACGATGCCCAGCCCGTCAGCCCGCTGGACGCCGCCGTCCTGGCGCAGCGCTTCCTCAGGAAGTAGGTGGGGGTTCGGGTGGGGGAGCCCCCCAAAAAAACCCACACAGACTCAGCCCAACCTCAGCAGCCTGGGCCAGCTCCGCCCCGAGGACACGCCCAAGCGGCCGGGACAGGGGGATTGACATGGGGTACCCAAGACACATGTGCACAGACACACCTGCACACAGACACACCTGCACACAGACACACCTGCATACAGACACACCTGCACACAGACACACCTGCACACAGACACACCTGCACACAGACACACCTGCACACAGACACACACACACACACACACACACACACAGGCACGCACGCACATCCCTGGAAGGACAGCGTTTATCCCCAGTGCTGATGCAGGAAGTTGGCTCTGGACAGGTGATGGGAGCAGGGAGGATTGGGGGAGGGGGCATCTGAACCATACGAGGCTTTAGCCCCCCGCCCTCACCTCCATTCAGTCAACGGTCACCAGTCCTGGCCCCCTCCACTCCCTCCCTACTCACTCAAATCCCAAAACGCCCCCTCCCCTTGCCCACACACACACCTGGTCACCAAGAGCAATACGGTGTTCCGCGTTGGAATCATGTAGCAACCCCCCAGCACTTTCAGAGCCCCCGCCTCCGATCCAGAGATCACCTGACCGCAGACTTCATCACACTGCCACGCTCTCCAGCTCCACCCCCTCTTCGGTTTCCGAAACCAAAACGATCTGTGTTTGTTCTGTAACTACGACTTCAAAAAAACTACCTCTGCCTCCTCCCTTTTTTTTAAAACCAGCCCTCTTCTTTTTAGAAAAAAAAACGAAACAAAAAAAACTGGGGGTGATCGCGCCTCCGTCTGGCGAAAGCATTACCTTCCCCCCTTCTTTTTTTGTTTAGTGTGTGTGTGTGTGTGTGTGTGTGTGTGTGTAGGGGGTATTTATCCACCGAATTTGAATAAGCTTAAATTTCATTTTTTCTCTCTCTCAATTAAAAGGTAGCATTTTGTTTCTAGCCAGCCACATTTAACATTTAAAGATGCTAACCCTCGTTCTGGCCATTGACAACTTCTGATATCGAAAATATCACAGAATGCATCTTTTAATTATTATTTTTGTTTTCAGGTTTTGATACGATTCTAATCAGTTTGCATTTCAGGCAGCTATTTTCACTCACTTAAAAACAGCAGGGTTGCCAAGACCTTTGGTTGGGGGTTGGGGGTCAGAAATATGCCACGTTTTGGAGTGGCAGTGGTGCCAGTGGTGGCTCCATGATTCATGCATGTTTCTCATGTTTGAGGCATGCTTGGGGTTTTTTGGTTTGTTTTTTCATGTGCTGTTTGGTTATAATCAGCCAGCATGAGAATCTTATTTTTTATTTTTTTCATATGTATAGCCAAATATGGACCTTCTTTAAAGTGGTTGTTTGCCAAGGAAACCACCCCCCATCTCCCCTAGACCTATGTGTATTTTCTTTTTTCTTTTTTAAACCAATGCCACGTGTTGTTCTCATCCTCTCCCTCTAAAACTGTGCGTATCACCATGGTACAAGTATGACGTGTAGCTAAATGTGAATGCGTAGCCCATCGCGGCCTGAGCAGAATGTCAGTGGTGCTTTTTGCGATAGCGTGGGGTTTTTCTCCACCTCCTCACGTCGCTCGAACCAGGGGGACACACACAGGAGCACAAGCCCAAATCAGAGCACTCTGATTGGTTATCCCAGGAGGTGGGGGGTCAAACCGTAGACTTTCCGCTGGCTAGCTGAGCCCACAGCTGTGCCGACATATTGGACAAAATATTAACTGCATGTCTAAAAACGTAAAACCCCCGAATTATTTCACCCCCTATCCGTGGTTCAACACAACCGGCCCACTTGATTGACCCTCTAGACGTCAGGGCCGTGAGACGGAGATTTCAGGGGACTAGCCCCCTTAGTCTGTGTGGCCCAACCTCAGAGTTGAATGGGATAAATTCCACTCTAATGGAAGAAAAGTCCGAATTGTTGTAGTCATTGACTAATTGGGCAGTGCTCTTAATCGTATGGTAGTCTGCAAGTCTTTTGTAGCCATAAGTGAATGGAATACGATGCCCTGGTCTTGCCGAGTAATAAATGGTTCGCTCTGAGCGACTCGCTTAAACCCTAATCACGGCCATTATTCTTCATGTGTTCTTATTGACCGCTTGTGTAAGTACACTAGTGTCTCTCAGATAATGGCTGCGGACGATTGGTTTCGTGGCGGCTTCGCTCTTTTGATTGGTCGACGCTCAGCGACGCGAGCGTACGCTGGTTTCCTTGTCTCCATTTTACAGTGTGAATATGGAGGATTTTCGGAAACTTTCCTCTAACTAACCACTCATCAAAACAAAGAATCTGACATTCTCGTCGTCCTCCGTCTCGTCCCTCTTACCTGTAACAAACACGCAGACTTTTGTGCTCACAGTGAAAAAGCATCGACTGACAAACTGCATGAGTGAAAATATTTATCGGTTATAGAAATGATTTTGTCTTTTTTTTTTTTTTGCGTGCCCATTTCTTTAAATTCATGTGATTTTGTTATTTATTCGCTTCACTTTTCCCCTGCCCTCAAAGCAATTTTCAGTTCCACTTCTTTTAACATCATAACTGTTCCGACTATTGCTGTGATATCTCTTTTCTTTTCAGCTATCTTCAGTGAAGAAGATTTTGTTTTGTCGTCGTTGTCGTCGGTTGTTTGTTCGTTTGAAAATTTTTGGTTGCCACAAACCAGTGGTTAATTAAGCTACACTAATAGTAAGACAGAATTTTTGCATAGGTCTATTTTTTTAAGTAAATTCTGCACATTTAGAATGATTTATAGAAGTAATTCTGTATAATGTACCGGATTCATACAAAGCTGCGCTGTGTGTTGTCTGTGTATGAAGATCGCCACAGCTGTGGGTATATATTCTAGTGCAAAGCAGTGAGCTACCATCTTAGAAAATATCACAGAGACCCACCTCTGTGAATCCCATATTGCCCTCTCACTGAGGATACCCATACATCCTGAGTAGTCTTGCCACCGTGTATAAAATGTTAGCTTTCTCTAACAGCAATGTGAATCTCGAGAGTTGAGTGTTAAGCAGTATTGTAGTTTTGTTTTTTTTAAGTATAAAGAGGTCTCTGTCAGTTTTCAGTCCGAAACCGCTGTAGTTAACGGAGCGGGCCTAGTTGGCTTAAATCGGTATAAAATTCATGACGCAAATTCACCGGCCGCTGATGTCCGCTAGCGTATTGGACTCTGCCAACCGCCATCTTATTTATGTAGGTTCATGACATCGTTTACGTAGACGTGTGATCTGTCCCCCATAACTGAAGGCAGTCGGGTCGAATTTTGTCTCGTTTCCGAGTAGAATACGGCCCCGCCCCCGCCCACCAACGAAGGCTGCAGAAAAGCACATTTTACAGCATGAATATTGTGTGTTATTGAGCTCGGTGTTTAAGATATGATCTGTGCATGCTTTTGACTGGCGAGGGGTGCCATGATCGCTCGAAAAATCAACACCATGGAACCAGAAAATGCGACGGTATTGGTGTTCAAAGTGCTTTTTAGTTAAGTCTAAAAAATTAAAAAATACACTGCAAAATGTGTTTTTATCTTTTCTCATTGTAAGTAAAAGAGAGAATTTAAAAAAAACCTGGTGCTGTTTCTTCTCATGTCGCAAATTTTGGTTTCCTTAAATCCTTTTTAGAAATATATATATAGTCATGATATATGAGAAGAACGGAAGCTGCATGTTTTTTTGTTTTCCTTATGGGGAAAGAAAATAAAAATAAAACGTAACAAGATTAATCCCATACTTTATTTTAACGGAAATGACCTTGTGGTGAGAAAATATGATTATTTTGCAGTGTATCAGTATTTGATATGCCTAATGTTTTTGTTTAAACTGGAAAATGGATCATGGTGTTGGAAGAGATTTGGAATAAAAAAAAATATTGTTGAAAGGCAGAAGTGGAGGTGGAGACAGCTGCTTGTTTGGACACATATCTCAGAAGAAACTGGGTAATTGTATAGAGATGAAACAAATTTGTATAAAAGACATATTTTTGTACTTCATCAGATCTCTACATGCATGTCAGCAATAATAAAACTTTCATATGGAATTATGGAATCTGTTTTTTATTCGTACTGCAATTTGTAATACCATAATTGGGTGGCTCTTTAATTTGTATTGAAGACCTCCTGTCTTGTATATGGCTAAGACCAAAATAAAACCTATGTGTGTTTGTATATATATATATAGTTAGGGTCAATTCAATTTCAATTCAGGAAATGGAATTGTAATTCAGTTCATGAATTGAAAATGCTCATAATGTTCTATGAGAATGTTTAAATTAATTTATTGAGTTCACTGAATTGTATGGGGGGCGGGTGGAGGAGAGGGACAACAGCAGTGGCTCTTAATTGGGGTGGCATTCACCAATACAGGGCATTGGAGTCATTTTGACCTTTTCCACTGAGTGCTTCTCTCTGTAGTTTACAAATCTACAAGACACAGATAAGATGTGTTTATGAGAAGAAATGTAATCGGGATAACATTTTAATCTTTGTGATCCAGAACTCTTAAAAAGTACCAAAGGGATGTTCTAAATCTAGCACTTGCTGGCAACCTGTTCTATGCTCTTGAGATTATTTGCCAGCTTGAGAGATCCAGTTACCATAGAAATAATTCATCCGTGATCTTTACTAATACAATTCAAATGTAGGCGGATGGTTGATTTGAGTAGGGACCGTGCACAATTACTTTTCAGTGATTTAGCAGGCGCTCTTATCCAGAGCTACTTACAAGTGAATTCCAATAAGTGGGGTGAATATCTTAAATGGCTCATACAACATCTTTACAGAAATAGCTGCTGGGAAATATGACATCACAAGCTATGCACCACGTCACACACAGGACAAAATTCACTACAAAAAATACGTACAGTTTTTCACAATTTTGGGGGGAGAACAAAAATAAATGAATTTATTTCTAATGGATTTAAACTTCAAATAATTTAATACAAAACATTTCCCCCTCTCTCCACTAGGAGGTGCACCAACCTAAGTAGCAGATTCCGTTTTCCTGAAGGGTGATACATGAATGTGACATTCCTTCAACTACTCCAAACAAGATTAATTTCCAATAAACTTCAGAGAATAAGCTAAAAACGGAACTCTTTGGCAGATTTTTCTATAGCAGCTGATAGTTGATAAGTCTGTAAACCTAATTCTCCTCCACATGGGCTAACACTACAGTGCCGGTTAAAAGTGCTATTGCTTAAACCAGGGGTTTTCAACCTCATTCCTGGGGATCCCACCTGGATGGGTGGACACCTGGTCCCTGAAACTAAACCATTTGTGTAAAATGAGTTGAATGACAGAACGATTGTTTGAATTAGTTAAACCTGCATTGTGTTCAAATAAGGAAAAAAATATGGTAGAACTTAAATGAAATACCTTAATTGATCAAGAGATTGGCTGTAGCAAATACCATAATCTGCAGTGGGTCCCCAGAACCGAGTTTGAGAACCCCTGGCTTAAATGACTGAATAAATGAACTTGTTTCTTGGACGCTTGCTGTGATGCAGAACAACCTCTCCAAAACCAAAGTTCACCTGCAATGGTTCATTAATACCAATATGAATAATGAACTTCCTAGCATTTGTGTGGCACCTGCATGATTGTGGGCTAATGCTGTGAGGCAGCTGATTTGTCCCTACCCTGGCAGGGGTAGCAGTGATGGCGGTGGAGTTATCATTGTGTGTGACCCACTGATTTTAACCAATCATAGTGTTTTGCCTTGGAGAGCAGTCTTGATTACTTCCATAGAGTTATAATACTTCTAAAAAGGTGCACTTACTGGAATGATCTGTGCCTGCATGAGGCATTGTGAACTAGGTCGGACTAGCCTCTCTCACTTCTTGTTTCTGGGGCCACAGAATGATAGTGTGTTTATCTATAGAATGTATCTGGCCTTAAAACGCATGTTGCCACTTATTGGCACAACTGAGTAGGTCTGCTGGCTTTGTCTGATGAAATGCTCATACATTTAGATTTAGCCTGTCATATGGTAATACTGTTATGGCCTATCACATTCCGTTATGGACGTGCACTGTGATTTTAGTTTGCTTTTTGCCTCTGCGTAAACTATTTTCCACTGTAGTATGCTTTAAAGTAGGCCTATCTAATTTTGACGATCACATATGCATTCCTGCTCACAGTTACACAATGTTATATAACGATAGCCTACTTTTTCCACCACATTTCCAAATACTTCTTGTGCAATCGGACTGGGTAATTCTTAGTGACCGAATGTTCCAGCACCGCAGGTAGTGCTATACACAGAATATGTGGTCTTATTTCTATGGTGTTGGTTGAAGGAAGGAGCAATCAAGAAGCACAGGTGGCAGTAAATCACTGATGTTGGGACAAAACAGAAGAAGAAAACTGCCTACATGAAAATGGAAATGTGTCAATGGCAGCCTCCATGCAGTCACAGAAGTGACTTTGCCAATTGGAAAGATAAGAGGTGCACCCCTGAAATTTTATAACTCTACAATTACTTCATGCGATTCAATGATTGACAGCGCATGCTAGGCACCACCCATTATGAGGTTCACGAAGCCTCAGAAATCACTGACATAAATTGCTACAGTCACTTAGCAACAACGGGGATGGTATGGAAGACACCATTAGTTATAACGGAACTGTATAACTGACTGTAATGCGACCGTAATAATAAATAATACATTTTATTTGTTTTTAATTATGAAACAGTCTCAAAGTGCTACAGGGGTGCATAAAACAGAAATAAAAACAGGGACGTGAAAACAGGTTATGCTACAAGAAACCGCTGGCACTACCAAGAGAACAAAGACAACTACAAAAGAAGAAAGACTTAAACAGAAAGCTTTCCCGTAGAGGAGAGTTTGGGCCTTTCTTAAAAGAGCCCAGAGTTTGTGGAGCCCTCAGGTGGACGGGAAGGGCATCCCATAGGTGGGGGGTTGAGGTCAACGCCCGAGCCCCCAATGAGCGGAGCTTAGTCCTAGGGCAAGGGCACATATTAAATATGGGGGGGGCATAATGAAAGGGAATGTTTGATAGCTACAAATTATTGGGAGGGAACAGATATGACTGTTTTAAATATTGGGGGGGCATACCTGGGAGGCACAGGCTATCACCAGGCCTGAGATTGCACAAGCGTGGTGTGAGCAGTGTCGCAATGGGTGCATTACTTTTAGACTTTTTTGTCTTTAAGCGCAGTTAAAACAGCCCATCACTGTGGAGTTGGGTGGGGGGGTGGCGTATTAGGTGTTCAGACTGAGGACCCGGCCAGTTGCCTTGCCCAAACAGGTTCCCCCCCTCCGCAGGGGATTCTTACAGGCACTAGCAGGTTGGATCCCCCCTTCCTTGCTTTCCAACCCGCCACGCAACAGAGACCATAACCCAGCGGGCGCCTAATTTTCATTCAATATCTCTGTGCCAGCAAATGTGTAAAAAAAAAATCAACCATAATGAATCTTAGAAGGATTTCAGTTGAATTACAGAAGATGGCAGGTAAAAGTTTTTTTCATTCGCTCATTCTTTTGTTCTCTCTCACCTTGTTCTCCGTTACAGGTAATTAACAGGTGATGTCATACCTGGCCAGGGACAATGCCGTCTCCCAAGATAATCCAAGACGAATGAATTTTGTGTGCAGAAAAGAATCACTGTATAATTATTCGCACAATGTATGGTTTGTGATTTTCCCCCCAGAAATAACAAAAAAAGAGGTTGTTCATGTTACCTTCAAAAAATGTAGTTTGTGTGGTGGGAGAGAAGGGGGATTAAGGCTTGCGGCCTCATGTTTAATTCCTCGCTCTGGAGTCGAACCAGTCCTCTACTGCAACATCGGACAGGGGAGCTGGCCTCTGACAGAGACAGGGAGCGAAAAAATGCTGATGCTTCACGCAGGAAAATCACCAGACTGACCTCCAAAAAGGTCAGACTGGGAAGCGGAGACTTATCGTGCACGTGCTCTTGCCTTTTGGGACATTCCGATGCGATAAGCGCATCAATGTCTTTTCTTTTCTTTTTCTTCTTCTTCTGTGTTGTTGATTTGATGTGTTGGCAGAGAGAGCGCAATGTCTCATGACTTGTGTATGCTTGTGTCATTCTGTCACCGCCTGGCTCCGGGGCTGAGTCAGGGAGTTCTTAATCAAACGGTTGGCAGCATTACCCGGTTCCCTCTGGAGTCGTAGTGCCTCCAGCAGTCATGCAGAACGTTCTCACAGTGTTGCTGTGACGTTGTGACAACGTTATGTAATGGAAGACAGCGACAATGTTTAATTTGAAGACAGAGGCACTTGGTGGGTGTGCATAATCGGCTTATTACATTACATTACAGGTATGAAGCAGACACACACACACATAGTTTACACACATTTACATTTTTGGCATTTAGCAGACACTTACAAGATGTGCATTTATACATGGTAAGATCAATCATTGTTTGCGCAAGAGATCAGTGTAGTAATACAACAGTAGACATCATTGTTGGCAGCTTCATACCGTGCCTGTGACACAGGGACAGAAAAGGATAGCAGAATTAAAAACAGTATCAAACACATACAAAATACAGTAACCGGTGATGACAATTAGTTAATATACAGAATCAGTGGTAGTTGAGTCTGAAAAGGTGGGGCTTGAGTCTCTTGCAGAAGATGGCCAGCGATTCCGCGGTGCTGACCGAGTACAGAAGATCATTCCACCACCAAGGGGTCAGGACAGAGAAGAGGTGAGACTGCGAAGAGCGGCTGCCTGGGGCCCGGAGGGATTGAGCAGTCAGTTTGCCAGAGGAGGCAGAGCGGAGGGGTCTGGCTGGGGTGTAGGGTGTGATGAGTGTCTGGAGGTAGGAGGGAGCGTTTCCCCTAGCAGATTGATAAGCCAGCACCAGTGATTTAAACTTGATACGTGCTGCGATAGGGAGCCTGTGCAAAGAGGTGTGTAGTGGGGTGACGTGTGAAATTGGGTTGGTTGAAGACTAAACGTGCGACGGCATTCTGCACTAGTTGCAGTGGCTCGATGGCACAGTCCGGTAAGCCTGCCAGCAGGGAATTGCAGTAGTCCAGACGTGAGATCACCAAGGTCTGGACCAGGAGTTGTGTGGCCTCTTGGGTGAGGAACGGGCGAATTCTCCGGATATTGTGGAGGGAGAATCAGCAGGTCCGACATACAATCCATTCATACAACTGGATATTAACTGAAGCAGTACAGGTTAAGTACCCCGTTTCTTGGGTGTGAATTGGTTGCTGATTTTAGGGTATAACCAAAAACCAGCAGACCCTGCAGCTCTCCAGGACCAGGGTTGAAGATCACTGCATTGAGACTTGAGCCGTGTCCATGACTGAGGTCGACGCTCCCCCTGGTGGTCACTCAGAATCAGTGCAGTGCGCACAGGCAGAGGCCTGTTCTGGAGGCCACTGACCCTGGCCGAGGCTCCAGCTTTAGATCAACGTCCCTTTGGACGTCTTGGACCCAGATCTCCCACACTAAGCACTGCGCAATCCAATGACCCGTCTCCAAGCAAGAGCATAAGTGTTGTGGATACGGACCGATGCGCTAATGCTCTGTACAGCCCTGCCCGCCCTCATGAGGGATGTGGTCAGAGCATGTAATGGCTGGCAGCGTGCGGTAAGGCCACTGGAGACCCGGTCACTCCCTCCCTCTGTCTGAGAGTGTCACAGGCCAATAGAGCCAGTTACAGCCTCCAGAGGCAAGCTCCCATCTGCATTGTGTGCATGTGGAGCTGAACAGAGCATGTCAATGGGCCTTATCCATAAGTGGCCGCTCTCCATGTCTCCCGCTCTCTTTCCCTCACTCTCTCCCTTCCTCCCCTTCTCCCCCCCTCGCTCTCTCTCTCTCTCTCTCTCTCTCTCTCTCTCTCTCTCTCTCTCTCTCTCTCTCTCTCTCTCTTTCTCTGTCTGTCACCCTCTCTCAATTGAGTTCATTTTCAATTGTAAATTGTTTATTGACATGACATATTTTAAAATACATACTACTGCCAAAGCTCAAATAAAATAAGATGATGATGTTAACAATAATACAAATTATACAAAATAATAACCTCTTTCTTTTGCTCTCTGTCATCCATTCATCTTGTGACTGGCAGTTGCATATTGTGCCTGTCTCCCTGCCATCCCTGGTTAATTCATCCAGCATAGTCCCACGTTATGTCCATACTCCATTACCCCCAACCAGTTTTTGCATTTGTTTTACTGTTGAGGAACTTGCAGTAATGTCTTTTTTTCCTGTTCTTGGCTCCTAACGACAGACGCCCCAGCATCTCCAGATGTGCGCACCGGGTCTCCAGCTGTGCCATTTATTGCTCGCGTTTGTGCCGTCTCCATCGGAGGCCTGCTGTGCGCGTGTTTCCCACGAACGCGACGGTCTTGTTCTGGGACCCAAAGACAACAGCCGGCCATCCCGAAGCCGTCTCCGCGAGGAGAGGCTTACGTTTAATTGATCCCTGCGCGGGGTCGCTAGGAGACGCTTCTCTTTAATGAATCCCCGCGCAAGATCGCTAGGAGACGCTTCCCTTTAATGAATCCCAGCCCGCTGTCAGAGAGGAACAAATCATTCCGGGCACCTACCCAGCTGACGCACGTTCTCCCAGAGTTTCTACTAAAAAAGCGGCAACAAGTACGTGCTGCAACAACGCTGTGAAAACATGCTTTGGCTGCGCGCCCACCAAGACCCTGGCAGGATTTGTAATGGAATGACTCCATTTTAATTATTTGACGTGCTTCATGGACGCCTGTATGTATTATATTCAATAGTTACATGTTTCATGCATGATTTCAAATTTGAGATATTATGTATAGCCTTGAAGTTGCTGCAATCCAGCTGATTTGTGGCTTAATTAGCTGATTAGTTAGCTGCAGGTGTGTGCTCCTGCTGGTGATTTCGAGGTGTGTGGCTGAGGCATGAGCATGGCTGTTCAGGAAAGTGCCGGAGTTGCATGTTTTGGCCTAGCATGTTGTCCATGTTTCATTCTTGTTTGTTTTGTTATAGAAATTACTTTGTGGGGTGTTAGGAGGTTAGACAGCCCCTTGGGGGTTGGCCTTCTTCACTCCTCTCTTCTCTTTTGGACACCTGGCTCTTGTTAGCTCCCTTTTAAAGTTTGATGTTCCTGTTCCACACCACCTCCTTCCTCTTCTCACTATCGTTCCTCTCCACTTGAATCTTTATACTACTACTAACCTCATTATTGACTTACCAAGGCAAATAATCATAGCAAACTTAATCAGTCGCTATCTAGTTTTATCTGCTGCTTTGTTAATAACGGGTAGATTTTGGACCATAACAGTGGTAATATATTCTCGTACAAAATAACTCAAATAAACAGAATAGGCAGCAGGCACCAATGTGGAGTTGCAACTCTACAGCAACTGTTTTAAAGAGTTGCATTTGTTCTCAGACTCACTGATCCTGAATGAGATCCATGTGCTCAAAATGCATAGCAAGCCTGGTGCAAAGGTTATTACATAAATAACTGGGTAATTCACGGTTTGTGGTGTGGTGTCACTTTTTGGGGTACTTGAGAGCTGCAGTCGTAACTGCTGTGGGTCAGAAGCAAAAACACCTGGCAAGATAAACTCACACTGAACATGTGCTGCTCTTTTAATATTCTGCCTGGTGTGGCTATGCTGAGCAGCCTGGGAACACCCACAATGCACTGCTTCTGCTAACTGCTTCATAGCTCCCACAAATCTCAAAAGCTCCCTAAGTTATATAAGTCTCTTTAAGAATCTGTAGGTTAGACTTCAGACTGATATGAATGTATATTGAGTTTGACCTACAGAATCACTGTTGATGATTCTGATCCCCAGATTCTGATCCTTGAATTTTTTAATTTAAAGGATGTGGGCAAGACTGGCCCTTTTCTGTGTGGGATCCTGCCATTCACCCTGAACGAGGGTCTAGTTTTATTCAGAAACATTCACATTCACCTCACTCGGGATACTCAACCGTCTTTCTGATTCCTTTAGCAATGTTTGTAATAAATTCTTTAGCCACGTTTGTAATGAATCCTTCAGCTACGTTTTTAATTAAACCTTTAGCTACGTTTGTAATGAAACCCTAAGCTATGTTTGCAATGAATCATTTAGCTACATTTGTTATGAATCCTTTAGCTACGTTTGAAATGAATCCTTGAGCCATGTTCAAAATGAGTGTGACTTTTAAGAGTGCAGTCTTCTCCTATGTCCCCCCACACTCGCATCATAGCACCTGTATTTGAAATACACAAGCAATTCACCCCTTCAAATGTCGCAAGGGTAGAACGGCATGGCTCTTTCTGGAGCCGTCTCGTTCAGGCTGTCGTCAGTGCTGGACCCCATCAGCCCCCTCCAAACTCTCAGTTGCAGAGCTGGCTTTGCCCCAGGCTGTTGGAGAACATCAGGTCTGGTAATGTGAAACACATCCCATAATGACCCACACAAGGGTTTTATCAGCCAGGGGTCTGGGAGAACTGCTCTCAGAAAAGAGATCCAAAGTTTAAACCTGAACTGGTTTAAATGAAATTCTCCCTTATTTATTTACGTTGGTCCACACGTCTCTTTTTCCTCGTACCGTTGCTTCTAAGCTCGATGACACCAGAAGAAACAATGAAGAGAAAGGCATTCTGAACCAAGCAAACATAAAGTGTACTAAAGTTCTAAAGGTCCCATAAATCTCTCTGGATTCTAGACATATCTAGGTTTGGAGCAGCATAAGAGAACCAGCTTCGGGGGCAGGGTAGTGTAGTGGTTAGGATACTGGGCTTGTAACTTAAATGTTGCAGGTTCCATTCCCAGGTGGGCCACTGCCGTTGTACCCTTAAGCAAGGTGATCTGTGGTGTAAGCTGTGTTAGTCGCTCTGGATAAGAGCATGTCTAAATGTAAATAGTCAGGAGCTGAACCCATGTAGACATCCACACTTTGACCTGACCAGGGTGAATTCAGATTATGGATCATCTTTAGGACTTGTTAAAGCAAACTCCACCAAATGATTTGTGAATGTTTAACTGTTCATAGTTCTGCATGACTCCGCTCTGCGGGAAAAGGCTGATCAAACATCGGGGTCTAACTTTGTAGTGACTTTATGGTGTTGTAGACCCAAAGAGGATGTCGGTTATTAAGTGTCTTCTCCCTACGGTGTGATGCTCTCTGGACCCCTGGGTAAGAGGAGCTGATTCATTGGCCGGTTGTTTTCGGAGAGGCGGACTGGAACAGAGGCCAGCGTTTCCACTGAAACCCCCCAACGCCCAGCCCCAACACCCCCCCCACACATCTGCACCCCCTCCCTCTGAAACAAGCCAGGCCCGACTGCCATGTTGAGAATGGAATGTCCCTCAGTGTTGAGTTTGTGCACAACTCCACTCCTGGAGGGCTGGTCTGTATTGTGGTTTTATTTCCAACCTGAGATAGTTTTATAAACATTTCTCTACACCAATGCTGGTCTACTCATATCAGCTGTGTACACCAATACTGGTCCACTAAAATATCAGCTGTGTACACCAATGCTGGTCTACTCAAATATCAGCTGTGTACACCAATGCTGGTCCACTCCTATATCAGCTGTGTACAAAAATGCTGGTCCGCTCCTATATCGGTGCATAGTAAAAAAACATAAATAAAAACATTAACCAAGGACACGTGCAGTCTGCAGCTGTAGTTCATTGCTTTTTCAGAAAAAGTCAGATCAAATAAATGATTGGGCTAATTCAATAATTAAGAGCAGAAGCTGGCATAAAACCCAGACACAGATCAGCCCCCTGTTCTGGACATAGAGTGGGGGCCCCTGGTGGCTAGGGGGGAAATTGCGAGCTGTCAGAGTCTGACACGTTGCAGGGTGCAGTCTGGCTGTCCTCCCTGTAGTGCAGTGCTATGTGCAGAAATCCATTGGCGTTGTGTAACTCTCCTGGGGTACAGAGATCAGGGTAATTACATGCTGTGAGCTGCCCTCTGATAGAGCACACTGTGGCCCCTGGGGGGCCCTCTGATATAGACCTCCATTGGGGCCATGTTGTGGCCCCTTCTGTTACCTGGGGCCAAGACCTGGGTCTCATGTCCTCCAATAGTTTAACCCTGTTGCCTTGAGCTTAGACTTCTGTTACCTGAGAACAAGACCTGGGTCACATACGTCTATGAAATAGTTTAACGGTTTATAAACTCAACCTCAAACTCTCAAACTCCAGTTGTGGAGGGCTATAGTCCCTGTTGGTTTCTGTGGCTTACTTTCCTTTCAATACTAAATGTAGGCCTTGGAACCAATGTTTTATTTTAGCCAATCAATTACTTAAATTAATCACTTAAGTCCTGAAAAGCACCAAGAAACAGCAAATACTGTGGCCCGCCAGGACTTGGGTTTGAGATCCCTGGTCTAAAGGGTTAATCAAATTATTCATTTCAAAATGATTACTAAGTATTTTAGTCAGGTCTGCTGTCAACTTTATAACAGTGTTCCCTAAACCTGAACCTCAAGGAAAAACAGGTCTGGCAGCAATGTTTTATTGCCCGTTTATTTCATGCTGTGTTCTGGTGAAATGGTCTCGCTTTTTTTTAACAATTGACGCTTTTTCAGGAACAACAACAACAGCCAAACAGGCCGCTAAACTGTTCTCTCACACCTTTAAGCTGAACTTTCTCAGCCCAGACCGACTATAATCCTGGACTAAGGTCTTGGGTAACAAGTTTATCCAAATATCATGTATTTGTTCTCATTTATTACACAACAGTTTTCATTCACTTCAGCAACCGCCAAACTCATACTGTTGTGTAAGAAATGGAAAAAGTAGCATATGCTTAAATGTATTAGTGAAAATTATGTGGTTTGTTTGGATAAAAGTCTTGGTTTGGCCCAATGTGTCGTTTACTATTGCATCTTATAAGACAAAATGGGCATGAGCGCCCCCTGCAGTTTGGATTGAATAATAACCCCGCACTTTGGCCCAAGAACAGGGGAGGCACAGAGCACCACTCTAAAGAATTGACCAGTCCTCCCCTCTTCAGGAACAAGGGCTGAAGTTGACTCTCTTAAGGGAGTATATGTTGATTCAGCGGAGGATTGTGAGCTTCTTTTTCTGCCTGGGGTGTCACTTTTCAGCCAGTTTGTTTCCAAAGCCCTCATGGCCACAGAGTGTGTAATGTCAGTATTCTCCAGTTCTGTCATTTTTTTTTTTTTCAGCAGGGAGGTGAGGTGGAGAGAGGGAGAGGGAGAGGGAGAGAGGAGGGTTGGGTTGACTAAAAGCTTGTGTGTGCTTCAGAGAGCATTCTGGCACATAGACGCCCATCCATCAGCTCAGCAGGACTCCTGCAGCCTGGACTCACTGCCCCTCACATCTGGGACAGGAGGCTAATGTATGAATCAGCCCCCCCACACATACACACTCTCACACACACACACGCACACGCACACACACTCACATACACACACACACACACACTCACATACACACACGCACACACACACACGCACACGCACACACACTCACACACACACACACACACACACACACAAGCACTCACACACACTCACATACACACACACACACACACACATACACACACGCACACTCACACTCACATACGCACACACACGCAAACACACACACACACACACACACACACACACACACTCACACACACACACCAACACACTATCACACATGCAAACTCACACACACACACACACACAAGCACTCACACACACACAATCTTGCATGCACACACTTGCACAGTCATGTACACTCACACTCATACACTCCCACACACACACACACACACACACACACACACACACACACACACACACACACACACACACACACACACGCCGAGACAGGGTCAGCAAGCTGGAATCATTATTAATCTGCAAACAGAATAATAATGTACACTTAGGCCACACAGACACACAGACACACTCACACACCCACACACCCACACTCACACACCCACCTATACACACCAGCAGAGCCAGCATGTATTGGGTAAATTAGAACAGGACACTAATGTATGAATCAGCCACATTCAAATGCTGAGAGCATGCTCTCATTATTAATATACACATAGGCCACACATACACACACACACACACACACATACACACACTGAGACAGGGCCAGCAAGCTTGGGGAATCTGGAACAGGATGATAATATACACATAGGCCACACACGCACAGACAGACAGGGCAAGCTTGTTTGGGTAATCAAACCTCTCAATGCGCCAGGCTACAGAAAACCTCAGAAGGATGTTTTATTGCTTCAGTCAGATTGTGGTCTTCTCCTGTCACTGCTATTCCAGGGTAACCTCACAAAGCCTACGCTTCACACGTTACCCCATCCACACGGCTGTTCACCATATCGACTCAAACTGAGAGCCTGTCTCTTTATTTATTCATTTACCAAGGACAGCCTGAAATGACATCATGCAACGCGCGGTGCCCCAGTTAACCGATAAACAGGCTGCTTCTCATTGGCTCTCCCCAGGAAGCCCCCACAGTGTTCTTATTTATTAATTTTTTATAACATTTATTTTCGATTACTCACACATTTTTTTCCCAATCTGGTTGCCAATTGTACCCACTGTTGATTCAACTATAACCCCCACCCCACAAGCCCGCCATGTACAGTACAGCTACGGGACCAGCCACTACGCGGTCACCGGCAGTGACAAGGATGCCAAACCGCCTCCATTGAGACAACTCGCCAAGCTGTCAACTGTGATACCGATACACACAGAGAAGCTTTCTGTGCATGCGGTGAGCTCATGCTGGCTTCCCTCCCTCCCTCCCTTCCCCCAAGGGCAGAAAGCCAATCGTCACCCCCGAACAGGACTCCCAGCCAAAACCGGGTGCAACCACAGTGTTCTAACTGGGACTCAAACCTGTCGCACCCTAGTCCTGTCCACAATGTCCTAACTGGGACTCAAACCCATCACCCCTTGGTACCAGTTCCCTGGCTGAAACATCTGCATGGTTTCCCACTTTGACAGTACTCCTCTGGCAAATTTTGGGTGGGGGGGGGGGTGTTCACCATGCACACCCCCTGCTCCAGCCCAGGGTTCAGCCACTCTCTCTGTTCGGGGGGCTCGTTAAGCTCGGAGGCCTTGCCCCTTCATGTTTGGAGCGGCGGCCTCTGCTCGTGTGCGATCGGGGGCTGAACTCCCTCTGGGATCCTGGTGGTTTGGAGCGCGTGCAGATGAATGAACTGTGCGGTCTTTGTAGGGAGGGGTGGGGGACTCATCTCTCACCCCGAGTTTCCAAGTCCGAGAGAAGCCCAGAGCCCCTGTCACTAAACCAGGCTCAGAGGCCGTGAACCCGACCCCAGGAGCAGAAGGAGCCCGACGCACCTTTTGCCGAGTGGATGCGGAGGTGCATAAATCAACAGCCGTTCTGCACACCCCTGCTTCTCTGCCGTATCAGTTTTAGGGCGATGGGTGAAGCGTCAAGACAGTGCCTTTACCCACCACCCCTGCTTTTAAATCCGATCTTTCGGAATTCAGGGCGCCTGGAATTCTTCCCTGCCTCTCGGGAGCCCTGACATGCCTCTCGTAAAATATATACATCCAGTGATCCACTTGCATGCCTGAAGACTATCCCACATTGCTACCGCGCCCACTGGGTCTTATATGAAGTCGGGCTCTGCCGCTCCTAAGTGTTTTCACAGCAAGTCGGTGTTGTATTTTATGCATTGTACTGCCGTGGGTTGCACCCCCTGTTGATATTTCATACCCTGTTGAGAGTTTAAACAAGCGCGCATCAATTCCACTGCCCCCGCGGCGCTCATAATACCGGACTCTGTGTGATTAAGTTATGACTGAACGCTATTCCAGGCATAACTCTGGCGATTCGGGCCCGGCTCCAGCCCTCAGTGCGCCGCGGCGGAGCAGAGTGTCCTGACATGTGTTGTGAGTTTTCGCTATCTGCGGGTAATCTAGCCACGCTCTAAGCCGGAGCTGCCATTCCTGGAGCTGGTGGCTAGCTGTGAACATCTGGCCCCGGGAGCGACCCCTTCCACTGGCCCCTCGTCACCCTCATCACTACCTGGGCCTCTTCCACTGGCCCCTCGTCACTCCATGTCCCTACCTGGGGGCCTGGCAGGTAGACGCACAGTGGGGTGATGGGAGGGGGGGGTGACTCCACAACTCCACGGCTCCATCCATTTTAAGTTTAGAAAAAGCAAACCACTAGCACATAAGGTGTACCTTGGATGAAACGTATGTTTCTGGGTTGGTTACTTGTGCAGAAAGGCTTATCTAAAGGCAGATTTTATCAAGCAACTAGGCCCGTGATGACACTCGTGCTTTCACACGCTGCGTTTATGTGCTCAGTATGTGGCACATAACTGGAATGGAATGATGGACAACCAAACTGGCAAACTGTGAGTATGTCTGTGTGCTGCTTCAGCCGGATGGAACCTCTTTCTGATGAACTTCTCAAAAGCCTGTCTGCTGGTGTTTGTTAAATCGCCCCCTCTCAGAACAATTTTGCTCTGCCCCTAATTTCACAATTGTCCTCTGTCCTGGGCCCCCTCAGGGTGAACAGAGCCGACCCCCAACCCCCCATGATACAATAAAACCCCCGTCCCGAGGAAAGAGTCCGGGACGAAGCTCCTAAACGCATTCAGGGAGGGGGAGTTTATTCTAACCCCCCTGCTCACTCACTGGGTCCAACTGCAGGGAAATTTGCAGGGACGAGAGAACGCTGGGTTATGCACGACCTGTGAATCCCATATGGCGACCTGTGAATCATGACCCGTAAATTGTGAATCGCCACCCGTGAATCTTGAATTGTGAACCGTGAATTACATTTACATTTTTGGCATTTAGCAGACGCTCTTATCCAGAGCGATTTACACAGTTTACATTTCTTCTTTTACATGGAACCCATTTATACAGCTGGATATTTTACTGAAGCAATTCAGGTTCTTGCTCAAGGGTACAACGGCAGTGTCCCCACCTGGGAATCGAACCAGCAACCTCTGAGTTACAAGTCCAGTTCCCTAACCATTACACTACACTGCCTGCCCAGTGTAGTGTAATGGTTTGAATTGAATTGAACTGATTTCAATTGAATATGCTTTATTAATCGCCAGAGGGGAAATTCAGGTTGTCATCAAACTGGATAGGAACAGTATGGACTATAATAATAATAACAATAGTAATAATGACACTTTTAAATATATAATTACATGATATAATTACATGTATTTAAATAAATACATTTAAATGTACATTTATATAGCGCTTTTCATGTGAATGGGGGGAAACTCACCTCAACCGTGTGTAGCGCTCACAGTAGCCATTTTACATCAGAATGCTCACCAGACATCAGCATAGGGTACAGCTTGAATACGAACACAGATATGGCCGCTCCATAGGCATGTAGATTGAATATTTTAGGGGTGCAGTTTCCTGCCCTCCCCGTCTCCCTGGAGCTCTGTGCCTGGATCCGCCCCCGTGGTGATTAGACACAGCTCTGGGATTTCCGAACCCCACCCCAAGGGGTGGGAAGTGCTTACATAAATGCTCTCTGTAATCATAGCGGCAGGCTATATCTCTTAAGCCCTTGTTTTGGGGATTCATCAAAGTGCAGGATGACTCTGGGTTTCAGATCGGGTAATGGGAGGATCGAAGGCCAGTGTTTGAAGTGTTAACAGCTCCTCCGGTGTGAGTGTATCTGTGTGTCTGTGTATCTGTGTCGGGGGCTTTCTTCAGTAATCAGCTATTTACATCGGCGTAAAACAAACAAACAAAAAAAACAAAGACCTCGTGATCCTCAAGGCATCTGACCAAGACGGTCCAAGTTGTCCGATTCTTGGAATTCTCTGTTCCGCTTGCGCCAAGGACGGGACGTTATGACCTCAAGGCTGTCAGCTTCATTGGGGGGAAACGGAGGGAAGGACAGCTCCAGTTAAACGCAGTGTATTTATACAGCCAGTGCTCGTCTCTCTCCCCCGTCCGTACGATTGTTAGGGGCCTTTGGAGGGGAAATGGTGGCTGTGCATTCTTGTCTGGTGGTGCACGGGGGTGGGGGTGGATGAGGGGGTACCTTGCCAACCCCCTCTTGCCCTCACCGCAGGGCTGATCACAGCGGGATGAGGGTGAAGCCTCCCACTGCTCCCTGGTGTTTTTGGTCATTTGGGCAGGGCTCTGCCAGTCCAGCATGACCCCCCCCCGGCCAATGAGTGACCCCTGATGTTTTGGGGGGCTCCTTAAGGGGGCATGTCCTAGATGGGGGCCCCTGTTTACTGGGTGTTTATAGTGGTAGATAAGGAATATAGGAGTCATGGTGTGTTGTTCCCTGGGGGAGGGGGGGGTGAGTGTTACACACACTGGGGTTCTGATTTTTGGGCAGTCTCCCTGTTGAAGTGATTTTGGGCATGGTCAACTATTTAAGCACTAGGGGGGTTGTCACTAGTGACTTGGTGAATGGGTGGAGCTCATGCTCCATGTAAGCTTGCTGATTTGAACCAACCGTGGTGTTTTGTTTCTGAAGAACAGAAGAAAGAAACCTTGTGATTGGTTCAAACAAGTCAGTGATTGACAGCTAATTGAAGCACCACCCATGCCTGCCTGTCCCCTGTTTAAGTGATTTGGGGTGGTCACCTGATGTGAATGATGGTGTATTTTTATTATTATTTAACTGGGTACGCTAACACTCAGTGGTGACCTGGGAATTGTAGCACTGAGGTGGAGCATTTGAGAGCTGGTCATTGTGGCTTTGTGCACTACCATGCCTAAGAGTAGCACTCAGGAGAGAGAACCTCCTTAGCCATGGCTACATGCCTGGACTACTGAAACCGCATTTTACATTTAACATTTTAGGCATTTAGCAGACACTCTTATCCAGAGCGACTTATAAAAAGTGCATTTATACATGGTAAGATATATATATAATAGTTTTTAAACATGTAAAGTTAAGACAGTGGTGATGGCAGATAATTAAAGTATAGAATCAGTGGTAGTGGTAGTCTAAAGAGATGGGTTTTTAGTCTCTTGCCAGTGATTCCACGGTCCTGCCTGTGTGCGGAAGATCATTCCAGTCAGGACAACCATCAAGCCAGTACAACTCATCCACAATGCAGCCGCACAACTGGTGTTCAACCTTCCGAAATTCTCACAGGTCACTCGACTTCTCACCACTCTTCAATGGCCCCCGGTTGCAGCACGCATTCAATTTGAGTGCTAGCATACCGGGCCACGAGGGGTAATGTTCCCTCCTACCTTCAGTCACTGGTCACACCCTACACTTCTTCAAGATCTCTCAGATTGGCCTCCTCTGGCCAGCAGGTCTCTCCGCACTCCTGGTAGGTGCTCCTTACGGCCCACCTCTTCTCTGCCCTTGTCCCTAGATGGTGGAATGACCTTCCCCACTCAGTCAGGACCGCAGAATCTGTAGCCATCTTCCAAAAAAGCTCTAGCTGTCTTCCAAAACTGACCTTTTTTCTTTGCTCAACTTACTGCATATGTTTATAGCTTTCTAATCGCTTTAGATACAATTGTCTTCCAAATAATTACATTGTAAATTGTAATCCAATACGACAACGTTTTGCACATCAGGGTAATGGAATTGGGGGTTCGGACACAGATGCTCTTATTGGAAATGAACGTTCCATGCTTTCCACCTACAGCATGTTGGGAACCAGAATGCCCCCCGTGAAGGTCCCCTGTCTTTTAATGAGACAAAGCCCTGAGCGCTAACACCATGTATGGCCTTGTGCAACACGCTTTCCTGCCTCATAAATTTGTGCTCCTTCTTTCGTCCAGACAAAAAGGAGGGGGCCACCCCAGGAGTGGAGGCGAGGGGGGGTTATTTTACTTTTTATTATTTGTTTACTTAGCAGATGCCTTTTATCCAGAGGGATTTATGCAACACAAATGATCTTTATTTGTTCATTTTTTTAAACATGTTATCAATCCACACAGGTGGGTATATGCTGAAGCACTTTGACTCATTCTACTCGTTAAGGGGTAATACTCTCATTGCTGACTGTGTTACTTTACCAAAGGGGGATAGTTTCAGCGTTATTTGAAACTTACAGTATGTATGTAAGTTGTAAATGTAGCAAGAGAGATTAATCCAGTCATCTTTCATGCATTACAGAAGCCTACAGATAAACATGCTTTACCAGTCTGCAATCGTTTTGAGATACAGTACATCACATTATTCAACTCCATCAGAAGCACACAGGGACCAGCGCTGAGCCAAGTCTGCACTGTGATTTTGTCCTGTCCCGCAAGCACACACATACACGCACACATGCACACATACACACATGCACGCACAAATACACACACACACACACACACACACACATGCACACACACACATGCATGCACATGCACACACACACACACACATGCATACAAACACACACGCACACCTAAGTTTGGTTGTTTGTTTGGTTGCTGGCCTTTTTCTCCAATATGTTTGCTTTTCTATTCTTTTCTGGCAGTGTAGTATAATGGGCCTGCAATGTAAAGATCCCAGGTATGGCCATTGCAGCCTTGAGCAATACTTACTTGAGCACCATAACTAACCTGAATCACTTCAGTAAATATCCAGCTGTATAAATGGATTGTTTGTAAAAGAAAAATGTAAACCATGTAAGTCGCTATGCTAAATAAGAGCGTCTGCTAAATACCTACAAATGTCAAATGTTCTGCATCCCACCATTTGTAGGAGTTCTGCTCCCGGACGGAATCATTTTCCAGTTTTTCCAAATTGGCTCAATTAGGTTTTTTTTCTTCTTTTTACATGTTTTAAAAAAATTCCCTCTGGAGTAAATATAATTATTGTGAAGCATTGCATGACAACCTGTTTGTAAATGGCGCTTTATGAAAAAAATAAAGATCGATTGATAATTTGAATCCAGAGCTGAGGAGCTATCGCCCCATTTAAGCATTTCCTCCCGAGACACAAAATACACACCTATAATTTACACCCCATTATATCCAATACCTGCTGGCTTATTTTCTGTTTTAGTGTATGGCCCCTCCCCCAAACTCTGTCAGCAAACAGCCTTTCATTTCCCCCCAGCTGGCAGTGTGCCATGTACTTTTACATGCTGTGGAAAAGCAGGACCTTTGTGATTCTGGGAGTGCCTTACTAACACTGAGAGGGAACAATGGACCACTTTTGTCATGAAAAAATCAGTTGCTGTTCCTTTATGGGAAAAGTGGGCCAGGAGCACGCCGGCATTGTGGAGGTGTGTTTGTGTGTGTGATAACCTTTTGAGCCAAGTCCATATCTAACCCAATTGTTAAGGTAGACACAATGTCATGGAACAGGTAACTGCCAAAATAAAAGAAAGGACTTAATTTAAGTTTCAGGTGCTCTCATTGTTTGCTGAAAATGCATGGTGCTTCTTTTTTTTTTTTTAGACATGCAAATATTTTATTTGTAATTTTCTGGAAGTGAACAAACGCAGGCTGTTCGTGTTACCAGGCGCACAATAAACAAGGAGCAGGAATAATCAGAAGCCCAGAATATTATCTGATACGATCTCTTTCCTGTGCTAATTGAAGTTAGCTGCCAAAGGGCATTTTAGCTGGCTGGAACATTTTGAACGGTCTCAAAATCAGAACTCAGAACCTGAGTAGACCGAGCCTACTTTAATCACCTTTTAACTTTTATTTTTGAAGTATTTTCAGCCACAATAAAAAAAATATACAATTTGTCAGCACAATTATGTATGAAATTCCAGTGGGGAGACTGACAGTGTCCCAGATGAAAACCTTTTCACCTCGCTCCGCACAGTCATAAAACAAACCTCTCCACATGCTCGCCAGGCCAATAAAGTTTTATTCTACGCACTGCAAAAATGCTTTTGTGAATTGGCGCCAGTGTTGGATTGCAATTTTTTTTCTCTGTTTGCATTTATTTATTTATTTATTTATTTATTGTATTTTTTTTATGGTAAGTGCTAAAACGAGAGAAAATCCCACTTGAATTGAAAACCCTTATTTTTAAAGCAAGTCAGTGGTGCTTCTGTTATTTATTAACCTCCCTCCTCCCTCAGCCGCCCAGCCCCCTCTCCAGCCCGCCCCACACCACCAAATGTCCCAGTGCCTCTACGGCTCCAGGGGTTAACTCATTTGAAACACCTGGTCACATCTGAGCCAGCTGACAGCGTCGCACTGGCACAAAGCCCTTCTGCGAATGGAACAGTGCGTCCGTATTCTCTGTGCCTTGTGATCGCCTTGAGGAGAGAGAGAGAAAGGAAGAAAGAGAGGAAGCAAGAGAGGGAGAGAGAAAGAGAGGAAAGCGTGAGAGAGAGAGAGAGAAAGGAAGAGAAGAGAGAGAAGCAAGAGAGAGAGAGAGAGAAGAGAGAGAAAGAGTGAGAGAGAGAGAGAGAACAGGCTCTTCATGGGACTGGAAAGCAAAGCGCAAGGTTCGACTGGAGGCACAGAGATACTTCATTGATCACGGACAAGAGAACCCTCCCATCCCAGTTAGGTAAGTCATGCTACCCATACCTGCCCCATACAGGTCATGTTTATTTGCTTGTTGCTTATTGAAATGTGATTGCGGTTGAGTGCATCACCAAATCTGAAAGCACCCCAGAACAACACTAGCAACCCCAGTTTAACACAGGCTTATTGTTTTTTTGTTTGTTTTTAGCAAGTTGTCTGTCATGGTAGCGCTGAAGTGTAAAGTGTTTCACGCCCAGCCGCAGGTCAGTGTTGATGCAGTGCTGACTGTCACACACGACCCAGGGCTGCAGTGTTCCCACTTCTGGGGGGTTTGGGGAGTTAGTAATGGCCTACCGATTCATGCCACTGTCCCTGAGTGAACCCCCCAGGAAAGCCCCACACCTGAACGTTATTGGCTCTGCCGATCCGCGCACCCACGTTGGCCAGACGGCCCCCGCCCACCGCCCGAGCCCTCGCCGTCTTAGCGAAGGGCCACCGCGAGCACTCTCGAGTCGACCCGAAACTAGGCAGGCTGAAACGCTGCCCTCTGCTTCGCAAGTGAGCTGGAAGCCATCCCACATTTGAACTGGGGAGGACCACGGTTTTGAGTTTCTGAAATGCTTCAGCGTAATGGTTTGAGGAAAATAATCCATGCGAAAATCCCTCCTCCAATCCCCAACCCCGCAATATGAGTTTGAGTGCATATCTGGTGTGGAGTTGTGCAAACGTGAGGCTTTTGGTCTGTGTTCCAGCTGGCTGCTGGAGACACCCTGGCAGCCACACAGCTGAGGGTTGTCACACAGCTTCCTTTCTTTCTCTCTCTCTCTCTCTCCCTTTCTTTGATTTAAGCTCCCTCTGTTTCATTTCAATATTGATTAGTGTTAGAGCACTGTGGCAAGTGGTACTATCTCGTTTCACTCACCCGTGTGTTTGCTGAGTCCGAACAGCTTTGCGCAGGCCTGAATTTATGTAGTGTTACTGTCAACTCTCCTGGTACTTGCAGCTACCCTTGGTATTTGCACTTGGTGTTGTTTGAGATAATGGCCATTTAATTCACTTTGGACAAAAGTGTCTGACAAATGAATAAAAGTAAATGCTAAATCATTTACAAGGGACAATTTTCCCTCTTGTAAATCATTTAACATCTTTTGGTCAAAGAAGCACAAAAAAAACCTAAACGCTAAACCAAACAAATAAAAGTGAAACAGAAAAACTATTAAAAAAGAAAAAAAAGAAAATACGTATGTTAATGAAGCTTGAACAAAGCTTGGCGGTTTTCTCTTTCTCACAATATGGCCCAAAAATTCTGCAAACCGCCCAAGACTGGGAGCTGCTTGTTATTATTTCATTTCTCCTCACAGAGGAAAGAAGGAAGGGAATGCATTGGCTTTTTTAAAGTAAAAATGTCCGATTGTCCTCATATTGTGAAACGAAATAAAAATCACTGCATGAGGACCATCGGCTCTGGAGACGTTCGGTGGGCTCGTATCCAACATTCCCAAATCAGATCTTGGGTTTGACTTCAAAATGCTTTTAAACAATTTCACACTCATGAAGATTTTTTTTAAAACATGCTTTAAGAGTTAGTGTTTCGAAATTCATTCAAGGCTTACTCTGCAAATATCTTTCACAAATCGAATCCAGGCATCGGTGTTTGGTTTGGACGTTCTTGTCAGGCCCTGTCCGTAGGAGAATACATTCTTCATGCGCCGATTTCCATTTCAAGAGAGGACAACCATGCTTCCAAACACATTGTAAAACAATCAGAGTGCTATTAAAAACTACAGAAACATATTTGGTCAAATAGTGACATATGACTTGACATATGAGTGCACTGTATGTTAAGTTAGACATATGATTTTTGATATACTAAGTTTGATATATGATGGCATACTATGGTTGACATATGATGGTGTATATGAAGGTGATGTATGACAACATTAAACAGACCATCCCCTGTGATGTTATCTTGGGAATACCAACTTCTGGAATCCCTGTGAAGCGTGATCAGTTTGAGAGTTTGAGAGGGGAAGCATATGCAGAACGGTTCGTATCGTGGCTCCAGGGGGCTGGCTCCTTTCGAACCCGGGGGCTCACAGCAGCGACAAAGGAATGCTCTTTGTAATGAGAGATGTTTATTGCATTTCACCCAGAGCAGAGCAGATTTTCACGGATGGTGTGACGATTAAAAGCTGTTGGAACGCTAATGAGCGGGCATGGCATGGCATTCCACAGTGTTTGCACAGTTTCCTGGAGCTTGCATGCAGTGTTGAATCTGTTGGCCTTATCTGTGACCAGGGTAACAGTGCGTAACTAACAGAATAAATAAAGAAATACATCAGTAAATGGTACACTTTTAGAAAGAGAAATTGAAAACGTCAAGTTTACCGTGACTGTTCAGTTTTGTCTCTGTCCCAAGACTTTATTGTTAGCAGATTCTGACAGGGCAAAAAAAACAAAGGTTACAGGAGGCAGATGGTTTGACTTTATGGAGTTGTATTTTTTTTACATTCCACTGCTATGAGAGAGCTAAGTAAAAATGTCCTTCCCCCTCACACACACACACACACACACACACACACACACACACACATACTAAAGACACTGCATAAATACATCCCTTGACGTGCTCCTAGTGGTCACCCGTTGATATATTTTGTGCGTGGAAGGGGAGTTCCGTTCCAAAGGTGATGGCTATTGCAGTCATAGCAGGAACCCTGGAAAAATACATCTTCATTAATTTGCTGTCTTCACAGTTTTTAGCCTTGCGTGAGAGTGTTTTGCATGCGAAATGTCCGCCGGAGATTAGTCATTAAGGTGACGCTTGCGCAGCCGAAGCAGCTGGAGCAGCTGCCCTTCCTGCAGGAGGTCTGTAAGCATGCTGATACTCGTTCTGGTGTCGAGGTGGGAGAGGCGGAGGTCACGAGCAAGTCAGTGGAGTATTATAGAGAAGTCTCAAACCAGATGTTTCTGGGTATGATTCATGAGCAAATAATGGCTGTAGAGATCTATGGCACTAAAGCATATATTTGTGGGTGTGCGTATAACATATATGTATGTACTTATGTATGTACAAACATATATATATATATATACACAAGGGGTAGACAAAATAATGGAAACACCAAATGAAAAAGAACTCGTATTTTGAAGTAACTAAATCGCAATTAAAAAGGAGTCTACACATGTGTTTCATATTAATGCCAATACTAATTACCAATATGTTTCTGCTATAAAATACGTTTTAAAATCAACACTTTAATATGTGAGTTTACAAAGCAGCATAAGAGATCTAACAAATTTTGAAATTTTGAAATAGCTGGTTCCAGAATTGCAGGTGCATCAGTCACAGAAACGGCAAAATTATTCAATGTGTCAAGGGGAACAGTGCCGAAAATCACGACGGCATACGCCAACCAAGGAAAAACTGTATCAGGAAAGAGGAACAGTGGTCGCTGGTGGAAGCTTACTGATGGGGATAGACGGACACTTAACAGGATAGTTGCTAAAAGCCACAAAACAACAGCCTCACAAATGACCACAAGCACCATAAGCATAAGGCACCAAGCTACACCTCCGTGACCCAACAACATGTCTTAACAAAAACTGGATTCACAAAGCTGATATTTATGGTAGGGCTGACATATGGAAACCACTTGTAACCAATGCCAAAGCACAACAATGCATAACCTGGTGTAATGGGCACAAAACCTGGACTTCTGAGAGGTGGAAGAAAGTAATATGGTCGGATGAGTTGTCTTTTACTCTTTTTCATGGATCTGGTTGAGTTTATGTTTGGAGAAAGCCAAAGAAATGCTTCAACCCTCATTGCCTGTTCCCAACTGTTAAACATGGTGGTTGATCCGTTATGGTGTGGGAAGCCACATCGTGGAAGTCACTGGGTCCGATTATTTCTCAGCATGGCAGAATTACAGCCAAGGAATACAAAGCTATTTTAGGCGACCAGGTACACCCTATGGTGCAAATATCATTTTCTCAAGAGTTTCGTTTTCTCCCATATTCCAAGGCGATAACGCCCCCAAACGGATTCAAGAGTGGTTTCATGAGCACCAGGATGAAGTCAAACTTGCCTCCTCAATCACTAGAACTAAACATCATAGGAAGTTCAGGAACGTAGAGTGCGGAGTAGATTTCCACCGCTCAAATAACTGGAGGCTTTCCTTCTTGAAGAATGATCCAATATTCCAACACACACATACATAGCTCAATGGTCTTTGCCACTCATACCATATCATCCCCTTTATTGTTAAAAGTAGCCTGATGTTTTTTATCTGGCAACCGTTTCCTAAAGATAGCACTCCTCCCAGAGTTCCCCAGAGTGAGCCTAGGCAAATATGAGCCAGCGGCCCCTCTGTCAGGAGTCCAAACCCCTGCCAGGCCGCCCCCCACTTTGTTTTTGGGAGCCTGGTGCCTGATTTAGATGGCAGGTATGAGTGTATGCCCGTTGGCTTGGTCTGAGTCCGCTGTTTAAAAGGTTCTGTGGACTGGGAGCTAATCAAAGCAGCAGCGATGACTGGCTTTCAGGAAACAGAAAGCAGAGAGGGGAAACACCCATTAAATTAGTGTGGGGGGTTGGGCCTTGCTGACGCGGTATTTACCGCCAGGGGCTAATGACCGAAGGGCCTGGGTGCCTGGGTTTGGACTGAATTGCCAGGGGCTGTTTGTTTTAATTAGCTGCGAGTCAACGTTTGTTGATGGGCGGAGACTGGGGGAGGAATGAGTTTGCTGATGCGGGGGTGTCCCAGGTAGGAATGTGAGGACCATTTCAGCCTGGGTGATGGAAGAGTCTGGTAAATGGGACTGTTGAGCAACTGTCATTCGTACCTTCCTTGGCCAGGAGTCTCCAGCTGGGAACGGGGGGCTCTGGGTCTGCCAGCTGTGTGTCAGTTCAGTGAGACAGCCTTTTCAGTGGTGAACTCACGGAGTATAGGTTCAGGGAATGGAATATCTGTGATGAAGCACAGAGTGTGGGTGTGTGTGTGTACGTGTTTGTGTGTGTGTGTGTGTGTTCATAGTTGGGGGTGTGCTGTGTATGTGTGTGTGTGTGTGTGTGTTCATAGTTGGGGGTGCATGTGTGTGCATGCATGTATGAAGGGGGTGTGCGTCCATGCGTCCATGTGTGTATAAGAGTGTGGAGATCAGGGTCTGGTGTCTGGAGCAGAAGAGGTTTGGCTGCCCAGCAGGCATAGCTAAAAGGCTAATGCTGGCTCCAGCATCCATCAGTGGCCCCTGTGCATCCCTGTCATTATCTGTAATTACAACCCCTTATGGGCTCCTCCCAGCTGCACCTTAATGAGAAGGTGAGCACACATGTTAATGGATCTGCCATCACCCCCTTCACACACACACACACACACACACACACACACACACACACACACACAGCTATGCTGAAATATCCCCCCAACACACACACAGCCACACCGAAACATCCCCCAACACACACACAAACACAGCCCCACACACACACACACAGGCACACCCAAACATCCCCCTAACACACACAGACACACACAAATGCACACACACATTCACACACACAGCCACACCCAAACATTGCCCCTAACACACACACACACACACACACACACGCACAGCCACAACCAAACATCCCTCCCAACACACATACACATGCCTACACAGACACACACACACACACACACACACACACACACACACACATGAACACGGAAGTTTATTTACTGCAAGAAATTGTTGCTGGGTGAATTGTTTGTTGTTGGTTGCTCAGCGATACCTGTTTGCCATTAAAATACTTCCGTGGAAAATTCAAGTCCTCAAATGTAGCTGAGTCTTTTAACCGGGGCAGAGCATGGGCACATCTTCAACAGGAGATGAATGTGGTGAGTTTCAGCCGTCTCCATCCATCTCTGTCTGGGCAAGCGGAATTAGCATCGTAGAATAACATAACTTGGTGAATTTATAGCCCTTGTCTGTGGGATGGTCCACAGGGCGCCACAGTAAGGCTATCTCCGTGGTGTATCCAGTCCGTTTTGGGCCTTGGGGACTCTGGGGTTTGGACCAATTACAGAGAGGAAGCTCTCCCACAGAAAGCTGTAGGATCTGGAGAGAAGATCCTCCCAGCTCGAGAACCCGGCTCATCCCAAGCAGGTCAGGCCCATTATCTTGGCTATGATTGGCCACGGGAGCTCGGATTGGAAGGTCAGGCCACGGGAGTTTATCTGGACCTCGATTGGCTAGTCAGATCCCTGGAGGTGATCTGTGCACTGATTGGCCAACAGAGTTTATTTTATCTCTGATTGGCAGGTCAGGCCCCTGGGAAGTTAATCTGGGCTGTGATTGGCAGGTCAAGCCCCTGGAGGTGATCTGTGCACTGATTGGTCAATGGACGTTATTTTATCTCTGATTGGCAGGTCAGGCCCCGGGAGGTTAACCTGGGCTGTGATTAGCAGGTCAAGCCCCTGGAGGTGGTCTGGGCTCTGATTGGCTAAGGGAGTTTATTTTAGCTCTGATTGGCAGGGCAGAGGCCAGGAGATTATCTGGGCTATGGTTGGTAGGTCAGGCCCCCTGGAGATGATGTGGGCTCTGATTGGCCCTGAGAGTACATATGGGCCATGATTGGCAAGTCAGGTCCCAGGAGAGACAAGTGATAGGTAAGAATGGCCACAGGATCTGACAGTCAGCGAGCCAAGCTGGCCCATCAGTCATCATTCCCACCTTGATGAACTACCGATGCACAAAATGGGGTGGCAGGGTCGTATAATGGTTAGGGAACTGGGCTTGCAACTCAAAGATTCGATTCCCAGGTCAAGCCCTGCCATTGTACCCTTGAGAAAGGTACTGAACCTGAATTGCTTCAGTAAATATCCATCTGTATAATTGGATTGTATGTGAATAAAAATGTGAAACTGTAATTCACAGTAAAATGTCAATCATATAGCCCCCCACGCTGCAGCACCACCCCCCAATATTAAACCCCTTCTTCTCTCAGCACCTGGGGTCTGTCAAAAGCTCTGTCTTGTCTCGTTTTCATTCCTTTAAGGTTCGAGGCCGTTTATTTTCTATTCACCTTGAACTGGTACATTTTGCTTTTCTGAACCGGTGGGTTGCTTTGAACTGGTGCCACGAAACTCCTTAAAGTTTCAAAGCTAAGAAATGAATGAACACAGCATTATGGGTGACTGAGCGCCTCGGCTGTTAACGGGCTCGGCTAGCAGATTTCTTTCATTGCTGTTAATTCCCCTTAGCCTTCAGTATTGTGCTCGTAAACCAGCGTATTGAATTCACTGTGGCAGCAAAGAGCTGTTAACAGTGTGGAACGCCTTCGACCAAGAAACTGGCCTGGATTCATTTAGCATTTGCACTTAACTTTGACTCTTAATTAAATTAAATTAAGTTGCTTTCCCCTCTTCACAAATACACATTTGTGGAGCTCAGCGATCACCAAAATAAATGACCAATAACTGCTTTAGAATTTGTGTGTTACATTCCAGGTGCATTGGCTGTGATGTTATTGTTATGGTGTTATATTTATTCATTCATTCATTCAACCTTTATTTAATTCTCGGAAAGGTCATTGAGGGTGGACCCTCATTTTAAATGATGCCGAGATTTACATCGTAGAAACAGGAACAGAAAAAACAAGGCAATTAGTAAAAAAAAAAAAAAAAAAAAAAAAGAGACAACAAAACGAAAATCAGTTAAAACAATTACAGACAGATATAGGAAGGTTTAAGATCATACTTCTAAACTGTCCAAAAGGAATGAAAGAATCAATATTTAGGACACGTGAAAAGTGTTCCATGAATCTAGAGCGCTAAAACTAAAAGCAGTCCTTCCAAATTCAGATTATGTGATATGACTGATATAATTCTGGGTAAATAAGAAATACAGAAACCTTTAGATGCATTTTAGTTTCTCTTTCTCCAATTAAAACAAACTCTGAATGGTGGAAGAACATTTATGTCAAACATGTGAGGCTTTTTTTTTTTATTTTTTTACAAAAATCAGTTTGTAATCCCTGAAACCACCAATTCGGGAGGACTAAGTGTTCCCAGTTTGAAACCGTTTTGAATCTCACGCTAATTGTGTTGAGGTTTCCCACTGAGACTGATTTATTTTGCCTCTTCTGGTTCAAACTGATCAAAAATTAACTGTAAAATGGCCTCAATTATTATTCTTTTTTTGTGTGTGTGTGGCTGTTTTTTTTTTTTTTTTAGTTCCTTAGCTGTGGAATATTTGTGACTTTAAACAGGCTTTAACTGGTTTCCTGTTGGCAGGGCCCGCTTGTTTACGTTCAGACGTAATTACAGCTCAGTGTGCAGCGAGGCGCCCGCACCGCGCCCCGACGCGCCCGGCGCTACCGTCTCAGGTCAGACTCGACCGCTGTGACTCACAGCTGTGGTATTCACCGGAGCCATGTCTCAGTGCCCATGGCCACTGCACTGTACCCTACTCAGCGTGCGTGATGCGACTGGTTAACTCTGCAGAGAGAAATGAGCTTCACCGGGATCTTTATCTAAACCTGCACCTCCCCATGCCCCACACGCACACACTCACTTGTGCACACACTCATGCACACACACACACTCACGCACACACACACACTTGAGCTCACAGTCACACTCACTTTACTAAACTTGAGCTCCCCCCACACACACTCACACTCACAGACACTTTATCTAAACCTGCACTTTGCCCTCATACACCCACTCACTCCCCACAGATACACACACACTCACTCGCACACACACTCACTCGCTCACAGGCACACACTGTCACACATACTCACACACATACACACAAACACATTTTTTTTTTCTGAACTTCATGGAATGAGTGGAGCTGGTGGTTAGGGAACTTTGTCTGAAACAAAGAGGTTGCAAGTTCAAATCCCTGGTGGGGCACAGGCATTGCACCCTTGAGCAGAGCATTTTACCTGAACTGCTGCGATAAACATGCAGCTGTATGAGCAGATAGATTAACCAAATGAACCACACGAACCAAATTTAAGTTGTGTAAGTCACTTTGTAGTGCATCTACTAAGCAAATCAATCATATCGTTAAAACAGAACGATAGCAATTTCCAAGTGTTCTGTGCAGACAGGGCTCACCATGGGAGAGCGATCCTGCTGAATTAGGTTATTACGGTGTTACCAGGGCAGCGGGTGCCACTCTTGAGTCAGGAGAGCAACATCTCGTAAGATCTCTGGGATCTCCAGTGACTCCTGCAATATTTTGTCTGCGTTCAATGATTTCCCGCTCCAAGATCCCGTGTTTTGGTTAAAGGAAAATCACCTGGTGTGAGATTAGTTGTTTTGGTTAGAGGAAAAAACACAGTGGAGAACGTGATAAAGCACAGCATCTGTAAACCACTTCACCTCCTCCTTTGTCTCCCTTCCCTTGCGTTGAAACGGTGTTTCGTCAGTCCCGTGTAAACTGTGGCTGTTTTTTCTGCCAATCGACTCCCTCCGCCGCTAATGCAACGGCGCTTGCTCAACTGCTTATTATTTCCCACTTTTGGCTTCCACCACTAAGATTTCACACATTTTTCAGATTATAAAACATGGGGCCTCGCATTCATTCCTCCTTTCAATGACAGCAGACCTTCCTGGTATCACAGCTAGAGCATCACCCTGACAAAGGCAACCAGCACAATGTTGACACATGAAATGTCCATTTCATTGGACCATTTGACCATTCAAAGCATTACACAGAAAATAACCAGTTAAATGCGTTTTAGAATTAATGAAGCCAGACATTGGTTATAATTGTGTTTTTTTTGTCATTGTATTTACCTACTTTGTCATTGCATTTATGGCAAAATATTTTGGAAGGAAGAAAAACTGAAATATTATTGAGCTACACAGCAGTCATGCATTGATTTATTTTAGACAGGAAAAAATATATAACTACATATATACATGTCAGGTCCATAAATATTTGAACATTGACAAAGTTATTGTTATTTTAGCTGTCTACCACAGCATATTGGAGTTGAAATTAAATAATGAATATGAGCTCAAAGTGACTTTCAGCTTTAATTTGAGGGTATTTACATCCTGAAAATAAACTGAACTGTGTAGGAATTACAGCACTTTTTATATGTGGTTCCCCCCTTTTTAAGGGACCATTTGGCTGCTCAGCTGTTCCATGGCCAGGTGTGTGTTATTCCCTCATTATTTCATTATATGTAAAAGGATAAAAGGTCTAGAGTTGCTAACTCTCAATTTGAAGTCCAAAGAGCTGTCACTGCCAGTGAAGTAAGCCATCATTAGGCTGAAAAATCAAAACAAACCCATCAGAGAGATAGCAAAAACATTAGGTGTGGCCCAATCAAGTATTTTAAAATGAACTAACTTCTAAAAAAGAAAGAACGCACTGGTGAGCTCAAGAACACCAAAAGGCCCAGAAGACCACGGAAAACAACTGTGGTGGATGACAGAATAATTATTTCCCTGGTGAAGAAAAACCCCTTCACAGTAGTTGGTCAGATCAAGAACACCCTCCAGGAGGTAGTCGTATCTGTGTCAAAGTCAACAATCAAGAGAAGACCTCGCCAGAGTAAATACAGAGGGTTTACCACAAGATGTAAACCATTGGTAAGCCTCAAAAATAGGAAGACCAGATTAGAAACATCTAAAAAAGCCTGTACAGTTCTGTGTAGCGGATGGGCTCTGGTACATGAGCGCCCGCTGCAGAGAGTGACGTGGATAAGAGTACGATTAGTTCCCGGAGTTAGGGACTTGAGTTTTTAGCTCGGCGAGCTAAATCGCTCTCTTGTCGGGTCAGAGATCCTCAGTTCGAAACTCGCTGCGGGCAGAACCAGCCAACAGTTACATCTGGAACAACATCCTATGGACAGATGAGACAAAGATCAACTTTTACCAGAATGATGGGAAGAGAAGAGTATGAGAAGGGAAGGAACTGCTCATGATCTGAAGCATACCACCAATACAGTGATAGACATCATTGCAGGCAGCTGCGTACCATACCTGTAACACTGGGATGGAAAAGGTTGGTCTTTTTTTATTTATTTTTTACACATTTTTGAGGAGTAAGCAGGGATACATAGTGTTGAGCAAGTAGGCAGTGGTGATGACAATTAGCTAGATGTACAGAATTCAGTGGTAGTGGAGTCTGAAAAGGTGGGTTTTGAACTGTGTGCATGGTGGAGGTAGTGTTATGGCGTGGGCATGTATGGCTGCCAATGGAACTGGTTCCCTTGTATTTATTGATGATGTGACTGCTGACAAGGCAGCAGGATGAATTCTGTAGTCTATAGGGTTATATTATCTGCTCAGATTCAGTCAAATGCTTAAAAACTAATTTGACGGCGCTTCACAGTGCAGATGGACAATGACCCGAAGCATACTATGAAAGCAACCCAATACTTTTTTAAGGCAAAGAAGTGGAATGTTCTGCAATGGCCAATTACCTGACCTGAATCCAATTGAGCATGCATTTCACTTGCTGAAGGCAAAACTAAAGGCAAAACGCCCCAAGAACAAGCAGGAACTGAAGACAGCGACAGTAAAGGCCTGGCAGAGCATCACCAGGGAAGAAACCCAGTGTCTGGTGATGTCTATGGGTTCCAGACAGTCAGGCAGTCATTGACTGCAAAGGATTTGCAACCAAGTATTAAAAATGGCAATTTAATTTATCATTATGTTAGTTTGTCCAATTATTTTTGAGCCCCTAAAATTGGGGTTGTATACTATGTATAAAAATGGTTGTAATTCCTACACGGTTCATACAATATTTTTGACAAAATCCTTAAATTAAAGCTGAAAGTTTACACTTAATCTTGATTGTTTCATTTCAAATATGTTGTGCTGGTGTACAGAGCCAAAATGATGAAAATTGTGTCACTGTCCAAATACTTACAGACCTGACTAAGACCTGACTTACATAAAAACAGTAAGTCATTTTATACTTGCAGTATTTTACTTAAATATGATATTTTAGTTTAGGAACCGGGGCAATGTACAAAGTTGTTCTATATATCATGTGTGACTATTCCTCTTGTACTGTGATTTTATGTAAATAAAGTAAAAAATATATGAAATCTCAAAGCCTCTGTGGTGGCATGCCTGGCTAAAATATCAGTACTTGCTACAGTGAGATGCTCTGCAGTCCAAAATCTAAACCCGGGGTGTGTTCACGATGCAAAGCATTTTGCTACGGTTCGCCTTGAATGCCACCGTACACAGTTGTACTACCAGCAGCCATAGAGAAGGTGCCACCATAAAGGTGTCACCAGATCTCAATCCAACTGAACACTGATGGGATATTCTGGAGTGGTGCCTGAGACAATGTTTTCCACCACCATAAACAAAACACCAAATGATGGAATTTCTCATGGAAGAATGGTGTTGCATCCCTCCAATAGAGTTCCAGACACTTGTGGAGTCTATGCCAAGGTGCATTGAAGCTGGTCACTCAGGTTATTGAACCTCTGGTCATTCAGTGGGGTTGCAGTCTGCCTGGGCCAGCTGTGCATAAAGTGTAGTTTGCAGATGCACAGACTGCACAGCTCAGTTGGGCTGCAGACTGCAACTGGGCATACATTTTTTTAAATATGTGTTAAAAAAACATGCACATCTCATGCTAATACATGCCACAACTCCCAAATGTCAAACATAGATGTCTCCCTCACCCTGGAAAAACATTAAATATGAACGTTTGGCCACATGAGACCAGGTTGGATTGACTTGTGCGATTAATCAAATATGTGTGGCCAGAGTTCATGAATTGGTTCAGCCAAGAAACGATGGGGGCGGGGGGGGCAGCTTTTGTTTGGCTAAATAACAAAACTAAAATAAATACTGTGTGTCCATTTTTGTTTTTTGTTTTTTTGTGAATATGAGGGGGACAAAATGCTAAGGTCAGATATCTTTGTTTGGCTGTTAAGCAACAGTGTTACCATGGTGAGGGGCAAAGTTAAAGGGGGGGGTGGAACTGAGGGAGAAGAATGTTCCGTTTTCGCTGGAGTACAGACCGAGTCTGTCGTTATGACAGGGTCAGTTGCCCGCAGTGGGAGGGAGAGAGAGCAGTCCAGGTCACTGCCTTTGTTTGCGCTAGGCCCCCTGGTCACATGTCATAAACAAAAACAACCACATAGTTTACCTCAGAAACATACGTTCCACCGGGGCATTCCTTGTCCTTTTCCCCAGAGTTTTAATTGTACAAAACTAAAGATTGTAACCCCACTGCCAGACACATAATCTGGTTTCCATTTTCTCCCTCTCATCTTCCTGTTTCTTTGCCTTAGTTTCCTCGGCAGTCCCAAGTTTAAAATGCCAAAAAATGTGCTTCTCCTACCACGGAGAGATTTCGTTTTTTTAGACAACATGCTCAAAGTCCAATATATTATTTGCTTTTAATATTTGTATTTTTTTGCTTTTTAAAATATCAAATATCTAGTAAAAAGATAAAGGGGCCCCTGCGGGTGGCACGACTGGTAAAGGCACTTTAGTTCTAAGCTCTGGTTGCCCACTGCAGCCTGGGTTCGAGCCCAGGCTGCGCAAGCCCAGCTCTGGCCGGGAGCCCCATTCAGGAGGTGGTTATTGCCAGTCCACCCCGAGGGGGAGGGCAGCTGGCATGACTTCACCACGTGCAAAGTGGCTCTGTGTGTGTCGGAGTTACGATTGATGGCTTGGTGACTTCTGTCTCGTGGGCGGCTCAGTTCGCCTTCGTCACTGCCGGTCCCAAAGTTGCGGTGATGAAGTCGTAGGACAGGGTGGGTAGTTGAACTACAAGAGGATACAATTGGCCACCAAATTGGGATAATGGGGTAAAAAAAATCTTAAATAAAACAGGGGAAAAAGATACAAGGTCTTTACTCAGCCTTGTTAGCTGATTTTGACATAACTGCCTCTAGGCCCCCCAATATGAGCCCCTGTGGGTGACTCTAAGGAAGCAGCTCATCAGAGTTAGTGTACAATTATACCACAGCTTGGTCAAATGCTCGATTCTGATTGGCTGAGAGAGTGGTGATTATTTTCCAGTAAAACTGCATGGAGAAGCATAATGATGCACAGCTATGAAGTAATTCCAGTGACAGTGGCCTTATCACAGTTCCAAATCAATACACAGATAACAGACTCTTACTTGAGTCCCCCAGTAAAATTATCTGCCAGTTTTGGAGTATATCAACTGAATTCTGGTTGGTAAACCAGAACCAATGTTTAATGCCAATGTTTTCAGAATATTCTGCACTCTGGGCAGTATGAGCGTTATGGAAAACATGTTCTTCCTCACTCTGTTTAACTTATTTTTGCATTTTTAAATGTCTTCATAAACAGAGAGAGGCTGCCATTAAAAGTGCCTTTAAACGGTTTATTTTGGTCGCTGAAGATGGGCGTGTTGTGCTGAACAACAGCGGAAGTGAATGATTCTGTTTTTCAGACTGTGGCTTGTCATATCCTCCCCCCTCCCAAATCTAATTGCTGTTTCGGCCTTGTGAATGCTTGATGCTGAGGTCCATAAAATGTTTAAAGATTTCCCTCTGGGGGTTTCCAGAACTGGGCGGGGGGTAGGCTGCCTTTGCCTCAAGGCTGAGTGGAGGGGAAAACTAACCAATCAGAAGTGCGGCTGCCTCCTTCCTCACTCGGGCCAGCTGCAGGAGAATGCGGACAGGATGTGTGACCAACGCAGCTGTGGAAGTGGGTGGGGGGACTCGGAAGCTCCGCAGAACAGAGTGGCTGCTGGGATATTGTTGCTCAGTCGATGTTATGTCTTTTGTTCCCTTTTTAAAGTGGCTTTGCCTTGGGGACAGCAAATCCGGTCTCGAGCTCACTGTGAATCCTGGATGTTTTTATTTCTATATATTTATTGTGAAGGTTGCTGCAGTGCATCGTGGGATAAAAGGATCATTTACCCTGGTTAATCTGTGGTTGGATTAGTCACAAGCAGTAATTAACCTCCTTTTAGATCTTTTTTGTTAATGTTTAAGAATTATTTTGTTCAGACTCTTTTGTTCACACAATTTTTTCTATGTGTACTGATTCCTCAGATGGAAGCAATAAAATACCCCATCACTTTGGGGTTTGTGTGCACCCTCACATACAGGTAACTGCCAAAATAAAGGCAACACTTGAGTAAATGAGGGATCCTTTAGATAGGGGCTGGACTGCGAGTGTCAGTCAAGGGTGTCACAGATAGGCCCAACCATCCCCTTTCCAATGAGCCCGCCCCCAAGCCCCACCAGGGCCATTTGAGCATCCCCTACAGGTTACCTATTTTTTTGGCGGTTATCTGTACCGCATGTATGTACTGGAAACAGTCTCCTGATGTGTCTCTTGCGGTTGGAAGTTGAAGGAGTCATTTAGCCTTCATCTTGGCAAAGGATATCTATTCTCTATCACCTTCTCGTCTCTAAATCACCCAAGAAACCTTTCTGCATCCTCTCCTGCCTCAGGTGCTCTCTGTTCCCTCTTCATAGGGGCTCGTTGGGCGTTTTACACTTAAACAGCTTGTCTGGGCCTTTCGTCTATGAATCAACGCTGTCTGTCAAAACCGCTGGCTTAATTACACAGCTGGAGCGATTTGTTTATTGCCTTGACAAGTTGAACACTTGGAACTTCAGGGCTGCAAGGCTGTGCATGAACGAGAACCACCTGCAACATCACAGAGCCAAAGACGAGAATAAAGATGAGAAGAGAGGGAAAGGGGGAAAGAGACAGAGAGAGAGGAAGATGGAGAGAAGAGAGGAAGAGAGAGTAGGAGGGAGGGGAAGAGAAAGAGAGAGGGGGAGAAAGAGAGGGAGAGAAAAAAAGAAAAGGAAACCTTTTTCCCATTAATTATGCAGGTTTTGCCCAAATTCCCAACTCTAACTAATTTGGAAAAACTGCAAATCCTTCTGGGAGAGAAAGGGAGCTGCACATAATTATCAGCACAATAAGTAACGCCCTGCCATAACCTGAGGGACAGTGGAAGAACCTCGTGAGACAGCCGCAAAAATGCACTAGTCAGCAGTAATAGGATAAAAAAATATATATATATCTTTTGTTTTTGTGCATGGCATGTTGCTGTGAAAAACATTGCTTTTGGTTTACAATACTGTTTTGTATCTGAATTTGTGAATCTGTGTTTAATGTTTGTTTATGTAAAGCTTTGATTATGTATTGAAATGATGTCATGGCAATGAAGGATTTTTAATTTAAATTGAAAATTGAGAGAGATGGATAGAGTAGAAGAGAGAGAGTGAGAAAGGGGGAGAGAAAGAGTAGAAGAGAGGGGGAGAAAGGGAAAGAGGGAGAAAGAGGTAGAGGGAGAGGTGGAGGGAGAGAGAGAGAAAGGGAAAGAGGGAGGTAGAGGTTGTCTGGTTTGGCAGGGTGTTGTTGGCAGGGTATATGTAATGGCGTATTGCCGGTTTGAGCTCCTGCTGTACAGCTCAAACTCAGTGTTCCATAGCCACTGCCTCAGTGTCCCCGTTAGAGCCATTTCCTGTCACAGCCCTAATACCGAACAGGCCTCTCTTTGCCCCCTCTTCGAATCCTGACCTTACCACTGCAGAACACCCACCCCCACCAACAACCCCCCCTCCCCCAATCCACTGTAAAAACCTCACATACTTTTATTATAATGAAATTATCCGTAAACGTAGATGTCAAAATGATTGGCACCTCTAATGGTTATTTTAAATAAACCAAACAAATCTCAATACAATTCTACAATTGTATTGTGGCCTTCCATCACTTCCTGTTTCACTAGGGCAGGGGTCGGCAACCCGTAACACTCAAAGAGCCATTTGGACCCGGTTTCCACGGAAAAGAAAACACTGGGAGCCGCATTTTCTGTCGAGGGGGTAAACATTGCATCTATCATTATAGTGCTACGCGAAAAAAGGTGCGACCAGTTCATTTATTTCGCTCAATGGACCGGGGTCTGGGGCTGCAACGTGAAAATAATTATTGCGCCCCTCGGCACCTAAAATACCTCAAAATCAACACAGAAATGGTTCAGTGAAAACAAAATCAATGTTTTGCAATGGCCATCGCAGTCTCTGGACTTGGATGCAAACGAGGATATCAAGGATCTTGAAAGGTTCTGCATGGAGGAGATGGTCCAAGATCCTTCCAAATGTGTTCTCCAACCTTATTAAACATTCTAGGGGAGGCTGCACCAAGTACTAAAAACAGGGGTGCCAGTAATTGTGAAAGCTTTTTTTGGAAAGAAATGTATCATTTGAAAAATGTGTTATTTTGGTCTATTCCATTGAATCCTAAAGTCAAATATTTTCCACATGTTGGAAAATTACAATATATCTCAGTAATGGTAGTATATGTTCTCTACAGTAGTTTCTGCTCATTTTCATCAAGGGTGCCAATAATTCTGGGCCTGATTGTATGTAGATACCATTTTATAAAAATGATATGGCACTCGAACCCATGGTGCATCATGGTACATCATATTGGCACTAGCAGTTAATTAATAAAGCATCTGTCCGCTGTAAAGGCTTCTGGCAGATGCCTCCCATTTGTGTGTGTGTGTGTGTGTGTGTGTGGGTGGGAGATGACATATGTTTTCGTGTTTAGAGGTGTGGGATCTACCTTTGGGGAAGTATGACGGACGAGTCAGCAGGTTCGCTGAGATGCCGAAATTCGAGCTGGCAGGAGACGCCAAAGCTTCTGCTGGCAGGGAGCTTGTATCTGTCGAGCCAGAGGGAACTGAAATATTTTCTTATTCATATCCATCCCCTTCCCTCTCCCTCTCTCTCTCTCTCTCTCTTTGTTTTTGCAATATCGCTGTCAGGCTAGGTAAAGGATCAGCTCCTCGTAGCGTGCATCAGTCTTTGTGACAGCGATATGTGTTCGTAGGCTAAAATGAGCTGTACAAATTTACCACTGGAGTCCTCCAGCTTTTTGAATGGTGTGAACCTACTGTATGCATTCAAGGAATAGATCCCCCATGTGTGAGCCATGGCCATGCAAGTTATCAGATCAGTGGCTGGGATCAAGCAGGGATCTCTCTTTGAGAGATGGGGGTCTCCCTCAGTGTATGAGCTTACACTTACACAAGTGCACTTGTGCATCGTGTGTGTGTGTGTGTGTGTGTGTATGTGTGTGTTTGTTTGTGTGTGTGTGTGTGTGTGTTTTGTGTGTGTGTGTGTGTGTGTAATGTGTATGAGCGTGCATGTCTGTGTGTATGAATGTGTGTGTGCATGTGTGTGTATGTGTGTGTTTTGTGTGTGTGTGTGTGTGTGTGTGTATGAGCGTGCATGTGTGTGTATGAACGTGTGTGTGCATGTGTAGTGGAGCTCAGAAGGCGTGAGTTAAAGTTGAGTGCGTGAGCGTCTGCTGCTAAAGGGTGATGTAGACAAGAGTGTGATTAGTTCCCAGAGTTAGCTCAACGGGCTAATCGTCTCTTTTGAGGTCCTCGGTTTGAAACTCACTGCAGGCAGAACCAACTCTGTTACGTGTGTGTGTATATGAGTGTGCATGTGTGTGTGCGTGAACCTCTATTTGCATTGTCTTTAAAACCATCAGCACAATCAGTCCAGCCAAAGAAACATGGGAAGTCCAAGAACTGCGTCACTCAGGAAGCCGGCATTGTTTGGGAGACCCCCCCACACTAACGCGCGGGCATCTTGGTTTGTTTTTTTTAAAGCAGTTTTTCACATTTAAAAGACTGACGCCTGGATTCAGTCAACATTTGCCTTTAACTTTTTATTTATTTTTTATCTATCTTCATCAACACAGGTAGGTGAGCTGAGCAAAAGCCAAAAATTGACTATTTCTGTTTGTGAAGAAATCAAATCCAAAAAAACCAACATTATTTTTTATTTTTTCTTCATGTCAAAGTTAAGGACAAACCTTGACTGAATCCAGGCCTTTTTTGTGGACCTACTGGTTACTGAAAGCAGAGATAATTCTGACATGTGTTTAGGTAGACTGACGATTGGGGGTTTGAATGTGTCTCTGCGCTCCGCTCAGCGCCTCGTTTCTATCACCTTGTTTCACCTTCCTGGGACGTTCGGTGGACAAGCGCTATCCTGTCAGGAATCTCCCACACGGCCTCTGCTGCTGCTATCTCCAACTCTCTCTCTCTCTCTCTATTCTCTCTTTCTTTTTTCAAAATTCCTCCCCCTCTTTTTCAGAATCCAGGTCCCCCAATACCCCAATTATAGCCCCCCCCACCAAAAAAGCAAAAAAAAGAAGTCTGCAAAGGAGTGGGCCGCCCATCTGCATAAAGTCCCTGTGATCAATATGACAGAGCTCTTAACTAATTACTTACACCACACAGAACTGTGCAATGGGTTTGAACAAGGCTGGCCAAGAGGAGTTAGTCCTGAAAGCCCCCCCTCACATTCCCCTCTCACTTTAAACAGCCCTGACTCCCCCCACCCGTTCCGTCCTGTCCCATTACAGTAAATCAGGCACAGGGAGGCAGGGGGGGACACCTGCCAGGGGGGTGAGGGGATCCAGGCCGGAAATTCGATCCGGAGTGGGGGGGGCTTTTTTTTTGCAGAGCCAGCAAAAAACACGTTGGGATCCTGGAATATCGTGGAGGACAGAGCCTAAGAATTCAAAGTTCCCCCAACCCCCCCCCCCCCCCAACACTTCTGGAGCGCTGCCTTGCTTTCCTTTCCAATCCCCTGATTAAGGGAAAACTGGAAACCCTGGGAATAAGCCTTTGAAGGACATGTTTGACTCATGGGGGGAAAACCTGGAGTTGAAACAGACCCTGTGAATGGGAGGGGGGGGTGAGGGGGGGGGGGGGGTAGTGGGGCAGGCTATATGATCCCATATGAACGTCCCGTAGTGTCCCAAAACGGACTGGAGCCGCGCTCGGCTACCTGCTCAGAGATAGGGAGTGGCTTTTACTGAGATTACTAAACTAAAACTTTGAACTAAGACGATAAAGACTGAAAAAGACAAAGTCTATATTACTCTCACTTCTCTACATTAGTATCAGAGCGGTCTATCACACTCACCACTCTGAGTTAGTATCAGAGCGGTCTATCACACTCACCACTCTGAGTTAGTATCAGAGCGGTCTATCACACTCACCACTCTACATTGAGTTAGTCAGAGCGTATCAGTCTATCACACTCACCACTCTACATTAGTATCAGAGTGGTCTATCACACTCACCACTCTACATTAGTATCAGAGTGGTCTATCACACTCACCACTCTCTACATTAGTATCAGAGTGGTCTATCACACTCACCACTCTACATTAGTATCAGAGTGGTCTATCACACTCACCACTCTGAGTTAGTATCAGAGCGGTCTATCACACTCACCACTCTGAGTTAGTATCAGAGCGGTCTATCACACTCACCACTCTGAGTTAGTATCAGAGCGGTCTATCACACTCACCACTCTGAGTTAGTATCAGAGCGGTCTATCACACTCACCACTCTACATTAGTATCAGAGTGGTCTATCACACTCACCACTCTACATTAGTATCAGAGCGGTCTATCACACTCACCACTCTGAGTTAGTATCAGAGTGGTCTATCACACTCACCACTCTGAGTTAGTATCAGAGCGGTCTATCACACTCACCACTCTGAGTTAATATCAGAGCGGTCTATCACACTCACCACTCTACATTAGTATCAGAGCGGTCTATCACCCTCACCACTCTGAGTTAGTATCGACCCCCATTATTCATCATGAGGAGCGATTGTTCCCTCCACACATGCTTCCTGAGAGAGACATGTGTTTTTTCTCTCTTCCTCCCCCCCGTTTTAAAATCCTCTCAGCTTTGGGTATGAAAGGGGTGCTTGTGGGAGAGCGGCTTGCCAGTCCCCCACCCGCATATGAGTTTAATTAATGTCGGTCTGCCGTTTTACTCAGTGGCCAAGAGGTTGATTTAAGGACTGGGTCTCTCTAGCCCTCGCTTTCAGATTCCCGGAAAATAATCGGACACCCCAACCCACCCCTGACCTCCCCCAACTACCCTGTGCCCCACCGCCTCCACGCGCCCTCCCCTGGTGAAAGTCTGGAGGCGTATCCAACGAGACTGCCATGGAAACCGGGCTGACGCAGACTTAATCGGTCGATTAGGTGAGGTCCGGTGTGAGCCCCACAGACTGATTTACAAACCTAACCCCCCTGATCCCCACCCCTCCCATTGACTGTTAGGGGTGGGATAACCTCCCAATGCGAGGCAGTCTCAATACATGCGTGTTCATCGATGGCTCGGCCAATCGGGTTGCACCCTAGTTGCCCCCGTAACCACGGTGATGATGTCCCCCTTTACGGTCATGTCACCCTTCACGGTCGTAAACAATATCTTGAGGAACGAATTACCCCACCACCAATCCCCCCCCATGTTGGTCATGGGAGGTCTGGGTGCGTGATGTGCGTCGAGAGTGGCATTTGTTTGTTGTTTGGAATGCGTGTAAATAAGTGTTTCATGTCACGTAAGTGTGTCATAACAGGCGACTGTTCCACTCCCGGATCTGGAAAATCCAATGACTCTGATGCAGAGTCTTAATTACCATTAATCATTGGTTGGTTAAGAGCAGCTGGTGACTGTTCACAATCAGCGTGGCCCTGAAGAGGGGGCGGGCGGGGTTGGGGGGGGAGGTTGTCATGCGAAACAGAGGACATGTTTACACTCTGTTTTGCTGCATGGGTTTCTTTTCCAAAGAATGTTTTAGAGGATTTCTTTATTTATTTAATTTTCCTGCCAGTTCACATTATCAGAGCCCAGTCTTTTTCATTTTCTTTCCACTTTTAATTAGTGAGGGAAGGCTGAGAGTCCACACCCCGGTAAATCCACACAACATAACTGTTCTCATTCTTTCTCTCTTCCCTACTTTTTTTTCTCTCTTTCTCTGTCATGTTTTATTCAGTGTGGAAAATCTTAGTTAATGGGTTCTGGAGTTAGCTTTCCCTAACTGTTTCCTTAACAACGGAGAAGAGGAACACCCCCACTCCCCCACCCTTGCTGCCTTCCCAAACCCTGCCCATTTTTGGCCGTTCCTCTTTTTTTTCCCTCCTTCTCCGAGAGAGGGGATTGTGTGACAGCTTTTCCTGCCGCTGCTGGGAGTGAGTGAGAGAGAGCGAGGGAGAGAGAGAGAGAGAGTGTGCGCTCCGTTACTCTGTTTCTCTTTCTTCGAAAAGGAAGTCACCACCTCTGCCCGGGCTCCCGGAACGTTCCCTCTCGATTCGTTCCCTGAGACCCCAGCACACCAGGAATACCCCCCTTGCCCTCCCCCCTCTCCCTGCTCTGTGACCCCCTCCAAAAATCAGGGAGTCTTGAAGCAACAGCAGCACGGAAGAAACACAGGACCGCTGTTAGTTTTCTTTTCTTCTTTTCTTTTTCTACTTGGAACATTCTTTATTTATTTTGCCGAGAGAGCGGTGTTTATTTGGTCCCTTAGACGGACTCTAAAGGAAAAGCGCTTCTGTCTGGACGGCTCTGAAACTCTGCAGACTCCTTTGGCTGCGCTGCTGGGCTCAGGTGAGTTTGAGAGCAGGCATCTCCTGTCCTGCCTTTACCATTTCCTCTAGCAGGGTTTCAGGGATGTGCTGGAGGATGACAAGGGAAAGGAATGAATCCATCGCTTTTGTTCGGAAGCTGTGTCTGTAGAAGACAAGATTTTTATGTGGAAAATTGAAAATGACAAGCTCACCGCAGGACAGGCAAAAACCAAAGAGTTTTGGAGCTTACAGCATTGGGTCCAATTGTAAAGGTGCACCCAATTTGACGTTTGATGCTTTATTTTATTATGTTCTCCTCAAGTCCAGAAGCACTTCCCAGCGGATTGCAGCTGTCAGAACACGACGTGGTTCCTGTTTCCTCAAAGTCGGTTGTTGTGTGTTGTAAATTTCTGATGTCTGGCACACTCCGCGCATCGTATTCCAGATCGTATCTGCTCCCGTGCGATGTTTCGATGAAAAATGAAAATGAAAGGTGAGGCATTGTGCGTGCTTTTAAAAAAATGTATGGGGCGACCGTTTGATGGGAGAAGAGCCGTAAACCCTGCACACTCACCCCACTTTATTTAACGTGTTTAACTGCTAGGAGCACAGACCCCCATATCCACTCCAGTTGGTAGTGAGGTTTTTGTTGTTGTTGAGGAAAACACAGTGGCACACGGGGAGGGTTGATCGCCTGTCGTTGTTTACACATTTGCCGTGGTGGGGGGGATGTGGGTGCGGGGGTAGATTTTAAAACAAAAGGATTAGACAGTAGATTCAGTCAGGTTTCTAGCCCCCTCCCGAGTGACAACAGCCAGACCCCGCATGATTAAGTAAGTGGGGGCTCAGGAGAGATCTGTCTGTTCCCGGGACAAGACTGTGTTTCTTACACGGCTTTTGAGCACCTGTGTTTTTCGCGGTTTTATCATCATCGTCCCCCTTCCCCGGTATGCTGCCATTCACAAGAAGATGCAGCTCTCTCTCGCTCTCTCTCTCTCTCTCTCACACACACTCTCTCCCTCTCCCTCTGACTTGCGTGGCGGCCACTGGCAGTGATAAATCATTTGACACTCTGCTGCAATAAAAGGGAACATCCTCACTTTTAACCTTTTTTTTTTTTTAAGAAAGTTTCCATAGCAGAGTCGACAGGGCTAGGGGTTAAGGTGGGGAGGGTGAGGGATGGGGGAACGGTTGAGCGGGGTTCACATGCTGTCACGCTTCGGAAACGCGCAGGTCCCTGTTCATTAACACATAGGGGTCCTGTGCATGCCCGTGTCGAAACCCTGAGCCCCCTTCCTCATACATGCACACAAAAACACACACACACACACACCATATGGTAGGCCTCAAACTCAATCCCCTGATGGCTAGCGGAGAAAGTTCACGGGCCGATCTGAAGTGACTTCCTTTCGCACTCCCTGGCTCTGGGGCAGATACACCCAGCACCTTCACTGCAGGGAGCAGTTAAAAAATGGAATGTCCCCGAACTGAGATTGCACAGTGCAATGGTCTTTGAAAGTCATTGAGCTAATATACTAATTGTGTTTAAATATTGAGTGAATTCATTCATCGCTTTAATTTACACTTTGGCCTGGTTTCAATGAACATATTGTCCTTAAATTTGATTCAGAATTAAATGCAAGAGTTCGTTTTTATGTTAGTTATGGGCAAATCTTGATTGACTCCAGCTATTTTATTTCTTTCTTTATTTACTTATTTCTTTCTTTCTTTCTTTCTTTCTTTCTTTCTTTCTTTCTTTCTTTCTTTCTTTCTTTCTTTCTTTCTTTCTTTCTTACTTTATTTGTGATGCGTATCACAGGAGCAATAAAGGCTAAAAGAACATTGACGCAGAGCAGCAGGCTAACATGCAGGCGAGCTGGTCACCGTGTGCTTGTTTTCGCATCGATGCATTCGTTAATCTTTGACACGAGGTCAGTACTGCCAATCAGTACTGACGCACTCTCCAGGCAGCTTGTGTTCTGACAAACCACTTCCACCAGCATCTCATCTCATCCCGTTCACACTGGTCAATCCTTACCTCCCCCCCCTCCACACACACGCCAAAATTGCCAAGCAGTGTTTATGATAGCGTTATCTGGCTGAGTGCTGGTAGTTAATGTACTCTGTGGGATGTAGTTGGGGGGGGTCACTGAACAGCAGGCTTTTATGTCACTGTGGATACTATGGGCTTTTTGATATTGCCTTACAATGCCAGTAATGTGTGAAACTGGGATCATGACAGACAATGATCTGTGTGAACTGTATACACATCACTGTCCAAGCAATAACATTCATAAACACCTATGTCAACTGATATAAGCTCACCACCGTGTAGCACAGGCCACTGTCTGTGTTATAAATTTGATTATGATTGACATATTTGACATGGTGGATGGTGAAAAAGCACTCTCAATGACAATTTAATGTCAGTTGACAGCATTTTTAAATGCTTATGTCATGCTTATGAAAGTGCTATGTGGTTCTTATGTAGCATCCATCGCAGAAGGCGTCAGAAGGAATGTGGGCAATATCAAGCTGTCCATTATCCCCACGAAGGCTGTAAAACCAATGGTGCGGAATCCAGCGTTTTAATGAGATTATCTGCGCTTTGTTAGGGAGGGCCAAATCTGACATTTCATTTGGGGAAATCGTTCCAGAACATCAGAAGGTGTAAAATAGATAATGAAATAATAAAAGAAATGAATTGCCAGTGCAGCATTTTACTCCCTCAGTAAACAAAGCCATTTGGAGAGAGCAGTGAACATCCCAGCGGTCATGTTTTTATGCTCCTTTGACATGGGACATCAAACGGTCCGGGCCTCCCTCTCTAAAGCGATCGGCCAGATCCTGGCACAGCTTTGTTATCTTATCTGGTTGTTTAGGAGGCCGAGGAGAGTGGGGTGAGGGTGGGGGGTGGTGCGGAGGAGAGTGTCCTTCCAGACTAGGTTCCCTGTTCCCTGAATCCGCTGGGATGGTTTTTAACACGTTAAACACCAGGCAGTCTGTCTGAGCCTCCACCACCTACCTCAAAGAACGTTCAACAACTCCCGGGCGCCGTGGCGGATTTCTTTAATTCCGTATAGGAACATCTGGACACCAGCAAAAGCAAGCAAAAGACAGCCCGTGTGCGGTCAGACCCACGGGACGGGATCGCCATAATCCTCGGGACACGACCGCGCGAAGCTTGTGGCTCCTATGTTTTTGTTCTTTTTGTTCTCTGTTTTTTTCCGAGTTCAGGGAACAGCAAGTGTGTCAGCGTCTACGAAAAATTGGCATCAGCGTCTGCATTCTGCATCTGCGTGGCCGGGAAATAGCTTTCGGGATGTTTCTCATCTGGGTCTGATTTGTTGAATTCCACAACTTTAGCGCAACCAGATTAAGCAAATACTATGTGCGAAGTCATCCTCTGGAATTTTGGCAATCTCGGAAAATTTGGTGTGACAGGAACGTGGTCAATGGGCCTTTTCATCCTGCCTTGGGTGATGGAGTCCTCACAGGGCTAACGCTAACAAGCCGGGTTATGAATAGGCCAAAGGTGTGGTGCCCTTTGACCGTTGGCCCCTCCCCTTCTCCCCCTTGTCCACACGGGGCCGGAATTCCACACAAGATTCCGCGTGTTGTTTAAAACAGGGCCGGTGCAGGAATGAGTTAGCCATTCCCGCACGCCCATGAGGCAAACACATGTTTGGTGGTGTACAGTAATCAAAGTCTGATGTGAAGGGGATGTAGGTGGGTTTTGGGTCTGTGCACATTGGGCCGTATCAATCCACCGATGAGCTCATAGCTATATATTATTATTTTGTAATTTATTTTTCCGATTTTACCCCAATTTGGTAGCCAATTACTCCCGCTGTGCTTAGTTCAATCCCCTCCCTCGTAGTTCGCTGCCATAGTCCTGTGACCGGCAGTGACAATGGCAAAGCGCCGCCTCCTCCGAGACAGCACTCGTCGTGCTGTCGACTGTAATTCCGGCACCCCAGAACCACTCCTGTGCGCAGCGAACTGTGTCGGCTTCCCTGTCCCCTCCCTGGGGCGGACAGCCAATTGCCGCCCCGGTGGCACTCCTGGCCAGAGCCGACTCTGGGGAATCGAACCCCGGTCGCCGTGGCCAGCGTCGGACGTTGAAACCACTAGACCATGCGGGAGGCCTCTCATAGCTATATTTGCTGAGCCAGGTTCTGAGGATCACCTAGGGCAGGGGTAGGCTGGTCCGGTCCTGGAGTGTTGGAGATGTTTCTGTATTTTTGTTTCATCCGATTTTGCTTTAATCTTGATTATACAGCATGCTTGGAATATTAAGAGTCTGAGCTCCTGAATATTCAGAGTCTGATTGGTGAAATGTTGAGTACCTCCAGCACATAGTCACCCATGTTCATTCACCCTAGTAATGAATCAAATTAAGGGTTCAGATTGTAGAAAAAAAACAGGAACATCTCTGACACCCCAGGACCATGATTGGCTACCCCTGGCCTAGGTGTTACCATGGTGGTTGGGTGGGGGGACAGCGACAGCCAATCAGGGCCCATCTTTCCATTGCTGAATCATATGGTCCGAATAACAATGGTGGGAAATATATGAGAGAGCTGGATGAAGCTTATCTTTCCTGGGTGGAATGGTGTAATTATGGGATAAAGCTTGTTTCAAAATAACAAGTTGGTGTTTGGTGCGTCTGTGGCAGGGCGCAGTTGAAAAGCACTGAGAGCATGTGACTCTGAGACTGGAGTTAGTGGGTTTGAGGTTGTGGGTTTGAATCACCCTCTGGTCACACCCTAAAGTTCTGTGCTTGACCTCAATTTCTGTAGTGAATGAAAAGTCCCAGTCCCCTTTTAAAATGAGTGTCTTTAACAGTACTGACCCCTCACATGCATAGGCACTGTAAAAAAAAATGTAATGTAACTTTGAAAATATCACTTTTTTTTCATGTCATTTTTTATGCTAAAATAACTCATGATCTTCATTATCTACGGGATAATGGGGACTAATAAACAGTCTCACGGGAGTTTATTGGAGTTTGGAATTTTTTCTTTGCCAACTCTGGTCAGCTTATTTACACAAGAGAAGTGTGTGTGTGGGGGGGAAGGGAGGGCAGTGCTTAATTCTTCATAATGGTAGGCTAATTTCAGGGATGGAGAGTGGAGCGGGTGAGTGATGGGGGCAGAAATGGACATGAAACGCACCCTCTCTACTCCCCAGTTTTGCGTAGGAGAAAGCCCTGTGTCTGTCACAGGCCTCACATCTGGACTTCATTAACTCCCCCACCCCCCCAGTACACGCCTGGTTCACTGTTCCTGTCACAGAAATGCCCAGCTACTTCAGTTCTGTTGGAGGGGTTGCCTGTTCCTCCACAGAGCCTCACTGTTTTCCCAGCAAGTTGCCAAACAGGCTCTGCATTTTTACCCGGTAAAAATCCATAATTTCAACCATGTGTTATTCCAGACGATGCACCCACCGTAGGTTAACGCCGAATAAAACACAGAAAATAAACTGCCATTTGTGAATGTCTGGAACGGTTGCCATAGTAATTACCGTAATTTGTAGTTCTGCAGCTGACTCTGGCCCAGAACTCCTGCAAGGGCGTAAAACGCTCAACCCCGTTTTTTTCAAGCCAGGAGCTACAGAATTTACAATGGACTCTCTTGACCCGTTGTCAGTCGCCATAGAGCAGTTTGACACGTTTTAATTATTTTAATAGTATTGTGCAAGCATTCGAAGGCCATTGGTGAGCGTATCTCAGGAAATTAACCCTGACCGCAGGCGTCAACGCATGCACAGTTGCCAAGAGACGGCAAAGTAAACTGAAAGGTCTCGACTGAAACAACATGAGCCAGCAGTGCCAGCAGTCTGCCGGACCTATTCAGTGAGCTGCTCTTCTGTTCTCTCTCTCAAAGAGACTTCAGTCAAAGACTCTGCCGTCGTCGTTAAGTGCTGTCAGACAGTGGGTGACACGCGAATGTCCGCCGAAACCCGAAAGCGGGGGTGGTAGCTGGGGATGAGGCTGGGGGGAGTGTGGAGATTGGGATATTGGAGGATGCGGCTGTGAGGGGTGGTTGGTTGAGGGGGGTGGCGTAGGGAGAAGTGTGGCGTGGGTCTCATCCACCCCTGGGCCCTGCCTTGTCCTGTCCTGTCCGAGAGGTCTAGGAGCTCACGCTGTCCACATGGTTGCCTCCTGCCCAAGATAAATAGTTCTCTCCTCAGTGATAGTCGCTGCCAACACACGGGCCAGGGGACAACAACACAAACACTCAGCCACCTCAGCCCACAGCCTTGAACTCCAGCCCTGATACGGAAGAACAACCACAACCAGATAGACCCCGTTCTGCAAACGAGCCTCACCTCACCAGGGCGTAAACAAAGTGGGGAGCCCTGGCCAATTCCGTGGTAGATGCCTTCTCCATATGAGGCACCCTGAGTGTTTTTACAGGCAGGAGCGCGGAGCAGTGTCCCCCCCAGTTCTTCTAAAGGAGTTACGTGTCTCAGTTTATCGGGTGGAAAATCTCCACCAGCACCTCGGCGCTTTTGTGGGAAAGGCCTGAATTTCCATTAGTCTTTTGTCTTGGTTCGCATCCCGCTGCGGATCGATGGTCGGGGGATTTCTCAGTGCATTGCGGCCCTTTAAATGGGACATGTGGTAAACACAGTTTTTCCCCCGAAGCTTTGGCTGATAAATTTTTTTCTATTTTTTTTGGTTATTTATTAGGGTAAGATAAATTAATTATCCACTGCCAGACTACTGAATCTGAAATGTAGGATTTGGTTCTCACCATCTGTCCTTCAGATTTCAGAACAGAAGAAAGTGAGCGAATGAATGTTTTTTTCGCCTCTGCCCAAAGCTTCTTGAAAAGAAGGTTGAGTGAGACATTATTAAGGGGAGAAATTAGATCACCAAATGCATTTGGACAAATGCCTTATGAAGGGGGCATCATTTAAAGTTGATCTCAAGTCTTCGGTATCCGACTTACCTGATGCACTTCTCTATATCGCAGCAATTTATCAGAATTATTTCCACATCAAGTACACCAGCTAACGGCCTCCCGGGTGGCTTAGCGGTAGAACGTCCGATGCCCACTGCCGGGGTTCGATTCCACCAGGTTGCGCCAGTTTCGGCTCTGGCTGCAAGTGCCACTAGGGGGCAGCAATTGACTGTCCGCCCCGGGGTAGCCGATAAGAGCTCGCTGCGTATAGGAGTGACTCTGTGTGCAAACTGGAGTTACGATGACAGCTTCATCGTATGTCACTGCCGGTTTCAGGACTACGGCAGCAAGCTCTCAATATATGAGGGAGGGGATAATTGACATGACAAAGAGGGTATAATTGGCTACTAAATTGGGAGAAAAAAATGTACACCAGCTAACAACAGGAAGCTACGATTTGGCTGTATAGCAGGATATCAGCAGTAGTGTTTCTGCACATTGGCCAGTCACACACGCACTCACACATGCTGGGGGCAGTGTAGTATAATGGTCAGGGAGCTGGGCTCGTAACTTATAGGTTGCAGGTTTGATTCCCAGGTGGGGCATTGTTTTAGCTCAATGCCTGCATACTGGCCAGCCTCACTCTCACCTACACAGGAGTGATCTGTCGAGCCTCCGTATGAGTGATGAAGTGGCGCCTGGCTCTGCCCGTAAATATATTCTGTAACCGAGACCTCTCGACACAGAGAAGTGCTTTTCTACTTAAAAATGTTTTAGGCCAAAGTTGAAGAGTGCAATAATGCTCTTTTGTTTCACTCCAAAAAGAAATGTGGATACCTTTTCCTCCAGTCGGATTGTGCCAGCTCTTGACATGTGGGAATGTTTAGGCGTTAAAAAAAAAGTAATTAAATTTACTTACTTACTTTTTTTTGTTGGAATGGTGTAGCCCCATGCCAGGCCAACCTCAAGAGGTCCATCGTTTGTGGCAGGAATTTTTGTGGCTGCCAAAGAATCCAAGGTATCAAAAATATCCCTTTGCTTTCTTTTTTTTTGTGTGGCTCCAGATCTTTCAAAAGCTTAAAATGACGAGAGAGCGTGGCTCTAGCCCCCCTTGTGTGTTTTTGTGCGTGTGTGTGTCTGTGTGTGCTTCTGCTCTCATTCCCGGGTTATTCCAAGACTCAATTATGGCTAACTCCTTAAATAAATTCAGCTCATCGGCTGTTATTCTGTTTTTGCGATGAGTGGCGTGGAGGCATGTGGTGAAGTTGTTTACAATCCCCTCAACATCATGAAACGGGCTTTGTTTGGTATTTGTGCTGCGGAGATTCACCCCTGTCGACTCAAGGTCACCAAGCCACCCACCACGAGCTTCACGCGTACGGACACTTTGGGGGGGACAATGTTGCCATGTCACACTTGACCGCAGAAGTGCGTGGGTTTTGGATTGTTAGGGATTGCTGGATGGGGACGATCCCAAAAGGAAGGAAGCGCTATTGTGGTCCCGTCGCATGATAGGCCCGGCCCGTCCGATTCCTTTCTCGTCTGGCACGGGCCGGAAAACCAAAACTATTTCACCCGGGAGTCTGAAATAGAGGCCTCTTCATCCTGGGGCCTTAATTAGATGACAATATTGTTTGTCTTGGCTTCTGTTCCCGGCACATGTTGTGCTTTGCTTTGGTCACAGTAAAATATCTTATCAATTTGGGCCACACTTATGGGGCCCCAATCTTTTTTTCTTTTGGACAGGCCATCTCCCATTTATCTGAACTCCTGTCCTAAACTCAGTCCTGTCCTAAACGTAGTCCTGCCCTAAACTCAGTCTTGTACTAAACTCAGTCCTGTACCTAAACTTCATATCATATCGCTCTGAGGAAACAGAGACACCCCACATCCTCTGTCATCATTCTCACAGGCCCACCACTGACATTTCAGATAAAGACACAGAACAATATAATGAGTCAAACATATGTTACATAATATATCTTCTCCCTCATAGTTCCAGGAGTTCCTCTGCATTTCCTTCTCCATGTCATTCAATTTTTCCCATTGAGTCTCAAATGGGTTTTACTTTAAGTAGTGCCTCGTGACTGAGAAGGGCACTACACAAGAATAAAAGTTGATTTATTTTTTTTACAAAGAGACTAGAGAACTCAGACAACCACAACGCATTGCAGATCTTGCTGAAGGCACTCCAGTGGTGACTGCTGAGCAGAAATTGTGACCCGACCCCTTATTAAAATGTAGCCTAACTTATGTTTAAAAACAACAGAATTAAAATATTTATAACACATATCAAGAACAGCTGCATGTACTATATGTAACAAGTGAAGTGTTTAATTTGACCAGTGTGAATGTCAGTGGAAAGTATATGATATACCGTTACGTTTATTTGTTTTTGTTTTTCATATTTATCTTACAATCACTCACAAGCCCTCTCACGACCCACAGTTCTGGAGCTGAGGAAGGAAACTAGCTCATTATAGGGCAATCTGAGGATACACGGTCAGGGTGGCTACAGTTACGCACACTGAGGCAGAGAGGATGCTGGGAATGTATTCTGTTTTTTTTCAGGGAATAACAGATGCCATCCTGTCACGTGTTGGAAGCGTGGGCCTGTGTGTCTGTGTGGGGGTGTTGATATCGGAGCTGTGTTCCCAAGGTTTGGGGGGTTTGATTTCCATCTCTCCTCCGAGGGGAAATTACTTTAAGCGCTTCACGAGAATATGGCGAATGAGTTCGCCTCAAGTTTTTTTTGTTTACGACAGCTTTGTTGTTCCAGGATGGATTTGAACTCTGAGGGGAACCGCAGAATTCCTCTGACTCTGCAAACATCCCCGTCTAATTAAGGCCTGCAAGCAGAGCTGAGGTCTTTCAGCACCTTCTCCAAGCCCCTTCTTCCTCCCCCAAAAAAAAAAATCCCCTGGGTGAGAGGAGGAGGAAGGAGAGCGTCAGTATGCAGAAGTCCCATCTTCAACATCTGCTGCAGAAAAGCAGATGAAGTCATGAGAAAAACATGACTAAAATAAGCTGGGGTGGTGGTTTAATCACATCTTATTTCAGATAAAAAACCACAATAAAACAAACAAGAAAAAAACAGCACAACCATGAGACATGGTATTTGGTGTTTAGGTTACTGGTAAACAGGGCCTTGGTCATCATGAACCTGCAGTTACAGATTTCTGAATGCTGCATGGGATGAATCATTGTGAATCACCAGCTCCGGTGGTGGCTGGTGAGGTTCATGGACGGGAAAGCAATCAAGCATCGCTTCCGCATTATATCTGACAGTCGGCTGCGATGATGCCTCGCCAGCATTTGATCTTCCCTGAAATTTCCCTGAAAGAGGGGATTGCTGAAAATCCTCTGCTGCTTTAACAACGACAGCAGGGCAGGCGCCGCGAACTCTCGCCGCAATGTAGAGCGGGGGATTGATTTAATAGGACCTCGCCGATGTTTCTTGTTCAAACATCAGGGCTAATTGAAAAGGAAGGAAGCCCGACTTTGTGTCAGAAGGGGCTTTGAGTGCCACTGTCCGGGCCAAATGAAGCTCATCGCCTCCCGTGGGACCCCCCGTGGAGAGGCGAGAACGAGCGGCTGCCATGGCGAGTGCTGCATCGTGTCGTGGGCCCAACAGGTCCGACACAGTGTACACAGTGTCTGCCAGGAGCAAGAAAGATCAAAATCAAAAATCAGAAAACACAGCAGAGCTCGACTTAAAGCTTAAACTTAAAGCTCGACTAAACCAGCTCAAGCTGGCACCTTTTTTTTCTTTTCTGTCCACAGAACGAGCTAGCTGAATTCACTGAAGTGTGTCGTGCTGTTTTGGAAGCATGTTCTACATCTGGCATTTTTTAAGAGCTAATGCTCCACAAGGAAATATATAGGTTGTTGGACATACTGGCTGGAGAGCATGTCTGTGTTTCTTAAACAACGCTGTTCTGATGCATAGGAACCAGGAACGATTTGAAAATATTTAAACATTCATAGAATACCCCAAGGAAAAATAAAAACAGACAGTAAATTCTAGCCTTTTTTGCAGAGTGAATTAATGTTTTTCGATGAATAGGCCACATTTTTTTTTTTTTTCATTTTTAATTTATGTTTTTTTAACCATTTTCTCCAAATTTGGCAGCAAATTGTACCCTATTTATAATTTAACTATCCTATCTTTGTACTATAAGCTCGCTGCTGCAGCTCCATGATCAGCAGTAATGAGGGTGATGAACCGTCTCCTCCAAGATGGAACTCGCCAAGCTTTCAACCATAATTCTGATACACACAAAGCCACTTTTTCAGATAGTGAGCTCCTGCTGAGTTCTCACCCCCTCCTTCTGGGGCGGACAGTCAATCGCCGCCCCCGAATGGTACTCCCGCCCAGAGGCAGGCTTGATATTTTGATGATTTCATATTTTTTCTATTAATTTGGACTCATTGGTATATTTAACCCTTTTACAGAGGTATAGAAGCATGTCTCTTACCAGAAGCTGAATTCTGTATGCTTATGAAGGACTGAGTTCCCACTCATAGATTCATGGGTTGTAAAATCAGTCATTCCAACATAGCAATGTTTGTAGCCATATCCAATGAAAAATACTGTAATACTGGGTGTTTTTTGCAGATGCATGTGTTATTTGAGATTTTAACTGAATTAACTCAAGGGGCATAAGACCATAAGATGTTTGAGGGCAAGAATAGGCCTTGCACTGTGCACTAAAATGTCATGGAAAATGAACTTGGCATAAAAGTGCAGTACAGATTTGCCAGACTGCCGTTCGGGCTGAATGCTGCACCTCTACTCTTTTCACAGATTGGTTCATGGCCTCTACCACAGCGGCGGAGTCCAACAGTTTTGTTTGCACTGCTGACGCCTCAGCGAGTTTGGACCTAACATAGTCTGACGTGTGTGTGTGTGTGTCTGTGTGTTTGCTCTCAGATCAGGATGGCCAAATGAACTGAGAAGAGAGATCCAGAGAGACTGACGGAAAAAGAGAGAGAGAGCCCTCTCCAGTACATCCATACCTCCAATCACGCCATGACCTGGGGTTGAACTGGGTGGAACTGTTGCTCCCTGTTATTTGTGGTAAGTGTTATATTACATATTCATATCATCAATCATTTAAAAAATTAAAAAGTATATTTAGGGTTGTTTTTGTGATTCACAACTTTTGGAATAGCTAATTAACATGTACAGTGTGTGCTTGATTGTAGGGCTGATGACTGACAATGTATTTATATATTTATATATAGCCTTATAGTCTATGCTCTGCTATTATAATTTATTATGTGGTATATTTTTGTATGCATACACAATATACAGTGCATCCGGAAAGTATTCACATCGCTTCACTTTTTCCACATTTTGTTATGTTACAGCCTTATTCCAAAATGGATTAAATTCATTTTTTTCTCAGAATTCTACACACAATACCCCATAATGACAAAGTTAAAAGTTTTTTAGAAATTTTAGCAAATGTATTAAAAATAAAAAACGAAAATATCACATGTACATAAGTATTCACGCCGTTTGCTATGACACTCAAAATTGAGCTCAGGTGCATCCTGTTTCCACTGATCATCCTTGAGATGTTTCTACAACTTGATTGGAGTCCACCTGTGGTAAATTCAATTGATTGGACTTGATTTGGAAAGGCACACACCTGTCTATATAAGGTCCCACAGTTGATGTCAGAGTAAAAACCAAGCCATGAAGTCCTAGGAACTCTCCATAGACCTCCGAGATAGAATTGTGTTGAGGCATAGATCTAGGGAAGGGTATAAAAACATTGCTAAAGCATTGAAAGCACCCAGGAGAACAGTGGGCTCCATCATTGTGAAATGGAAGAAGTTTGGAACCACCACAACTCTTCTTAGAGCTGGCCGTCCAGCCAAACTCAGTAACCGGGCAAGAAGGGACTTGGTCGGGGAGGTGACCAAGAACCCAATGGCCACTCTAAGAGAGCTTCAGAGTTCCTCTGCAGTGATAGGAGAACCTGGCAGAAGGACAACCATCTCTGTACCACTCCATCAATCAGGAATTCTGAGAAAAAAATGAATTTAATCCATTTTGGAATAAGGCTGTAGCATAACAAAATGTGGAAAAAGTGAAGCGATGTGAATACTTTCCGGATGCACTGTATGTACATACAATATTGTTTTTTTAGGTTTCTCTAATGGAACTATTTTGGGTAGCTTATAGCAGTAGTGGAATACACATGGCTGACTCAATAGGGAATACAGAAGTTGTAAACCCTCTGTAAAGGTCAAAGGTCAGCTTTCAGTTGCTCGTCATTGGTAGGTTTTCCTCCTATATTCTCTGTGCCGCGTGATGATGACGTCTGTGCTCGGAGAACAATAGAGGCAGGTGAGAAATGGCAGGAGGAAGCCTCATATGACCGGGGATGGGGGAGGCAGGCATGGGGGGGCACTCTTAAACAGGAAGTACAGTAAGACCAGCAGGATCACATGGCCTCAGGGTGCAGTGCCCCAAATTAGATTAAAAACAGGTTGCTCAGTTGGACCAGGGCAGCAAGGGAAGGGAGGGGGTTTCTACCAATGTTTGAATCAAAATAAAGCCATAACTGTTGCTTTAGGGTTGCTACCAGTCTCTCTCCATCTCCCCCAACTCCCCCTCTTTCTCTCTCTCCCTCTCCCCCTACTCTCTCTCTTTCTCTCTCTCTCCCTCACCCCCTACTCCTTCTCTTTCTTTCTCTCTCCCACTCCCTTTCTTCTGCTCTCTCTCTCTCTCATACTCTCTGTCTCTATCTCTCTCCCACTCACTCTCTGTCTTCCTCTCTTTCTCTCTCTCCCTCTCCACCCTATGCCCTCTGTCTCTCTGTTTTCCTCTCTCTCTTTTAAAAATGTATCTTAAAAAAATCTATGATTGTATCCCATTTTCTCCCAATTTAGGAGCCAATTGCACCCTCTCTTTTTCATATCAATCCCCCCCTCGTATTGTGATTTCGCTGCAGTAGCCCTGAGACCGGCAATGATAAAGGCGAAGTACCACCTCCTACGAGCCGGCACTCCCCAAGCCATTGACTGTAACACTGGTACACTAGCGCCACTCCTATATGCAACTCATCGGCTTCCCTCCCCCCTCCCTGGGGTGGGCAGCCAATTGTTGCCCCCTAGTGGCACTCCCGGCCAGAGCCAATACTGGCGCGGCTGATGGAATTGAACCCTGGTCGCAGTGGCCAGTATCGAACATTTTAACCGCTAGACCACCCAGGGGGCCATCGCTCTCTCCCTCTTATGCTCTCTCTATCTCTCTCCCACTCTCTCTTTCTCTCTGTATTCTGCTCTTTCTCTCTCTCCCTCTCAACCCTATGCTATTTGTCTCTCTGTTTTCTGCTCTCTCCCTCTTGTGCTCTCTCTCTCTATCTCCCTCCTACTCTCTCTTTCTGTCTTCCTCTGTTTCTCTGTCTCTCCCTCTCCCCCTATGCCCTCTGTCTCTCCGTCTTCCACTCGCTCCTTTTGTGCTCTGTCTCTCTCTCTCCTCTCAATTTGTACTTGTAATGAGAGTGTGATTTCTTGAGTGCATGGCCTGGAACCCTGTCCCGGTGAACATCCCTGAACGGTGGACGTGGTGCTGCTCCTTTTCTGTGGGAACCATTTGTCTCTGCCGTGGGGGTTGGGGTGAGGGGCGGTCATGGCCGGGCCACAGTGGCAGAATGAAAAAACTAAAACCAAACCACACATGCACACAATAGAGGCAAAAGGCAAAAACCAACAGGAAGCGGGTGCAGCTGGAGGGACGTCACCGGGATGAACCGTTTGACGTGTCCCCGGTGGCCTCAGGCTCAGAGCAAACAGAGACAGACAAATAACAAGCGCCGCCTCACCGCCCCCCCTCTCCCCCTGCCTTTCTCACTGATCCAGGGGCTGGTGTGAGGGGGGGGAAGCGGGCGTCATTACTGCCGGTGGCACAGGGAGCACTAAGAGAACATCATGTGCTAACAGCGCCATGTGCTTGGTCCCCGATGGCATTCTCGAAACGACACACTGGCGTTTTTGTTCTCTGGTCTGACGATCTGGCCAGAGAGAGAGAGAGGGGGGTTTTAGCATATGGGAAAGGGCAATGGCTGTTACACTAGAAGCCAACGTTAACAGTGTGAGTTCACTGCATGGGAAAGTTGTTAACTGTGCCATATGCCCTACAGACAAAGTGTATGTGTGTGTGTAAGTGTGTGTGTTTGTGTGCATGTCTGTGTGTGTTTTTGTACATGTGTGTGTCTGTGTGTGTGTGTGTGTGTGTGTGTGTACGTGTGTGTATCTGTGTGTCTGTGTGTGCCTGTGTGTGTATGCGTGCTCACTTTAATTCGAGAGCATAAAGTATATTCTGTGGAGCATCATGCGACCTTTCCTGTTCCTGTCCTGTTCTCTCTCCAGAGCTGGGGAGATTAACAGATCTGCTGGGGCCGTGCCAACATCCGTCTGTGACAGGACTCGTATCTGTGTGTTGTGTTTGTGTGTTAATCATGGGTGTGATAGTGTATTAATTGCAGACATGTATGTGTATTAAATGAAGGTGTGTTCATGTGTTAATCCAGGTGTGTTTTTGTGTTAATCACAGATGTGTTTGTGTATTAATCATAGGTGTGAGATCGTGAGAACAACATGGATGTTAAAAGGACAGACATGGACCTCCTGAGCAACAGCATTGCTGCTTATGCTCACATCAAAGGTGAGCAGTGTCTGTACATTGAATTTAAACCCCATGTTTAAGTGCTTCAGGAATGTCCCCTCAAGGTATTTAGCCCCTCAGCATTGTTTAAGCCCCTCAGGAGTTGCCCCTTAGGGGTATTTAAGCCCTCCAGGAGTAGCCTTCAGGAGTAGCCTTCAGGAGTAGCCCATCAGCAGTTGGGGTTTTGGCATTTTCTCATTACTCATTTCCCCCTGCAGCAAACCCAGAGAGCTTCGGCCTGTACTTTGTGATTGGGGTGTGCTTTGGCCTGGTGCTCACGCTTTGCCTGCTGGTGATCCGGATCTCCTGCAAGCCGCGCACTGCCACCGCCTCCCCTCCCTCCGCCGAGAAGAAGCGGCTCAAGGACTTCAGCGAGGAAGAGGAGGACTTCAGTGAGGAGGACGAGGAGGAAGAGGACGAGGCAGAGGAGGCACCTGCGCCCACCACCGAGGTTCCCATGGGCAACCACAACCAGTCGGACGGGGCACTGAGTGTCAACGTCTTCACGTCGGCCGAGGAGCTGGAGCGGGCTCAGCGGCTGGAGGAGCGTGAGCGGATCATCCGTGAGATCTGGAGGAACGGCCAGCCGGACATCCTGGGCACAGGAACCGGCACCATTGGACGGGTACACTACTACTGACAACCTCTGAACCTTGACCCCTGAACTCTGACCTCTGACCCCGGCGTGCTCTGACCACATTATTTAACACGAGGGGGAGCTCTTCACAATCATCGAGATGATGATGCGGGCATCATCCAGGAGCTTATGCTGACCTCCACCCGCCTTTCCGCTCCATCCTTTCTGCAGGGGTTGAAGGGGGTGACCCCACCCTCAATGCCTGCAAGCAAGTGTGGCGGACTCTCTTAGTTACAGGGACCAAGGAGAGAGGACAGGACCTCTCTGTCTTTTATGTGAACTTTTCCCCCATGCGCTGTTAAGTCTGAGCACACGGAATCTTGGGTGGTGCGCTCCCCATACTTTCCCATGCGGTTATGTGGTTGTGCGAGGCATCAGTACATTTGGAGTTCTTAATTGTCATCCCCCCGGCAATGGGACAGGTTTGAACACACAGGAACACGATGCCTAACACTAAGATTCTAACCGCCAGCTGACTTTAATGGTCCGCAACACAGAGATGCCCTGGAGCTGTGTGGTGTAACCCTGAATTCTACATTGGCGCTGTAGAGAGGCGCCCCAAATTGCCTTATTGAAGTGGGGGTTTTATAGTGTATCACATTTCCTTCAATCAGATTTCCGTGTGATGGACGTTGTTTTTCATGAATATCTGGGTGTTTTTTTAGATGTTGTTGTCGTTTTTGTTGTAATCTTGAATCAAAGTTATTTTTGGACTTCAGAAATAGCCCTGGTTTCTGTAGCTGGGGGGACTTTGTTTACTCTGTTGTTCAATGATTGCCATCTTTGTGTGTGTGTGCGTGAGTGAGAGAGAGATGGAGATATCTAGGACCTGTATTATTAAGACATTCAACCGCGTGGCCTTGTTTTTAGTCACAAGTCTGTCTTGGGATACAATTGTGTAAAAGAAAGAAACATTAGTACATCTGAAGACCAAAACAAGTCAATATTCGTGCAATAAGAGCAGTCGTAATTGTACATTGAAAAAGAATATATATTCATTATTGTAATTTTTGTATGTTATAGATTTACGATTGCACAGATTAAGGTTGTATTGTAACAGTATATTGCTGAACCACTGGTTCTATTTTGTTTCCCCAAAGGAAAGTATAGTGACATCATCAAACCACCAAAGGTGTTGGGTACATATCCCAGGTTCATTCCAGATGGATATTACAGTTATTAGCGCTTTGTAAAGGGATAATGCTACTTTTTAAAATAAAGGTTTAATGAAGAGGTAATAAAGGAATGATCAATCAATGACAGGTGCATTAAAATTACGTTGCTGTGGTTCACAGTAGCTGCAACATCGACTGTCAATTTGGGAGAGTGTAGAAGAACGTGCGCTTTCCTCCAAAACATGTGATGCCAGCCACTGCTTCTTTTCACACCAGATTTCATATGCAGCTTTAGACTGGCAGACCGTGAGTGCCTGATTGACCAGTGTCAGTCGCTGGTGAGTGACGTGACACAGTCATCCCTGGTGACTGAATTGTGGATGAGTACCGCCAATTATGTGTCACCCTACAGGGCTACTGGCCACATTCAGCACTGGCATGGTCCGGATCCAATATCAGGCCATGGGGTTCATCCACACACTGGAGCAGTGCCTTAACAGGATGAGCCACCCAGCAGCCCTGTGAACACATCGTTTTTTTGAGAGCTACGGAAGTGCAAGAGAGTGGGTGGACAAGAGCACGTTCAACGTGGAGCTCTCATCTCAGGGAAAACAGGGCTTCACTCTCGCCTGCCTTGAGCGGCTTTCAGTCCAAACAAACACCAGCTGGCCCATCCAGAACTGGAACATTCCAGCCGCTCTTCTCTGATGTTTATTTCAAAAAATAAAAACAATAATAAAATAAAACCAGGATCTTCAGTGCCCTTTGGATCGCGGTTAGACGGACCCTTTTTCTTGGAGTCATTGCAAAGAGAGAAAATAGAAAATATTTTCCCAGCCAGAGTGTATTAATAGATACCCTTTGCCCCCCTAGGCTCTTGTCCTCAACCCCTATCTCCTGGTGATCACAGAGAGGAAAATAAAGCAGCACATGGCTTAAATAAAGCCTTTGAAAGTTCAAGGGTGCTCATGGTTGTTTTCACAAAGAGTCAAACTCACGGATTGGTTGGCCATTTATCAAGCAGCCTTGTACCTTTGGAACCTTTAAATACATATAGACATTGAAATTCCTATAAATGCTGTAATATGTGTAGAGTATAGACATTACGGTTGACCTTTAAGATAGAAACATGCAGCTATTGGCATTGTTTCAGGAAAAACAGCCCAATGTGCCCTTGAATCGAAGAGGGCGAAAAAACTTTTCAGACCTGAATCTAATTGTAAGACCCAGATTTTGATTCTTCTGGAAGACTCTGTACAAGAAGAACTGCGGCAACACCATGAGCACAGTGGTGGAGCCGATTCCGTTTGGCCATGATACGCAAGACAAACATTTCAGAAGCAGCTGTATAAGGTGACCTTAAATGGCACCTTATTAAACAGACCATGCCACTGTTGCATCCTGGACTATACCTGTTCACTTTTGTTTCTATAGACTATATATATATATATATATATATATATAACAAAGCCCCCCAGTAACTGTGGTTTGGCTCCACTCATTGGGCCTGCCCGGAGGCTGAACACTGTGGCAGAGTTTACTCAGAGAATAAAGACCCGGCTCTCAAACAAAACCCCGGCGCAGGCATGCAAGCAAAACATACATATCAGCTCATGGCCTTTGCCCTGAAATGACAAACCGTTTTCTTTGGCCCTGGAACTGCCAGCTTGCCTGTGCACCCGTCATTTTAACAGCGTCTGAGGACCGTGTCCTCTGGTGCTCACGTAATGTGTGATGACATTGAGTGGATGGGCAATGGCTAAGAACTTCTGAAAAAAGTCTGAAACTCTTCAGAGTACACACTGTGCTGGAGGAAGGCAGACAGGGGGCAGGTTTTTATTGGGACAAGGCCTAAACTATGACTAAGCGGGAGGGTGGGAAAGACAGGCCCCACTCTTTAAAAAACCTGCTCTTTGGACAAGGCGTGAGACAAGACCGCTCTCTCCAATGCATCGACACGTGACCCCTGCTTTTTCAGGTATCTATGGGCGAGCGGGGTTTCACCAACTCTGACCTGGGTGGAGGTATCGCATGCTGTCAAAGGAACCGTTGCTGAAATTAATCAAACGTCTCGGTTTGCTGTGGAGCTCAAAGCCTTCTGATTGGTTCAAAGTCAGTGGTCACATGTTTAGCCTCGCCCATTTCAGTGTGCTGTTCACTAGTTATGGAAGCTTGTTCTTGCTGCCTTTCTACGTACAGTAGGCATTTTTATATAATGCTAAGTGTACAGTGGTCTCAGAAGCTTTATGTCAGATTATGTCTTGTAAAAAGCACAAATTTCACACATCCTCTGAGGAGGTGGTGAAAGGTAGTGATAGTAGAGTGAGGTTTCATGAACATGAGGTGCAATGAGCTGTCAATCACTAACTTGTTTGAACCAATCAAAAGGTTGTGCGCTCAACACAAAAATACAATGATTGGCTCAAATCAATGTGTCACTGATGACTTGTGGTAGCTCTGCCCATTTCTGAATGACCTCATTCTCCCATCACTAGTTAGGGGCTCTTGGTGCTAACAGTGCAGGTGATATGGTGCATGTATTTGGAGTAGTGCTGTCCATACCGTTCAGCAGAAAGCAGCCGTAGATCACTTGGCTTCTTCACACGAGGCTCCGCAGCACCCTCTGCACCGGGAGCAGGGCTGGACTGGGACAAAAAATAGGCCCTGCCATTTGGCTCAGACCGGCCCATCACAATCGGTCGGACACCGCCCATCACTACGACATCCTTGCAGTCTGTTCAATATGCATATGATGCATATCTACCATTTTGGGGCGGCCGTTCGATGGCAAAAAAAGCATGTGATTGGGCCGGCCCAGTGTCAGTATAGAAAATGAACCAATGGGCCGCTGTCCATTTTTTGTTGGCCGTTAGATGACAAAAAAAATAAAATATTTATATATTTTTAAATTAAAAATAATAATTATACCGGCCCTACCGGCCCAAAACTAGACCGGCCCACCGAGAATCGGCCCGGTAGACTATATAGCCAGTCCAGCCCTGACCGGGAGCGACTTAGATCTGGTTTTAAACCTGATTATTTTTGAGCAAATATGAGTCACGAGAAGGAAACTCGAGAAACTTGGAGGAACGAGCCCAGAAGATACCCAGCTGAATTTCTGCTGAATGTTTGACAGAGATAAAGAAGTGAGTCTACAAAAAAACAAACCAAAAAAATACATTATTTATAACTGTGTGGATCATATCACCTTCAAATGTATGTTGAGATATGTAAATATTTTATTGTAACAATTACAGTTCATATCACCAAATAGATGCGGTATGTTTTTGGACATATAAACATGACTATTGGACTGCTTGTTTTGCTATTACGTACTGAATAAATCCATACGATGTAAAGTGCCTGAGTCTTTCAGTAAGTCTTTCACTGTTACCAGACAGCGGGATTTGATGTAATTCCTTGTATGGTATTGCACAGGACTATGTAACGGAACTTGTGTTGAACCCAGAAGAATGGGAAACACCAATTAAAATGTCCTCAAATGAATGGCGGAGAACAGTAGAGGGAGAATTACGACACAGCGTGGGAAAGCTGAAGCCTCTTGGCGTGCCCCGAGGAGGATTTTGAGCGTGGTCTCGGAATGGGGTAAGACCGTAATTTGTGGTTCCAGTACAGGATTTGGGAAATTGCCACTTCATAAATAAGCGCCGTAACGACGTGCCCTTGAGATTCGTTCCTGTTGCATCAGACTGGGTGCAGAAATGCTGCCCCAGAATTCCCCACGGTCTGAGGCCACCAAACGGGCCAAGCATCGATTCACCGCAGCCCAGGTGCTGCCAATCTCCTCAGAGTTTTGGGGTCAATTCATTTTCAGTTCGTGTGGGTATGTATGTGTGTGTGATGGTGTGCATGATGGTGTGCGTGATGGTGTGTGTGTGTTCCAGGCATATTCTAAGTAAATGTGTGTCCTTTGCAGACCCACCCTGATCTCATGCCCCTTGGTGTCACTATTGTTTAGGCATTTAGCAGATGCTCTTATCCAGAGTGACTTACACAGTTTACATTTCTCTACATACAATCCATTTATACAGCTGGATATTTTACTGAAGCAATTTAGATAAAGTACCTTGCTCAAGGGTACAACGGCAGTGCCCCCACCTGGGAATCGAACCAGCAACCTCTGAGTTACAAGTCCAGTTCCCTAACCATTAAACTACACTGCCGATCGCTATGATCAGATGCCAACATATCGATGTGAAGGACATGAGATCGGGTTTAAAATACGACTGATCATTGAACCCAAATGGAGCAAGAGTGACTTTTACCCCAGATTTCGCACAGTTCCTGCTGATGAGCGCTAACCAGCGGTGACGGTTTGAGTGTGGAACTCCCACAGAGCTCTTTTTGAAATGCAACTCGCGGGGGAGCGTCATAAAATGCATGCTACGAGGTTAAAAACACATAGATGTAGAAATCCATGGAAACTCAAAACTCAAAGAGAATAATTTTTCGGTTATTTCCACACATTGGCCTCAGAGCTCCGTGGCTCAGGCTGAAAGGCCTCGCAGCTTGGTCAAAGCAGAGCTTTTTCAGTCTTTATTTCCCTTTCTCTCTCTCTCTTTCTCTCTCTCTCTCTATCTATCTATCTATCTCCCTCTCTCCCCTCTCCCTCTCTCTCTCTCTCTCTCCAGAGCAGCTCTCCTCTCCCAAGTCCATTTAATCATTCTCCATTTCCTGCGGACGGAGATAAACCGTTCCATCTCCTCCCAGCAGACTCAATTTTTTTGGCCTAAATTTAGCAGATCTGCTTGTTTCCTGAAAAACCGTGACCTCTGACCCCCCTCCGTCATTCTTTATTTCTGACTCCCGGCTTCCTGTGTTTCTGCTATAGTCCTCCCAGCCCGGCCTCTTGTACAGTAACGCCTCTGTGGTGCTGTCAAAAAAAAAGAAGAAAACTGGCTCCATGAAAACTGAATTTATTATGCAGAGCACAGCTTCCAGAGTTAAATAAGAGGCAAGTTTAACCCTTTGAGGAGCACGGTTGCACTATGATGTTGATTCTACAACATCCCCTAACATTCTAGTCTATTTTAATTGATGACATCATAGAGCACCGCTAATGGCATCCTCAAAGAACAGTAAAAATGTCAGAATAGAACACTGTGAATTAGAGCTAGAACTCTCAAAAAGCTCACTCCTCAAAGGGTTAACGTTTCACTGCCTCCTTTGTGTGAACCGTGAACTGTACCTGCTCAGGCAGACTCAGATCAGGCTCAAGATACCGCCAACAGATCGTCCTTTGTATTACGCCCCGATCTAAACGCGCTTTATGAAGCCACAAAAGTAAAGTAAACACAACGGGCGTGGTGAAGTACGAATGCGCTTAGTCATGGAGATGCAGGGACAGAAGACCGCGGGCAGTACAAGCACTCTTATTTACAGTTGTGAGCTCGTAAGCTCGCGGCGCTTAGCCGGCCCATCCGGCCTCGCCGAGGGTGGGTTTTTAAAAATAGTCTGTTCCCATGTCGCTCTCGGAGGCCTCCGGGTCGTAATGAAAGCCAGATGTTTCCCAGATGTGATCGGCCGACCCACAGGCCTCCCAAAACGATGCCAGAGACTGTGCCGTGGATGCTGCGACACAGAGTCTCGCTTACAGTGCTTGACTTCATACTTTATTGTCCCCTGTGGGGAAATTGCATTTGCGGTGTCACGTAAAACGACGTCAAGCGTGAAGCAAAAAAAAAGGTTAACATATTGTGCCGCACTGTATGAGAAACTGTGCTGTGGACTGGCCCAACGGTCCTTGACCATCATGTCGATGTCTTGATTTTGATCATCGGCAAAATTTTGATCATCATTTCAGCAGATTGATTGATTGATTGATTGGTAATTATGTCGTACCACCACTTAGGAGATATACTGCAGTTGATGAGCCAGTGTTTTGCCCTCTTATGTCTGTTCATATGTATCGTCCAGAGAGAAGTATTTCAAATTCATTGAATAAAGGATTATTTTGTGGGCTTTGGCGAGTGTTCTCCTTTTATGGGTATCTCCCAGGCCTGCTTGCCTCACTCCAAGGGCTTTGTCATTGCTGTGTGAAAATTTTTCTGAGAATTTTCTTCTGGGAAACATTTGCATTCCCACACCAGCACAGACAATAAAAACACTCCCAGCAAATGATTATTTCATCATGATGCCATCAACATTTAAACAACCCAGTTTCCTTTTTTAAGAAAGTGTAGGGTCTTTCCTGCTTGCTCTAATTTATTTTGTTCTGAATTCAGCAAGGTTAGGCAGAGCTATTTGGGAGGAATGATTCATAAGGATGGATATCCTCATATACTGAGGGCCTCTCTCTCTCCTCTGTAACTCTGCCTGTCCAATCAGGAGTGCTTAATTTCTCTCGCATATTTATGGATTTTAAATAACGAAAGTTGATTTGTTAGGTGTGTAGGCCCATGACTAGCCCACCCACCTGTTGGGAAGACCCATCCAAAAGCAAATTCCTGCCCATGTTCCATCCATGCATCTGTCCATCCGTCCATGGGACCCCTCAGGATCCAGCATCCACCCCTCACCCCCAACCCAAAAATCGAACTTCTTACTTCCAACATTCAAATTGTGACTTTAGTTTAAATATCAATTTTCACTTAATCTATTTGACTTTTTACATTTTTGAATGTCCTAAATTTAGGGGAAAAAAATCTTATTTTAACAAAATTTTAAACTGCCAAATTGTTTAAATTGCCAAAATAACACTTGAGTAAATGAGAGATCCTTTAAACGAGGGCTGTACCGCAAGTGTCTGTCGGGGGGCACTCTCCTAGCCTGGGTCAGGGCTGTTTGAATACCCCCAGGTTACCAAAGTGTTGCCTTTATAGCAAACCTATCACAGACCGCACGAACCACTGGCCCATAGAGCATTTAAGAATCCATTCAAACCTGTGAATGTATTTTCTTGAGAACAGCTCAACAATGCCCTCAATTGGACAGAAGTGGTATTACAAACAATAATAAGTACATTTTAAAACTTTTTTAAAAATGTATTTGTTTGGAGGAAGAGCAACTTAGTCATAAGCTTTATCATAATGAAATGCACAGCCGAATTAAGGGTGAGTGTATAGCATATGTTTTTGCATAAATCATAAATTGGATCTGTATTACTGAGCAACAATCCGAAGTATATGCGGGACGAATATCTCAAATGCTTGGCTTGAATATTTTGCCCGTCAGCTCATCAGCAGTGATCCTTATAAATGTTAACAGTCGTACATCCACACATTCCTGGAGCCCAGATATTCCAGATTCCTTATATATATTACATGTAAACTTGCAGAGTTGAGTTGGAGTGTTTGGTTGAATTTACTCGGAACACAGACAGCTTTACTACCAATGCGCAATTTATAAGTGTAAATAATAATGGTGACATAAACAGGAAGCATGCTGTAGGCTAGGAGGGAGTTTACAGCTGTTTCCCTGGACGGAGGACAGCAATAACAGAGTGAAATAAAGTAGATTGCTTTTTCACGTGGCTGCTGAAGAGGTACAGAGTCCGTTTTTTGAGAGTTATAGTTCTAATTCACAGTGTTCTATTCTGGAATTTTACTGTTCTTTGAGGATGCCATTAGCAGCCCTTTATGATGTCATCAATTTGAATTAGCTAGAATGTTACGCTATGCTCTCTAGAATAAACATTATAGTGCCACAGTACTAAAAAGCCTTGCTTGAAGAAGTGACTTGGAGAGCCTCAGTATTTCATTGGAACTGTGGAAATTCCCATTTGGTTGGCTCATCTGCTGTGTCGGGCGATCCGCATGCTATACAGAATCTGTGCATCTGCACATCTGCACGGCACCTGCGCATTTGCACATCGCCTGCGCAGTGAAGAAGAAACAGACCATGAATCTTTTGAGCCTCCTCTCATCTTTACATAAAAAAGATGCTATTGAAAAAAAGAAATGTGTTTCTATATTACATGTGAATTTATAGTGAAACTTGCCCCTAACATGAGTCAAATAGGGGTGGAGTTCTGGATGGGGCTATGTTCATGTGAAATGGAGCCACCTGCTGGAGCCCGATTGCACTGCAGCCACAAGACCAACACAGCTTTGTCATTGGCAGCCATACCACCTGGACCTTACAACTGCCCTAAGCTAGGCAGGGCTGGGTTTGGGTGTAACTTGCATGGGAGACCCTCTGGGAAAATAAATTTGCTGCAGTTAGTGTCTTCCCTCTGGACCAGGCAGAAAACCAATTCCCAAATGCAGCAACAGGGACACTGTGCTGTAGGAGAGTTAACCTTCCAAATGGATTAAATCAAGGTCCTGAAAGCATAAAAGCTTCCACTTCAGGTGAAGTTTTGGTTTGTGGAAGCTGCCTTTCCCTTGTTTTGTTCATTTTTCATGACATGCTCACTACACACATACATCTTTGTTAGGTCTTACCCTTATGGTTAGAGACCTCTATTATACACATCTTGGGATCAGCATGGTCATAACACTAAAACAAACTGAAATCTGTTTATAATTCCATAGTTTTATGTTTATGATGTTCTCTTTTATGGGCCGATTATTGTTAACATAATAAAGTATACACTAATAATGTCCTCTGTTAATTTGACTCTGGTCACAGAATGCACTGGCTATGTACAGGTTTCTTATTCTGGCTCCTGGACAGGGTCTCGTGATTGGTGCAGGGATGTGGCCTGTGCCAATCTCCTCATTTACATTTTAGGCATTTAGAAGATGCTCTTATCCAGAGCGATTAGACCCCTCAGCTGCATCAGTTACATTGCGACATTATTTCTTAGAATAAGAAAGAACATTCAGAAGGAAAAAATCGGAAAGAAATTGGTTTGATATTTTCGGGAGAAAATATTTTTACACTGGACACTCTTGGATGCTGAACTTATCTTCCAGACAAATACATAAATGTAAATATTTTTTTAATGATTAACTTTTATAAACGATAAAGCATGGTCCTTATTTTAGGCACAATGGGCATTTATATGGTATAATTAAGAAGAAAAAAAAAGTACAATGTGAACGTACATGTCAAAGATATGAAACAAATAATACATATGAATAAAAAGTTACATTTCCATAGCATACGTTATTTCTTATTTCTCAGTTTACAGTAGATAACATCCTAACATAATGGCTGCCCACCCCCACAAACAATTATTGTGCAATAGTTAGATTTTTTTAAAGTGTATATAGAGGAATGTTGAGGAATTGTAACCATATCACTGTTAAAGAACCTCTGCATTCCAACAGAGTGGTAAGCTTTTGTTTGATCAATAAGCAAAAATATACTCTTTACATTTGAAGTCTTTGCACCAGTCGCATGACTTCTTGGCCCTCAAGCCCTCGAGAACTTGGCCCCTCAAACCAGGTACGGTGATCTTCTGCTTCTTTTTGGCTTGCTGATGCCAGCTGTGTTTGGCTTTTAGCATGAGGTTTTAGCATACAGTACCCAAATCCAATCCCATGTGATTGGATAAGGCACCTCTGTTTAGAAAATCCATAAAATGCTAATTTTGCCAGTTCTCCTCAGATCTGGCGCTTCTCAAAATAGTCTCTCTCTCTTTCAGGGGTTTCCATTTGAGCACTTTTTGTCCCAGGGTGGGGTTGGGAGGGGCGAGGCGCGCAGGTCAGTGGTGGAAGTGTTTCTTCAGAAGTTGCACCTCATCCTGACAACGCCACAGAAAACACAGCCATGTTCAGAATGGGGGAAGAGGACTTGACTTATTTTAGTATTTTATTTATTTTTATTTTTTCCCCATTTTATCGACAATTGTGCATTAGGCTCATCTCACCGTGATAACTGCTGCACTCATGAGACAATACACAAGAAGATAATATAAAAAATGACAAATGCAGTAAAATAGTGAAATTAAAACATAATTGTGAACAAACAAATAACTGAACATTTGAAGAGAAAAGCAATGACACTTTTTAAATGGTACTTAAGCAATGATGTTTTTTCTATTTCAGTGTAATGAAAAGACAGTAGAGACACTGGGCACTTCTGATAAATCACTAACATAACATGATATGTAGCAAGCCATTCAGGCCAGTCCAGGTCTTCCTATCAATGCTCAGAATGAGTTTAGAGAGTGTCTAACACTGGATTGGCCTTGAGTCAGCCTCCACTAATGTCCAAAGCTATTCAATTGAATAAAAAATATTTCCTAGTGTCCGTGTGAGTCATGATTCCATATTCAACAAACTCAACTTGTGAATACTAGCTTTAATAAATTTAAAAGCCTCAATCAAATCTCCCTAAGTCTCCTTTTAAACATATTTTTCAAACACTTGTCTTTTATGCCTGGAATCAGTCTGGTTGCCAACTTTGGACCTTTTCCAGGCATTTATCTTTTTGTAGCAAAACAAAAATGGCTGAATAAGGAAAAGACACCAATACTCTTGGGTAATAAATTAGTTGAATACAATCATTTTTGCAAACATATTTTTAAAACATATAATTATTTCAAAAACAAAAATGGCTGAATGTGTTTGAGTTGACAATCATTTGGTTGTTTTACAAACAATCTTTTTACAAACAATCTTCAGAATTATCTACAGTGAAAACCGCTCTCCTCCTTGTTGTTCGGTGAACAAGATAGAATGTTCAATTTGAAATCGATCAGCGGTAACTGTTACAAGCTGTTGGCCTTGTTGAACACACATCTAGCTCTTCTAAAACCTGTAGCGGCATACACTGCTACGCATTGGGAGTGATATTTACTCCCCTCCTCTTACCTGCAGCAGCATTCGCTTGGTCCTCTCCTCTTTCAGCTCCGCCCTCAGTTCCTCAATGTCTCTCCTGAGAAAAGGACACATTTTGTGACATTGGAAAAGCCACACTTGCCTTTTGTGAAACCTGCCTTTAGGCCTACATAAGAGTATCCTCTGAAAAGCCTTATAAATATGGACTGAGGAAAGTGTTGGCGGGCATACATTTTGCAATTAAGCTTGCAAGACCTATCTACCCTGGATTCATTCAGAAACACTGAGCTGTCTAAAGGGGAAATATGCTATTTAATAAAAAATGGAAAAAATGAGTGAAAACTCACATATGAAAACTAGAAACTTCACCAAAAGGTCACTTTAGTTTATAGAAACAGCAATTTGGGAGGGTTCTTTTTGTCAGTTGAGCAGCATTTTAAAGTGACACATAGGAACAGTAAAAAGAAGCATATGAAATATGAATACTGCATGTCGCAATAATCTGAGAGCAGCAGATCCGCTGGTCCAAGGTGGACTGTAATTAAGCGATTAAACTACATATACATATGCATCAATGACAAAAAGGTGTAATAAAAAACAAAAACCTGTGGAAATTAAGATCTGGATAGTGAATTATCCTACTGGGGACGTGGCTGTTTCGCACACTCCTATTGGTGTCAGCAGTGGAATAAAACCTGTTGAAGGGGACAGTAATGTCCAAAGCTTGCAGTTTGGGCCTTGTTAGTAAAATAAAGAATCCCCCATGTAATGCCCTGCTGTGCTGCAGTACCCTGGCTTAGCCACCAGGTGGTACTGTACTCACATCTGCCTGGCCTTTAGCAGCTCCAGTGCCATGTTCAGCTCCCGAACCTCGGCTCGTAGGTCAGCTGAGGAGCCGCCCTCCTCCTGGCCCGGCTTGTGGGGTTTGGGGCTGGTTTTGGGTTCGAGTATGGGGTCGGGTTTGGAGTCAGATCCAAACTTTGACAGGGTAGGCCTCAGGGGCGACGGTAGTTTGGCAGGCTGGGTGGGCTGCTCGCTCTTTGTGGGTGATGGCAAATTGTTTTCTACACCCTGTGAAGTTATATTCAGTCAAATATACATAGTGGCAAAACCAGTGATCATTACAATCTTTTCATTTCAAAACCAGTGATCATTATAGTTTTTTTCTTTGCTTTTGGCAGTGGTTAACTTTTCACCCATTTTCATTTTTTCCTGATATCTCAAATACATTATGTTTGTGCACTGATGTCATAATGCATTTGGGTTCTGCAGTGATGTCACAGGGCATCAGGGTTCTGCAATGATGTCACAATGCATTAGGGCTCTGGAATGATGTTATAGTGTATTAGAGTTCTGCACTGATGTCATAAAGCCATGGTTAACGCCATGCACTCTTTTCTAAGGAAGTAAATGGTATTAAAGTCAGATTTACAGCCTCATAAAGACTGGTGTCTTCAAAGATAGTATATTTTAATGTACATGTTCAGAGCCTTCTTTACAATAATTCTATAGAACCGTGATGGAAGAGACCATTTTCTAATCACAGAAGTGATTCGTTTTAGCTGGGGAGCATGTGACTGAGGTTTGACCAATCTCTCCGGCGGCCTGTCTCTGTGGGGCAATGCTTACTTGTGTCCCGGTGACGAGGGTGGAGGGGGGCCTGCGTTGGGGAGGTTTGGCTCGGTTGGCAGTGGGGTGACTTAATTTTACTGTGGACACTTCCACCCCATCCAGCTGATCCGACTCTGGAATGACATCACAGTGAGGGGCTTATTGACATTTCCCTCCAGAAAATGGCAGAAATAAGTATTATGTTCCTAAAGCCTTCATAAAGCATCTATAGCACTTTCATTACTACAGCATTACATCTTTATAAATCATTCATAAGCATGAGTGCAGGTTTTCGGTTGAAGGGTTGACCTTGAGTAAAGTGGCATCATACTGTGTGTATCATATCACGTTTGTGAATAGCCTTTTACATAACAAATGTTATTCCATCCCACATAAATCATTGCATTTTCTTAGGAATGATTTATAAATATGTTGTAATGTATTAATGAAGAATAATTGTATTCTCAATGAAAGCTTTTGGACACTACACCTAGAGTATGTAAGCGTGACCGAGTTAATAAACCGGCCAGCCCAATAATTATTCTACCATAATGTATCTATTACATTTAATTGAGCTGCATTTAAATATAATGATTGAATTCATTATTAATCGTGTATAGAATATGATCACAGAACCAGTATTAATGTTCCCAGGGAGGGAGAGAGAATTTTGATAATGAAACAGACAGTGTAGTGTTTTATATGAATGTATAATGCACTATATACACATAAAGACATCTTTAAATGCTGGAAGTCAAAACATGGCTTAGGAGAATCAGATCTGCCATCATCAATCGTACCATGTACTGATACTATCAGTAATAATAAGGATCCCGATAGCTTTTTACAGCAGTAGTTTTTAAAAATAAACTTCATGTTTATATATATAGATGTCTGGCAGTGTAGTGTAATGGTTAGGGAGCTGGGCTTGTAACTCAGAGGTTGCAGGTTCAATTCCCAGGTGGGGCACTGCTGTTGTACCCTTGAGCAAGGTACTTAACCTGAATTGCTTCAGTAAAATATCCAGCTGTATAAATGGATTGTATGTAAAGAAATGTAAACTGTGTAAGTCGCTCTCAATAAGAGCGTCTGCTATAAATGCCTAAAATGTAAAATATGTGTTTGTGCATGTATTGTGTTTTAAAAAATATTTTTTATATATACTTTTTTCTGTAGTTTATTGGGGACAGGTGTTGGAAATTAGCTTTTGACTATAAACACTTAATGCAATCTGATGCTTTAAAATAAAAAAATAAAAAAAATAAAATAAAAATGAATATATGCCATTTTATCCAAAGCGACTTACAGTAGTGAATGCATACATTTTTCTGTATATGTGGTCCCGGTGGGAATTGAACCCACAACCTAAGCGTTGTCAGCGCCATGCTCTACCAACTGAGCCACACAGAACCACAAATATATATATAAATAATATACCATAGAACATTACAGTAAGATGATATAGTAGATAGCCTGATATAGTAAAATGACCTTAATCCTGTTTCATGGGTGAATGCCCTTATGCAACAAACATATGTTGAGATATATCAAAAATATACTTTAATATATTAAATAATATATTTGATTATATAAACAGACTCAACATACATTTTGCAATACATGCCAATTTGTTTTTATTTTCCAAAATATATTATGGTATTATTAAATATATGGTAATACCATTTACATTATATGAAAAACAGAAATAATCTGTATATTGTGCAATTATATTATTAACTATATTTTGGAATACATATAACAATATAAAGTTTTACATATGACAATGCTTCTAATTTCATATACATGCCTGTGTCATCTGTTCATATTGATGTTATATGTGAGTAGAAGCTGAAAATATTGTGAGAACAGTGCAATATCTTAGATCTCCATATATGTCCGTTGCATAAGGGTGGCTTCTAACAAAATGCTTGAACGCGACCAATCTGTTTACCTTTTTCTTTGTCGGTGTGTTTTGGTGATGAGGGAGGCTGCTCTCCATTGGACCTACAGAAGCAATTATTCAGTCAATTTAGTTAACTTAGTGAGCTTTTATTGCATGCTTTTATCTATTTAGTTGATAACTCTTTTCACCTTCCTCCAAATAACAGCTCCAAACTTCAGAAGTAGAGAATGGAGTGCACAATCATTCTGGTATCAAATGAAAGTACACATTTATTGAGCTATGGAAGAGCTGGGGGAAGATTTGGGATAGGAGGTTTATTAAAGATACCAGGAGTTCATCAAACAGGCACTATCCGTTTAACACGAAGAAGGACAAGAAAGTATCTCTTCTCTCTGACAAAAAGCTTCTATTTATCAGACCTAAGAAATCACCAGCGTTTCTCCACTCCAATAAATATGACCATCTTTAGGACATTTTTAGATTAATATATTGCTGTATTTGTTGAATTTAAACATTTCTCATTTCCAGTCTTGTGTAAACAGCGTCGATCTGTACAGAAGAAAAGAACCGCTGATTTGAATGCCACATCCTGTTATATACCTGCTCTGTTTTTCTCACTTGTAACGACAATCTGTTTTGCTGTGACATGTGGCAGGTGCACATGCTAGCTGCTCATTTGACTGAGCTTAGTGTAGTGAGACAAGCAGAACTGAGACAAACAATTATTTTTAAATAATTCAACCTTTTTAGCACAAGAAAGTTCTTGAAGATTACAGTCAAAAAGAAAACATCAATGTATTTTCTCCAATATTCAGAAAAAATTCTGCTTTCATATAATTTGTATATAAGTATTTGGATCTTCAGGAGTGCTTTTGCCACCATCTAAAGCAAGGGTCTCCAATCTTATCCGAGAAGGACCGGTATGGGTGCAGGCTTTTGTTGTATCCCAGCATGAAGATGCCTGATTCAGCTAATCAAGGTTCCCCGAGAGATCCACAGTGTCTGCTGAGGTCCCTAACCCTGGTCATGGAGGGCCACAGTGTCTGCTGAGGTCCCTAACCTTGGTCATGGAGGGCCACAGTGTCTGCTGGTTTTTGTTTTCACCTTAAAATCAGCCCTAGAAACCAGGTAAGGTGAGATAACTGTGATCAATGAACTGATCAATTAAGTTCTGAGTAACAAGGAAAACCAGCAGAACCTGCAGGGATTCTCCACTGATTTAAGCCATTTTGACAGCCAACAGAACACAACAAATAACATGATGTACAGTGCTTCATAGGTCCAAGACAACAAGGCATGTCATGAGACCCACGTTGCGACTAACTGAATACCAATTTGTACAACAGAACAGTAATGAAGCTAACCAAGCATTTTCATATCTCTTCCCTGATTCTCTTTCCCAAATGATGTCATTTGTGAGAAGCATGCTTCATTCGTGGAACGAGTTCTAGGCTGCTTCAAAATTGGCTAAGGAGGCCTCCCGCCGTGATCTAGTGGTTTCAACGGTTTCCGGCGCTGGCCAAGGCGACCAGGGTTTGATTCCCTGGCCATGCCAGAGTCGGCTCTGGCCGGGAGTGGGGCAGCAATTGGCTGTCCACCCTGGGGAGGAGGAGGGAAGGCGACAAGACGTTTGCTGCACACAGAAGTGGCTCTGGGGTGCCAGAGTTACGGTGTGAGTGCCTGGGTGAGTCAGAGTGCCGTCTCAGAGGAGACAATACTTCACCTTTGTCATTACCGGTCACAGGGTACGGCAGCGAACTATGAGGGAAGGATTGGCCTGAAAATAGCGGATGTAATTGGCTACCAAATTGGGAGAAAAACGGAGAAAATCAGAAACAATTTTTTTTTTTATATATAATAATTTTGCCCAGTGATTTTATTTTGTCATTGTGGAAAAATGGATCAAAAATTGGGATCTTCAAGTGAAGTTAGTCTTTTAAGATTTCTCATAAATCTCACGAGATATCTGGGGGAAAAGAGCTGCTGCACATTCAATGAAACAGTTCTTGAGAGTAGGACAGGATCTGTTTTGGGTTTCCCCCCGTTCTTTCCATTTCAGTCTTCAGTTTGCCCAAAGCAGGAAACGGTGGTTACTCTTCGGCTTTGCTGCAGAGTGACTCATCACAGTTCAGACCTCGATCCCAGTCACCCTGACTCTCGCCTTACTCAGTCCTGAAACCAGGGTATCAGCACTTATTCCAGTCATGAGTCCTGTGTTCTTGTCGGTAAAAGCAGAGGCTCATCAGTAAAAAGGTTTGTGCGTGTGTGTGTGTGTGTGTGTGTGTTTTGCATCGTGCCTCTTGAAGGAACCGCAGAGTGAGGAGGACTACAAAGGTATCCATTTTTGTGAGAGCTGCTCCTTGGATGTGTTCACTCATGATGGAAGAGTAGGGCTTCACCAAACTAAATCCACGCTCAGCCATCTTTGTTACGTTCTGAGTGTCTGTTCGGTTTGTTTTTGGTCTTTGTTTATTTTCCTTCAGTCCTGATTCGCTATTCTTTATTCTGTATTGCATTTTCTTCGTTCTGCTCCCTGTCTGTCTTTTCCGTTTATTTCGAGATCCACTCCTTGTCTTGTCATGCACTTCGGGAAGTTAACATTTCGGGTTTTCTCCATCTTCGCTTATTATCTTGTTTTCTTCCTTCTTACTTTCTAGATTGCACTTTGTATATATTAGTTAGATGTGTATAGTACTAACCAACTAATCTACTAACGTTAGGGATTTAGATTAAGTTACTAACACTACTAATCACTAATTATCTCACGCTTCTGACTATCGCTGTCTTTCTCGCTCATTATCCTATCTCTGTTAGCTTTTCACTTTTCCTTTCATACGCACGCAGCTTCTCTCTTTGCATTCCTCCCCTTCTAGCTATGCACGTGTCTGCCTGATCTCCCAGGTCGTTTATTGTCTATATGTTTGTATGTTTCCCAGTCCGTGTCTTTCGTTGCCCCTCGTTATTCTATTAGCGAATCCCCTCGTTATTAGATTAACGATTCCCGTGTTTACACCTGTGTTCCTCCCCTCTCTCCTCCCAGTCACACCTGAGTCCTATTCTGTTCCCTTCCCTGCTTGTATATAAGCCTATGTTCTTTCCTGTTCTGTACTTGATCATTATTCCCTGAGCCTACTTTTCCGAAGCCAGAGTTTATTGAATTTTCCGAGAAACCCCTTCTGTTGACTACCCCGAGCCTGCCTAGTGATTCTGTTTTGTTTGCCTTTCTGCCTACCCGTTTAGACCTTTTTGACTGTTTTCTTGACCTCCCTTTTGCCTTGTGATTTTGTACCTTTGCCATATCTGATTCCTGGTTTTGACCCCTGCTTCCCATTAAACTCCTCTTTTGCCAATATCCTGATCTGTGTCTGGGTCCTTATCCTGATCGTCACAATCTTAGCCAATTGGTTAACTTTTTCCTTTTAAAGAGTTTGACCAATCAGGGAATCAATGGAAAATATACATAAACTTATTAGGATCTACACCCACGTATTCTTTCCCTGTGTTACAGGTACGATATGCAGCTGCCGACATTGATGTCTATTTCTATATTACTACACTGATCTCTTGCACAAACAATGATTGATCTTACCATATATAAATGCACATCTTGTAAGTCGCTCTGGATAAGAGCGTCTGCCAAATGCCAAAAATGTAAAAATGTAATACTGATAAAAACACACGATTGGTAGGATATAAACACACAATTTTTAGGAATACACGCCCACATTTTAGGAATACACACCCACTTATTAGGATATATACCCACTTGTTTGGATATAAACACCCACTCGTTTGGATATAAACGCCCAATTGTTAGGATATAAACCCAATTGTTAAGATATAAACACCCACTTGTTAGGTACAAATTTGTGAGGCTTGTCCTTCACCGGGGGAGGGGGTGCTTTCCGCAGGCCCGGCATCATCACTTTGTTGGGGGGGTCACTTCTCATGTCTTTGGAGTCCGTCTTCTCATCTGTAAGAAAACAGAAAACACCTTAGATAAATGTGTACTGACTATGGCTTCCTGCTCCAAAGGTTATGATGTCACTTCTTGTCATGTTGTGACTTTTCCTCTGCCACACACAGCACTACAGGAGAGCGAGTGACTATATAACCCCCTACAGGCCACACACAGCACTACAGGAGACCCAGTGACTATTTTACACCCTACAGGCCACACACAGCACTACAGGAGAGCGAGTGACTATATAACCCCCTACAGGCCATACACAGTACTACAGGAGATCCAGTGACTATTTTACACCCTACAGGCCACACACAGTACTACAGAAGAGCGAGTGACTATTTTAGACCCTACAGGCCATACACAGTACTACAGGAGACCCAGAGACTATTTTACACCCTACAGGCCACACACAGTACTCCAGAAGAGCCAGTGAATATTTTACACCCTACAGGCCACACACAGTACTACAGGAGTGCCACTGTCACTGTGGGGGTTCAGGCTGGGTTGTGCTCTAAAGCGTATGGTGAAAAATGTTTTGTAAAATGTGCTACACAAGGGGCGGCGGATAGTGTAGCGGTCTAACACACCACACTTTGGCTGGTCCGGTGTGGTGTGCGCTGCCTGTCAGGGAAAAAAAACCTGCGGTTCAAAACCCACGTCTGTACCAGACCGGCCCTGGTCGTCAGCCCGAGCGGGGGCGGCATTTGGCTGTCCACTGAGAAGCACGGAAAGGGAGTCTCCAGAACGTGGGTGGGTGGGCGAGTTCCATTTCGGAGGAAAAGTGGAGGTCGCTGCCTACGGAGAATTGGCTTGCCTCAAGTAGTCGAGCGATGGACCCGTGTGGGGAGGGTTAATCAAAATAAATATAAGGTGCAATTGGCTACCAAAATGGGAGAAAAACTGGAAAAAATCTGAAACAAATGTGCTACAAAAATACAATTTGATTTTCATTGATTGTAATTATTGGCAAATGTTAGTATTGGGACTTTGTAACAATAACACATACACCCTTACTCTAAGGTGCAAAGTCAAAGTGGCATATTTTAAAGAATAAAACTCCCACACTTACTTACAATGCTCAAGAATAAAGTATAATGGTTTATTTAACCATGCAGGTTAACGTTTTGACCCTCATCAGAACAATCAGCCGCAAGGGTTGAAACGTTAACCTAATGTTAATGATTAAATAAACATTAAGCATTAAATAAGTGCGAGACTTATTCTTTCAATTCTAGTATTGGGACTTTGATCACAAGTGGTTCAGCATTGCTTTAATAATAAGAGCGCAACATTCATTCAATCGCAGATATCTGTAAATACTAGATACGGTTTCCGTTTCTCACTGCTGGCTGGACGCACATTTCTTGTTTACGTCTGCGCGAGGAACACGATGGAAAGCGCTCAGCGCATACGTTGATATGACAGCGGATTTAAAACAGACCCCCTTAAGCGTGACCGTTGGGCTTTTCTGTTTGTTGCCGAAGAACCCAGCTGAAACGATCTTCCTCTTTGTCCACCTGTATGCGGTACGTAAGTGCAGAGGCAGCAGAAGTCTGGTTTAACTTTCAGCTCGCTTGTGCAATTCTCCCTGCTCACATTGCACAGCCAGCTGGCATAGCTGCAAGTATTCTGGGTCAAACCGAACACCCTTTAAAAAGCACTAAAAAGAACACCAGGGCCCGCCTGAGTGCAGCCAGGACCTCGAGACGGCAGCCGTCAACGGCCTGTTATCTGGCGCTGAAACTCTTTTTTTAAATTCTACATTCAATCACTCAAAGTCATTCTCAACAGCACGTTGTCTCATTGATTTATATCAAAATTGAGAGAGGAATGAACCTGAGCATTTAAAGTCATTCTCAACTGCCCGTTTTTGCAGTAATATTTAACATATTGCAACACTAACTATTGCTTTTGAGGAGAGCTTTCCAGCAGCTTTTGATTAACGCAGAAGTATTTGTATTTACGCATTATTCTGTACCCACGCATCCTTTTGGCTGTGTGTTTATGTGGTTCTGTGTGGCTCCATAGGTAGAGCATGGCACTTACAATGCTTTGGTTGTGGGTTCCCATTGGGGCCACATATACTGAAAAATGTATGCATTCATTACTGTAAGTGGCTTTGGATAAAAGCATCTTTTAATATATTATTATGTGAGTATAAATCATAATAAAGCTCTGTACATTCAGACTCACCCATTAGATGAGAGATGCTGTGCTTGCTGTGCTTCTTCTCCATTGGTGGCACCTCTCCCTGGGCTGAAAAAAACAGCAGACAAACATGTGCTCAGTGATGGTGGCCAGCAACAGCACCGAGTCAGATTTATGGAGGTCCCTTCAAGCACGCGGAGACTGGATCCCTCATCTATGCGTTTGTGTGATCCCGTAAAACATTCTGACAAGCGCACACACACACACGCACACACACACACACAGGCATGCACACATGCACGCACACACACAGATATACACACAGGCATGCACACACAAACATGCACACACACACATGCACGCACGCACGCATACACACACACATACGCACACAGACACATACGTACGTGCACCCACACGTACACGCACACAAACACAAGCACACATGGGCACACACGCACACGCGCGCACACAAACACACGCATGCACACACACACACACACACACACACACACACACACACACACATGGGCGCACACACACACACGCGCACGCGCACACAAACACACATACACATACACACACACACACTTTATAGAAAGCATCACTGGTTGTTCCACACACACAGCACATGAACAGAGCGACGGAAAGCAGAAGACAGATATCTGTACATCCGTAGATCAGGGTCACAGCTGGGTCTTATTTAACTGTGCAGGGTTAGTTAAAAAATGATTTTATTTATCATGTTATATTTTCTGACATTTTATTTTGCATTGTGTATTACCTTTTATTGCTGTGTTGATTCTATTTTTACCACTATTAATTTCATTCTTTTTTCTATATTTTATTTGCTTTCATTCATTTTTTTGTAAATATTTGTAAAAATAGTATTACAGTTTTTCACAATTGTTAACACACAAAAAACAAAAATTCGGCACAATTTGCACAACCTTGACTTCATGTACCAATCGCTCGACCCAATTTGGCACTACTTCACACTCCCTTATCTGCATTAGACTCTGACTTTCCTTCTTTACACTCTGATGTCAATTACACATCACCTTGTTGTCAAAACACTACACACAATGTTCAGTTGTTGCACACACTTCTCAAGTAAAATCTCAAAGCATCAACCTACAACACACAAATAGTCAAATCTCTAAACATTCAGGTCTGTTGAGCAATTTGCAATCAGGACTGCAGCATAAAAGTGCCTTGAGCCTCTGTTTTGTTTGGTGAACAATGGAGAACTTTGAAGAGAGAGACAACCAGAGAAGGAGAGGGGTAAGAGTGAGAGGTGGAGGAGGAGGAGGAGGAGGAGGAGGAGGAGGGAGAGGAGGAGGAGAAGGAGAAGGAGAAGGAGGAGGAGGAGGAGGAGAGAAAGAAGAAGGAGAACGGGTCATCTCTAATGAGATTCGGGCCACTGTGGTAGACCATGTGCTCAACCATGGTTTGAGCATGAGGAGGCTGGCCAGAGGGTCCGACCAAATCTCAGCCGCTTTACAGTTGCTGCCATCATTAGAACCTTCAAGAAAGAGAACAGGTATTTCTCTTTTTTTGTGTACTGTAATACTGCATATCAATAGAATACAGTGTGCTCACAGTATTTGTATTTTGCAGGACTGAAAGAGAACCACACCGTGGAGGAAGAACACGCACTTTCACAGTCGAACAGGAGACTGAAATTGTAAATATGGTTTGTGAGAACAATGCTATCACACTCCGACAGATACAAACTAGGATCCTGGCTGACCATGCTACATTCAGGAACGTCCAGACCATCAGCCTCTCTACATTGGACCGTATTCTTCGCAGGAATGCCATGCGGATGAAACAGGTGTACAGGGTCCCATTCGACCGGAACACAGACCGCGTCAAGGAGTTACGGAGAGAGTTTGTGCTTGTAAGTCCCATACATTCAGCACTGACACATGCATGTATTGTACCTGTAATCCAATATTGTCCCTTTTCTACAGTGTCTCACTGTAGCCCACAGTGTTGACCTCTCTGTGTCCATACTGTAACTCGCATTCTCATTCTGTCTGTTTCAGCGGATCCAGGAGCATGACACAGCTAATGAGGTATACGAGTATATCTTCATTGATGAGGTTGGATTCAACCTGGCGAAGAGGAGGCGCCGGGGCAGAAATGTCATTGGCCAGCGGGCCATTGTTGAGGTCCCCGGCCAGCGTGGTGGGAACATCACAATGTGTGCTGCAATGAACCACCATGGGATCCTGCACCATCATGCCCACCTAGGGGCCTATAACACTGCCCGTCTCCTCGCCTTCCTGGATGGCCTGCATGACCTGCTGGTACCACCTGGCCAGATAGATGGCCCACAGCGGATCGATCACGTCGTCATCTGGGACAATGTGAGCTTCCACCGGGCTGCTCAAGTGCATGAGTGGTTCCAGGACCACCCACATTTTCCGTTCTATACCTTCCACCTTATTCTCCTTTCCTGAATCCCATTGAGGAGTTTTTTTCAGCTTGGAGGTGGAAGGTATATGAACGGAACCCACAGGGCCGGTCCCACTGCTCCAGGCCATGGAGGAGGCTTGTGGCGGCGTGAGTGTTGAGGCCTGTCAGGGCTTCATGCGCCACTCGAGGCGTTTCTTCCAACGCTGCTTGGACAGGGAGAACGTTGCCTGTGATGTGGATGAGGCCCTCTGGCCAGACATGAACCGGAGGCGTGATGCCTAATTTATTTTTGTGAAGGGGAAGGGGGGGGGTTGAGCAGGCCGGTTTACTGTACTGTACTGTTCTCTGTGTGTACCAAAATAAAACTTTTTTTGCTGCATATTTGTGTGCTGTTTTATGTTTGACTATGAACAAAGTAGGCCTACACTGAGACATTTTACAAAAGGAGAAATGGCTCATTCTCCAGAGTCATTGTCATTCATATGGTGTGTTCCATTTCTATGATTGTGTTTTAAATTTTGCACTTCAGTGTGCTGTAAATGCTTGGTAGTGTGCAGCAAATGCTTAGTTGTGTGTACCAAATGAAAACATGAGTTCCATTTTGTGAACAGTTACAGTAAGAGATTTGATGGCAAAGAGTCATCTTGCAAAGGGAGTGTCAGGTTTAGAATTTTGTGTGTGAGGTTTTCAGTTTTGTGTGTGCAGTTTTGAGAAAGCCGTTATTGTTTTGAGAAACGTGTGTTAACAATTGTGAAAAACTGTATTATTATTATCCTCCAATGTCACAACCTGTGTGTATCACTAACATGCAGTCTGGCTGCCAAACAGCTCAAAGGAACATGACATGAAAGCTCCATAAATAGTGTTCTTCCTCATGGCCAGCTACTGAACATGGTTATACTGAACCGAACCATGCGCTACGGAAGGGATTTAGCTGCTTCTGTTTGTAGCTGCATAACCTTATCAATTATTACAATTATTCTGACTTCATTGTGATTATTATTCTTTGCAGAACTGCAGACTGAAAAATCACATCACAGTAGTTCCAAACAAATACAAACATTTTGTATTTATGCTCAGGAGAACAGGAGATGATCAACTGATCAAAGACAAGCTGGATTCACTCAAAACAATCCACAGGGGTTTATTTGACATTCCTAGTTTTATATCAATAGAGCTGAACACCTCCACATTTAGGCTGTCCAGTTTTCCAGAGCTGTCCCACATGGTGGGCATGGAAACGCAAATGCTTCACAGGGCCAATCTCAGCCCATGTTTAGACTTGCCACCTGCATCAAAAATCTGAAGTGCCAGAAGGGAACAATCGCACATGTTTCTGTCGGAGTTCAGACAGGTCAAGCACAGCTGAGACCTAAACTACATGTACACCTATGAAGAGAGAGAAAGAGGGAGAGAGGGATGCAGGGACAGGGAGAGAAAGGGGGGGGAGTGGAAAGGAGAGAGATGGAGGGAGAGAGAGGGAGAGAGGGAGAGATAGGGTGGGAGAGAGAAAGAGAAAAGAAGGGAGGCAGGAAGAAAGGGATAGAGAGAGAGAGAGAGAGAGAGAGAGAGAGAGAGAGAGAGAGAGAGAGAGATAGAGAGAGGGATAGAGTGAGGGAGAAGTTGAACACAGCCTACCTCAGTAGCACCTGTACTCTTCCATAAGAAGGTCCCCTACAGGCATCATCAGGGGGAGAAGATCTCAGAAGTGTTTCTGTATGCTTTCAGCGCTCCCTCCTAAACCACATTCGCACTGTCGCCAAGACTGCACAACTGTGCTCCACGGCATCTAAACCTGGTCACATGACCATGCTGTGGTTTCCTCTCTTCCTGTGACAAGGTGAAGCCTCTGATACTATAGGAAGCTGAGACGTCTCAGAGACGAGGGGTTTATTTTTGTGCATACTGTATAAACCAGAGTGAAGCCATATTTACACATCTAAACCAGTGAGGCCATATTCACAATCTAAAACAGAGTGAGGCCAGATTCACGATCTAAAACAGAGTGAGGCCAGATTCACAGATATCAACCAGAGTGAGAACAAATTCATGCCTCTAAACCAGAGCGAGACCATATTTATGCATCTAAATGGGAATGAGGCCAGATTCACAAACTGTTCTAATTCCAGTTCCATCTCACAGATCGATTCGGAACATTTTCTGACATTTGCAGACATGCAGTTTTTTCTAGCACACTCCCAAAACATGTGCTCATTACAAATAATAATCCTATTTTAACACGTGTTAATCTTCATAGTCTTTTCTAGTTCACGGACAATGCTGTGCACCACAAGGGCACATTTATTTAAATGCTTCAAAAAATTCTAACGCTGCAGCACAAAATGAGCACAGAGGCTCCGTTACTGCAGTCATCAGCAGTTCCCACCTCGAGTAGTGTGCAAAAAATATGAAAAACATAACTGTGGTGGATGGAGCTCTGGTGAGGGAGCTTGCGTTACATATTAGATAAGACGATTCAGTCAGCGGTTTCCTGTGTCAAACGCAGCTGAGATACTGGAAGTTTCTACGTGCGGCAAGTGCAACCTGCCCGCCACCAGCACACTGCCGAAGAGCACTCAACTTCCTCAAACTCAATAACTGCGATAAAGGAGCCATTATCTAGCATGGCAGCCATTCATCCTGATCGGATGTATGAGGAACCAAGAACGGCAAGAATGAGCACTTCAGGAACTAATTCCGCTGCCGTGGTTAAGAGTGAATATCAGAGCTGAGCAGTGGAGAGATGACCTGCATGTCTGTGTCAGCAAATTATTTACGATTTCATGAAGTTATGCAAAACTGAGAATCCCTGCTTACAGTGATAAAGATTAACCCGGCACTTCACTAGATATTCAAAATGCACATTTTAAGAAAATCTATATTCGAAGAGAACACAATTGGGGCCTGATGTTTCTGGTAGCTGGACTCCTGTAAAAGTTAAATGGTCAAATTTAAGATGAAATGTAGATGAAAGATGAAAGATGAAAGATGAAAGATGAAAGGTATTCTTTCAAATATAATAACATACTGAAAAACATCTAGGCCAGGGGTGTCCAGTCTTATCTGAGAAGGGCCAGTGTGGGTGCAATTAAGGTCTTGATTGAAACCATAATTGGTGAAGTAATTGAATCAGGTGTTGCAGTGCTGGGCTAGAGACAAAGCCTGCACCCACATCAGCCCTTCTCGGATAAAATTGGAACCCCCTGATCTAGACCTACTTCAAGTAAATAATAATAATCCTTCCACAGCTGGCAAAGAACCACAGTAAACAAACTGCCTTGACCCCTGGCGGTCACATGACCTGTTTCCGGCGCCTTCCGGCTCTGTTCCGCCAGGCACACAGTAGGCCCGTTCAAAAAGCCTACCCAACAGCGCGCAAACGTTACCGTGGTGACGCTTGGCCCCAGAGCCAGTAGCTGTGGTAGGTTCTCGGGGGAATCAGAAGCAGCGCTTACCTGGTGGCGGCTCTGCTTCGTGGCGGGCTGGCGGCTGGCTACCACTCCCAGACTGTAGGAGGAAAAAAAGAGAGAAAAGGAAAACAGACAGATTGGCTCCTTTTTCTAAGCGCTGGATCTGCAGTGGCCCGTCCGCTCTCTCTGTCTCTCTCTCTCTCTCTGTCTCTCCACTACAGGATGAGAGAGTTCACCCCCGGCAACCCCAGCTCAACTCCCAGAAAACCCCAAACAGCAGAGATGCCTCCCAGCCAGTCCTCCTGGGGTGTTACCCCCAGTTCCCAGGACAATGAGGAAAACCGAACTAAGTTACAGTAAAAATGAGAGAGCATATATCAATGTTGTGTCTGCAGCCTCATCTTCACCCCAGGCCGCTGGCTGTTTGTGTTTATGTATTTCCTTGACCCCGCTGGCTGGAGTTTTTCTCTTATGGTCCTTTCTCATCGTCTGTAGAAACTTTTCAGGCCGGTATTTGAGCTTGGATGAGGCCCCCTGTTCTCCTCCCACCCCCATCCCCTCCGCTATCCCAGACTCTGGAATCCCCCTGGAGAGAGTGAGGCAGGGAAATTCCCATGAGCGGGAACGCCGAGCGGTCCTGGGAATGCGCCCCCACCCCCATCCCTGTCCCACTCACTTGCATCGCGTTCATAGGGATCACCATCACAAAGTTGTCGGGGAAGAAGCCCGTCTTCCCGTTCAGCTCGCCCTCCCACCAGCCTTCGTCCTCCGAATCCTACGTGATGAGCAAACACAACAAACATCTCAGAGCGCTGCAGGCGACAGCAGCGGCAAGAATCCCCCCTGTCACATTCCCTTTGTTCCTGTCTTGTTTTTTCCTTTGTCTTGTTTCTCCCTCGTGATTGTTTGTGTTAATTGTTTTATTATTTTCTATTATTCAATGATCAACCCTCATTACTCCTCATCATGCTCACCTGTTGCTAATTCCGTCATCCGTTCTGGCACACCAGCCTCCCATCAAGATCATCAGCCCTGCAGTATATCTATCCCGGTTTTCCAGTCATTCATCGTGAGATCGTTGTTCTCTTTACCCCGGTAGAAACTGACTTTAGAAATCCTTGTCTAAGACTCTGTGTTTACTGTTCTTTGTGTGTTGAGTGAAATTCATGTTAACCCTTGTTCCTGTTGTCTTCCTTAGTGTTCAGGTCCATTCCTCGTCTGTCTGCCAGCTCTGTCCGTCCTGCCAGCCCCGCCTGCCTGCACGCTTAGCTTGCCCTCCGGTTCCCTCATCCTGTCTGCCCAGTCATCTCGTCCACTCCTCCTGTGCATCCCTTCCTTTGTCCAGCTCATCGTTTTCCACTACCTCTGTATTTACTATTATTAAATCATCACTCTCTATTCTAAACCTTGTCTGTGTCTGCGTTTGGGTTAGTTCCTGTTCGACATAACACCCCCACCCCATCTCTGGCTCTGTGACCTTTAATCAAAGTGAAAAAGCACAGAACGGACGGCACAGGACTCAAACAGTAGGCAATGGTACCAGCTCATTAAAGCTTATCTTTTTAGCAATCATAAATATTTTTTTCCATATGACATCAGTCACAGGCTGCCATTTGCAGAATGCGTCATCTTGTGGATTGTGGCTCAGTTTGATCACTGCAAATTCACCCCGCCCCCCCCGCGCCTTAGCGAGCTGCATAACTTGTCAGACGAGAACAACGAGACAGAGAGAGACAAAACTGCACGGAAATCACGCACAACCAGCAGGGCGGATCGTCATTAGTCTCCAATCCTCTTATCTTCAGTTTGAGGGGAACGGAACATCAAAACTTCCACTGTGCACTCTTGCTCACGTTTTTTAAACAACATCAGGGAACTGGCATCGCTGAGATGTCTGTTTTTTGGCACTTGTGCCTTTCATGCAGGCGCCTACCTTGGCGATGATGGTGACGATGTCTCCCTTCTTCAAAGCCAGCTCGTCGTCAGCTAGGGCCGTGTAATCAAACATGACCTGACAGCATTCCTTCACTGCAAAACAAGGGACAGGATGAGATAACATGCTGCGGCTCTCGTCGCTTGTTTTTGCTGCACATTTCAAATGAACAATCCCTGGGACATTTCAGCCGCTCGCTTGCAAACTCTGGCTGGAACGGTGAAAGCGTGGGTCGCAAGCCGAGGCCGAGGCAGGTGCAATCAGCCGCTCTGTTTTAACGCCATTTCTTAGTTTGCAGTGCAGTGTTAGTTTAGTGGCAAGGACTAACATTCCAGGGATTCGCCCCTCTACTGCCCACAGTGGACGGTTCAGGAATTACTGTCAGTCCTGGGTTAAATGCTACTTGTGTCATAGAACAGGATTAATATGGCACACAGTACTCAGACCGGGGATGGGATGTATAAAGCCTCTCAGAGTAGGAGTGCTGATCCAGGATCAGGCTTCCGCTGCCCATATCCTAACCCTAGCCATTATGAGCTACAAGGCTAAACTGATCCTAGATCAGTAGGGTGCCAAGTTCAGTGTTACGTGCCACACTGAAACAGGTACCAGGCCCACAGCGGTCATAGGTTATGGGTAAACTGGGATACCATCCTGAGGGGGTTTTACCCAGAACTCTTAAGAGCAGTAAGCATGGAAACATATGCAAACCGGAACAGAACTGAACTGATCAAATATATTGTTCGCTAAAATCGTTTTTAAAACTAAAGGTCATGTCTCTTTCTAATGAAGGATTTCTAATGAGGATTCAGGTTTCATCATCCTTTCAGCAAGTGGATGGAAAATGTAATGTTTTAAGTCATGTTAAATGGCACATTAATCAGGAATAGGGCCAGATCGATTGTCAAGCTTTGCTTCACCATATTATTCTCACACACATCAGCTTCGGGTTATTTTTCCGTAAAGCAATCTCAGGGATACCCACCGCCGTTGACCTTGTTCCTCACGCTTGCCTTCCGTGTTTGTTTTACCTGAAAGGAAACACAAGTTCAGCGCTAGTTCTCCAGCTCTACCACCGGCAATGTGAGTGCGTGCGTCAGCGTTTTACACACCTCCTTACTGAACACCGCATCCGACAGCTTCGGTCTGGTCTTGCCCTCGTTCATCTTCGCGTCTGAAAGAAATCGGAAGGGCCCGACGTCAGAAGCAGCAACTAGCAATAAACCTGCCACGCACTTGAACTGCACCTAGCAACAAGCTATGGTGCACCTGAGTGAGTGTAAAACAACACAGAAAACAAGGTGTGAGCCAATTCATACCAAGGGAAAACCGGGAAATGAACACTCCTCTGTGCCAATACTGACATGTGCTTTCACTTAAAAATAAGGTCTTTTCACTTATGGACAATCATTGCATGCGCAACTTTCATTACATTTGTGGCTTTGGGGAGGTTACATTTTCAGGAGGGCAAACTACATACCAGGGAATGTCAAGGTTTTGAAATATGAAAACACACATGAAATATCTTTCTCTCATTCATGTGTATTACTTTTCATGTTAAAGGACTGTACACACTGTAAGAAAAGTGCTTTATAAATAAAGTATCATTAGATGCCATTTAGCAGATGCTTTTATCCAAAGCAATTTACAGGAGTCAATGCATACATTTTTCAGTATATGTGGTCCCAATGGGAATCGAACCCACAACCTAAACGTTGTCAATGCTATGCTCTACCTACTGAGCCACACAGAACCACTTATTATCATTACTGTAAATATTATACACATAGTGTGCTGTCTCACCTTTTGTGAAAATCTCTTTGACAAAGTTTGATGGAAAAGCCCCGACTTCACCATTTTTCGAGCCCAGCCACCAGCCATCTTCAATCTGTCCACCAAGAAAACCAGAAACACTGGGAAAACCTCAGATGGACTACAAAATGCATGTTTTCAAACTCCTTATTTACTTAGGTTATAAATAGGCCCATTGCCACCATTTTACAGCAACAAGACAGAAACAGGTTTGGCGCAATCTGACTGCTATTCTCACATCTCAATGAGCAAGAAAGAAATTTGAGAGATGGGTTACATAACCGGTCTGACTGAGCATCACTGCTGAGACATCGCTAAATGGCATTTTTTGAGGGTGAGCAAAATGTCAGCGTGAGATATTATTGGGGGGGTGTCACATGTGAATCTTAGTTGTTCCTAAGAGAGTGAAAGATTTGAACGCAGCTCTTTGTTAGAGCTTTGAGTGAACAAAGATATTCATCTTTCAGAGAACACTAAAAGGAAAGTATTTACATATTTTTTGTTTGTTTGTTTGTCTTGTCTTCTCTTGTATTGCAAAATACAACACATCATTTACAGTACATTTCCTAGCCCATTAACTTGACCATGATCCTTTTTTGGCCATTATCTTAAAAAGAAAAGTGCATTGTGGTGTGGTGTTATGGTTGAGGAATTTGGCTTTGTAGCTCAGAAGTTGCAAGTTCAAATCCCAGGCAGGGTTCTGCTTGTGAAGATACTGTCCTCCTGCATAAATCGATAATCTTTCAAAAATGTTAACCATGTAAAGTGTGTCTGCATATTACATAAAGCAAAGTATAAATTATATAAAGTAATCACAACGCATTTTATCAGGGTGCAAAAGACAATCCAGTATTCTGTTTTATGAGCATTCTAGATTTTGGTGAACAAAACTTCACACTGATTACATTGTTATTATTGGTTGGATATATTATTTTATTACGGACTGCCTATTGTGAAAGTTACAGTGATGTTGTGTTTTACACTAGCACCCATCCTAATTTGTCTGCATGTGAAAGGCAGCACTAATTCCCTTGTTCGCCTGCATTCCTGAGGTGAGGAATGACCGCTCGGCAAGTGCAAAGCAACAGAGAGACACACGCAAAGAAGTTTGTCAGATGTAGTATAATGGTTAGCGAACTGGAATTTTAACTTGTTAAAGCAAAGTTGCAGGTTCGATTTTCAGGTGGGGCACTGCCATTGTACTTTTGAGCAAAGGTACTTAGCCTGGACTGCCTCAGTAAATATCCAGCTGTATGAAGAGATTGTAACTTTCAAAATAAAGGAAACACCAACATAAAGTGTCTTAATAGGGCACTGGGTGACCATGAGCCACTAGAACGGCAATGTGTCTTGGCATAGATTCTACAGAATTATTTATTCAGCAAATATCCAGCTGTATAAATGGATTGTATGTAAAAGAAAAGTAAAACTGTGTAAGTCACTCTGGATAAGTGCGTCCGCTAAATGTAAATGAGAGGCATGTTGTGCTCTTACCTCCTTTACTATTTCTATGGTCTCCCCCACGACCAGATGCATTTCGTCAGTGTTCAGGGGATTGTACGCAAAAGCCACCTCGCATTTCCTCGTCATCTTTGCCACCCTCGCTGCAAAGACATCGGGGGATGCTGTTAACGCTAACTCAGGGCAAAACAACAAAACAACAACAACAAACATAGAGAACTGCGTGGTTTGCCGGAAGATGCTGAGCTCACTGACAAAGAGGCAAAGCTAAATAAGAGTCTATGCTGTATAGGCAGCAGGGTACTAGGGCGGTTAGGGAACTGGGAACAAAAAAATTATACCTTAGTTGGAAACCCACAATGCATGATGGGAACACACAATGCATGGTGGGAATATGCAATGCATGATGGGAACACACAATGCACAATACTGCATGATAAAACGCTCTCATCAAAATGATGGCTAGAATCCAATATTCTCTGTTTCATACAGAGATTCCCTCTCTTTACCCTTGTTTTTCCTGTGCATGCAGGTCCAGGTGAACCTTAAGGCCTAAAGGCAACATATTTGTCTTTGTGCGTAATAAAGATGGCCTTTCAGGATAGCTCTTTTATGCTCTGAGATTAGCTGTTTTATTTTTCCTGTGCATTCATGTGCTGCCACGCCTAGATGTTTCAACTGGTCGACACTGAGAAGCTGAAGCCTGCAGTTGCGAATATTAAAAACATCTCCTCACAGGCCAGAAGTACTATGACCAAGAATATTGTGACAAAGAGACTGGGCAACATAAAATAATAATGTTTATAACAAAGAGATTGGAAAATGTATTTAATGTGAACTGGACAGAGACCGTCCGTCTGTCACACCAAATAAAATCAGATGAAGGGGAATCTGCACAGTCAGCATGCTTGCTAACCATTGAAAACAATCAAAGACAGGTTCCAGTCTAAGGTATATCCCCTTACCTGAACCAGACCCAAGAAGGGGGAAGCCCATCCTCCTCTGGCAGGCTCAGGGTGTGAATTAATAATGACCAACAGCGGTCAATGAGTCAATGTATTATGGTATTATTACTGTATTGGTTTATCATTGTTTTAGTATTTAGTTACCGTCGCTTGGTTGCTTAAGCAGGAACGTACCCACATACTTATATATAAAACCACCCATAAGTGTTCATGGCTATTGATAAAAAGAGATGACAACAAAGGTACAATAATATAGCATGTATAAACACTTTGCTAATGACTGTCTGTTTGTTATGGTACACTGTAACCTTATCATTGAAACCCAAATAACTTCTTTAAGATAAAATTCTACCTAAATTGTGTTATAACTTTAAATGTGAATAAACATAAAAATGCAAAACACCCCATATTTCTGTGTGCATTTATTTAGTAACGCGCACTCAATTCCTCAAAGCATCTGAGATCTGCAACTAGAGTGGACTCAGTGTTCCCCTTTTGTGTGCCAAATTTTTTCTTTTTTGTTGCTGTTACTCAGCAAGATAAGTCCACCATGAAAGGGCAACAGGCCTTTAATTGCTTGTTTATGTGATGGAAAGACACCTGCTGCAGAACGCCCTCAAACCCAAACACAACCGTCACTCGACGAGAGGACCGACAGGGTGGGAGACAGGTGTTTCACCTGAGTCATCGCCTGAGTCTGATGTGTCACTCACAGAGATGGGGAACGCAGATTCAACTAAGACAACAAAGACACTTTCTTAAAGGGATAGTGCCACCAGGAAATAGACCTTGTAAAGGCATAGTGGCACCAGAAAATAAACTTTCTTAAAGGGATTTTGGCACCAGAAAATAAACTTTCTTAAAGGGATGGTGGCAACAGAAAAAAAGGCTTTCTTAAAGAGATAGTCACATCAGAAATAATACTTTCTTAAAGGGATGGTGGCACCAGAAATAACGCTCTCTTAAAGGATAGTTGCACCAGACATATGGCTGTCTTAAAGGGACAACATCACTCACATGTCCTTAGGCTCCTCGGCTCCCGCTTGCTGTCCCCAATCAAATATACTGGCACCTCCTGCACGGACATTCAGCAGAGAACAAACGAGGAAAAGACAGATATAAGAGATCGTAATAATGTATGATGCCACTATAGCAGCAGCGCTCAAGTTCAGTTCTGGAGATGGGTGTGAAGGCTTTTGTTCCAGCAATAACACACCTGATTCAAATATTCATTGTCTTGATGAGCAGTTCATTAATGAAACCAGGTGTGTTAGTGAAGAGCTGGAACAAAAGCCTGCATACCCAATAGATCTCCAGGACCGAACTTGGGCAGCCCTGCACTACAGGCTACACCCCACCTCTCATCTCAATGTTTGAGAAATGTACAGTTACGTGCATGTGTGTAAAAATAACCTGTAGCAGGTAAGTAGGTAGCTGTTGAACTTTGACCTTGACAAAGTTGGCAGGAAAGATCCCCCGCTTCCCCCTCAGCTCCCCCTCTAGCCAGCCCTCCTCGGTTGCCTTGGTAACATTCTTCACCACGTCCCCTACGTGCACCTCCAACTCGTCCTTCATGTTGCCCTCGAAATCAATCAGAACCAGGACCTCTAATATACGGAGAGAGAGGGAGAGAAAGAGACAGGGAGAGGGAGAGAGAGAGAGGAGTCAGGCCAATTCAAGAAACGGTGGCGTGGTGGTCTGTAACCCATATGCTCCTCTTCACATTAGCCATCATACCCTGAGATTGCGTACATCCCACCTCAATGAATTTTATAACTTGTTATATAGTTATACTTATTATAGTTATATATTAAGTATATATTATATACGTACATCTGTTCTCCAATGGTGGTGCAAATAAGAGCTCATCCATGTAAGTATTGCTAGTCCCTTGAAGCCGTGGATCTTACACTAATGAAGCACAGTTATTATTTTGTAGTTTACAGAGATATACTTCTTTTCTTTGTGTTTTACTACTTCTGAGGAATACAGCAGTTCCAAACGCTCCCCCACTGCCACCCAAGAGCGATGCCCTTAATTAAAAAACCAAAATAAATGATCAAAAACAAACAAACAAAAAGAGAGATTGTGTTGCAGGATGGGATCTTTTCCCACCCGAGGTGAACCAATTTAAGCAAAGCTTTGATCTGAGTGTGTCAGCTATCTAATACACCATGCTGTTCTAAGAGGCAAAAGCATGTCTAAGCAAGTCTTAAGAATGTGCAGCTGGTGAACGCTGGAATGACACTGTCTAACTGGGTGGTGTTGACTCTACCTCGTTGACTCTAAAACGTTTCTTTTCAGTATTTTGACATTTTTGGGATCAGATTTTTAAAATGATTATTAATAGCAATGCTGTCAACCTCATTCCATCAAGGGCCAGGTGTATGCAGGTTTTTGTTGCAACCAATGCACCACACCAGGTGATTTCACTAATTGCCTCACTTCTTTAACCAAGGAGGGGAACTCATTGAAATCACCTGATGTAGTGCACTGGGTGCAACAAAAACCCTGCATACACTCAGCCCTCCATGGAATGAGTTTCACACCCCTGATTTATCTTCATACTTTATGAAGGGCTGGCAGTGTAGTGTAATGGTTAGGGAGCTGGGCTTGTAACTCAGAGGTTGCAGGTTCAATTCCCAGGTGGGGCACTGCTGTTGTACCCTTGAGCAAGGTACTTAACCTGAATTGCTTCAGTAAAATATCCAGCTGTATAAATGGATTGTATGTAAAGAAATGTAAACTGTAAGTCGCTCTGGATAAGAGCGTCTCCTAAATGCCTAAAATGTAAATGTAATGTAAAAATGTTATAAATAATTATTTACCACTGTCAACTGTCAACTGTCAGTTGTGATTTTAGGAGAAAATCAAACCAGAGATAATTTTAATTGAGTGATTTGGCCATCTCCTATAGGATATTATGCAATTCTCCTGTATCTTTTTAAAAGCATCGGTTAGCTATTACAGTAAATAAGGGGTGGAGGGGTAAACCAAATAGTGGCACTTCAGGTTAATTTCGACTATTTCGGTTCTGTGACAACATGGCATAAAGGAAGTTTCTGCTGATTCGCCGGGAGCTTTCAAGTGTCTGCAGAAACCTGGAGCCGAAACAGAGGAACGAAGCTTGTACTACCACAATCAGCTGTGAATCAGCAATTTATTCCAAGGAAAGGAAATTTAAACAGTGTTTTATCAGCTGCCAAGCAGTTGTTTTTAGGCCAAAAAATCTTACCCAAGCAGTGATATCTGCTGTTTTCACCGATATTAGAAAAAAAACACAATATGATACTCAAGAGTGAAATACAGTGGTATTAAACCTGACATTTCCACCCATCTTAGTTTATCTCTATATAATTTACCATAATGAACTATCTCTATATATTGTATTATAATGAACTATATATAATGTAACATCTTCTAATGTTCAGGTCCTTTTGTGCTCCCATCTGCACACACTGATTAAACAACACATCTCTCAGTGATGTCATCGACAGCACTGTACGGCCCTTGTTTAGCCTTCCCTCAAAGCTAATATTTAAAGCCTGGTTTTACAGGGTGTCCTGGCCCCAGTCATTATCTCTTATCCCTACAAAAACTCCCATCTTCACGCTAAGGACAGCAGACACCAAAGTTCACAGCTACGCTAATACCTGGGGCTGTCAACCTTTCCTATCAACCGCCAGACACCCCCAATCCAAAGAGCTAAACCAGTCAACAATCTCTACCCCCCACCCCCACGGGAAAAAAAGGCAATACACTCTCAGTTCATGGGCCCATTGTTCACGTAGATGAACATTGGATGAGTTTGGCACTGTAAATAACTCATGGTGCCATTCGTATGCTTGAGTATTCAAATATTGGCTTTCTAATTTCTACTTTATCTACCAGGCCATTTCTATTTCCGGATCATTCTGACAACTCCCATCATGTTGCCAGGGGCTGGGGGGGAGTCAGTCATTGGAATCATATTTCCGCTGTAGTATTATTATTATAATATATTTTTTTAAACATACATGGCTAGCTCTGAGCTTTTATTTTGTGCCCTCTATTTTTGGCACACAGCAGCACAGTCCAAACTATTTAAACAAAAACGTTCTGAAAAACCCAAAGCCGACATCAAAACGTCGAGTATGTGGCCCAGGGCATAAAACTGCAGAACTGTTAGCAAGTGAACGTGCTCTTTTGCCACAGTACAGACTAGGATGTTGTTTTCCCTATGCAAATATAATACCACAGGCGATTGAAGTACTACACATCTGTCACAAAAGGAATCTGCTTCCACGTTGGAGACTTTGGAAACTGCCAGTGCAAACAGCTGGCTGGTCCTTGCGTTGGTTAGCTAGCTGGACCGCATGTCGACCCAATAAAAGCCCGGGCACAAACCTCTCAACATAACCCCAGAGAAGAGTAGGGCTGGAGTGGCGGAGGGGACGGACTCACCCATAGCTTCTGGAAGAGTGTTTCCCTCGTTCTCCGCTGTCTCTCTGCAAAGGCTCGAGTCCCTGCTCACGCGTTCAGCAGAGTCTGCATGCTGAGGCAAAATAAAGAGGAGAAAGCAGAACCAGGTCGACGCGAGAGAGACAGCAGTGTCGGCCTCAGCCCTTCTTCCAGCCTGTCAAACATTAACATGGAGGAACTTTCCCTCTACTAGTCATGACAAGCCAGGGGGACGGGTCAGAGAGAGAGAGAGAGAGAGAGAGAGAGTGAGAGAGAGACCCGCACAAACAGGTGGGACAGGTTTGAGCTGGAGGGAGGGGGAGAGGGAGGGATGGAGGGAGGGAACATATAAAGGAGGGAGGGAGAGAGGGAGAAATGACTAAGCCCTGTGGACAATTGGCTGGAAAAGGTGTGATAAAGTAACTGGACATGAAACGAGGGAAGCTTTGCTTCCTCATCGAGATAAAACAAGAGGCGTGTGTGTGTGTGTGTGTTGTGTACTATTTCTCTTTGTTTCACAGCCAAAACTGGTCTTTTGGATTGGCACTGCTTCACATTAATAATGTGGCAGCAAGCTGAGCATTCTAGACTACATTTCAACAGGCTGCCAATGACGCACATACATATTCCTGCGTCTCGCTGAATAAAATCTTGTCAGCTATTGCTCAATAGAGGGTGACAAGGCAGTCAGCAAAATGTAAAACTCATTATGGACAGGCCTCTGGGTTTGGCAGTGCTCATTATTTACCGGTTTCTTCAGAAAGTACTAAGGATTTTGAAATGACACCTCCAGTTGTTCACAATCAGTAGTTAACCCTACAATTACCGCTGAACGTGTATATCTTGCTGGAGCAAAAACATCTCACATTTAAAGTGACAGCTTGATATTAAAACGTGAGGTGCATTTGACAGAATGAAGTGCAGGAAATGCGAATGGTCGGTCACACCCTGCACACACTAATTAGATGACCTTTAAAAACACCAGATTTATGAATGGTTGGTCAGGCGTGTCAAACGTATTCCCCTGATCTTATTTTCCATGAGCACTGCTACAGTGGGCACAGTCCTCGCTCGTGCCTTTTGACTGGAAAATATCTGTGCAATGAGGAAGCGCTCCAGTCTCCAAACAACAAAACAATTACTTACCATTAAAAAAAACAGGGCAGTCAAAACAAACAAGGCCTCTCTCAAATGCAGCAAAAACGGGGAAGAGCGTTTGACCTTTAATGGACTGCAGTGCTTTCGGCAGTGATGTAATTTGAAAAGGAGGCGAGGCCGAGAGCCAGCGGCGGTGGTATACCTGCACACCTCCCGTTTCACCACAAAAGAGCCCTTTATAGGGGAATGACTACACTGTGAACTGAAATGACCTTACGTTCCATTCAGCAACCAACACGTGGCATCAGAGGTTCTCTGTGAAAGCATGGTACTTAAACAACAACATAAAAGTGTCTGCTAAATGGCATGTGTGACATAAAGCGACTTACAGTAGTGAATGCACACATTTTGCAGTATATTTGATCCTAATGGGAATCGAACCCACAGCCTAAGCTTTGTCAGTGTCATGCTCTACCTTGTGGGCCACACAGAACAACTCCAAATTCTTTAAACGTCATATCCAATTTAAAATGGGGGGGGGGGGAACCCCCTGCAGAATTGTGCACATAAATCATGAAAGATGGACAGAGCAGTCCACAGCTGGCCGCCTTTGGGACTTTTTGAGTTCACTTTGTTTTGTGGTTAAAAACTACCCGAAGCGCATACATAAATCTCAGTCTATGCCACGAAGGGGAAACGAATCCCGTTTTGATGGTCGGAATTATACACCACGCCCCAAAAACAGCCAGCTGGGGGGGAGGGGGGATACCCCCCACCTCACTCCAGGAAGTCCTCTAATGACAGGAAAGGGACAGATCTGAAGTTGCGCAAAAGAAACAAAAAAACATTACCCGTTTTATTTCAACATAAGACATGGCGTTTGAGGTGGCTCTCTTGATGATAAAAGGCAGGAGAGGCTTAGAAATGGGCCCATGTTAAATCTCACTGTTAATACAGATTGGCAGCAGGGCCTAACTGCAGCTCCACAGAATCACGCTGCTGCCCAATTAAGCTGTTTAAGTCTGCCATTAAAACACAAACATATTGGGCTGTCCTTTGAAATCCTGCCAATCCTAAGAGCCCTTTCATATTCACCCATGCGCAACAGATGATGGATTTGGGTGTATAAAAAAATTAAAATAGTGAACTGCTGTGTGGCTCATCCTGTTAAGGCACTGTTCTAGTGTGTGGATTAGCCCCATGGTCTGCATCCTGTTAACCCCCTGAGATCGATGGGATCGCCGACGATCCTAGCAGCAATAAAAGTATATTACTATTTCTAACGTTGCAGATTTTATCATACACACGCGGCAAAAACATTGACAGAAACCTTAGAATCGTGACTTTCAGATTTGAGCACTGGCAAATAATATGAGATTTTTTAAATTAGGTTAATTAGACCAAAGGTAAACCTTGCCTTTTCCTCTCTTTTTTACCTGGAAGTACCGTCCCCCTTCTATTGACATGGTAACTAGGTGCTAGTCTCGGGGAGGGGCATGGGGCCATGTGTGAAATTGCAGTGTAAACAATGTCCCGACATTATATCGCATCTTGTCTGTGTTTACGGTTGCGATCTGCCAGCAACAGACGGTGTATGCTGATATTTATTTTATTTCCCATGTTTTCCAATACTCTTGAAAATATATGAATTCCGCGTCTTGTGACCCTATACGGAAACAATCAGAATCATTGCGAACTACTGCGAATAATTAACAGGAGGATATTTAACCAGCTGGCGTTCTCTGTTTCGGCGCTTGGACATTATCTAGCTTAGCTTGATAGTACCTATTGTGATTAATGTTTCTTGCCTCTCGAGAACTTGTTTGTTCGTGTGCTTGTTGTTGTTTAGATTCCCAGCGTTTAGTTTATACCGAGTTTTTGGATACGTTTTGGATTTACCGTTTTACTTTGCTTTGTTTGTTCCTGATTGTTGGTTATTTTGTTTTGTTTTGTTTATGTCTTTCCGTGTCTTCGCAGACACGGATTTTGCTTTTGTTTTCCTACAGACGTTTAACAATAAATATCTTAAACCCAGAAAACGGGCTACTTTTGATCATGTGCCTGTGCCCACTGCCAAACAGACTCTGGATGTTGGCAAATTGGCTTCTGTTGGTTGCAAGAAATGCGTACTCTGCAAGATGTCGGGGAAACAACAGTGCACTCCATGGGAGTGCAAGGTTTGTGACATTCCCTTGTGTCTACAGTTGACCAGAAACTGTTTTAAGAAGTGGCACCAAAGACCGTGAAAGAACAGATGTCTCACCATGTTTTAATTTTGAATTTTTTGTATATAGTTTGTGATGTTTTCAATGAATCTTCCCAAATGAAAAAAATATATATTTTTTCTGTCTTCTGCATGGCTCACTGACTATTGCTTACTCTGATGGTTTCTGTTTGTCTGATGGCCTTTGAGAGAGAGATGGCCCATCTGACAGATCTTACAGGTGTGGACAAGCCTGAGGTGTGGATCATGAATATTCAGGAATTAGCATATAGCCCTCCCACAGCCTGAAATAAATGTGACCAGTTCTGATAAAAACAGGTTTTTAGCTATTTAGATCTCAGATGTGCAAAACTATTTTCACACCCTTACATAACCAAGACCTTGATGAACAAACGCATATTGGCAAAACAATTTGTCACTATAGTTTAGTGTGTGCTTTCACAACTTTTGTGACAGCAGAAAAATGTACTCTTTATAACTTGTGTGTTTGTAGATCTATTTACAAGCTGCATGATACTGACGAAACTATTGATGGCATATAAATGTAGCTGTGATTGTCCTTCAAATAAAAATATCAAACACTTTGGAGTGTGTGTTAAGTTGGTGAAATTGAGATAAATATCAGACCACGCCAAAATCACAAACCTCCTCCAATGTTTGAATGTGTGGTTGTGTGTTTCACTTAGTATTTATCCCAGATATATTACTCTGTAAATTCTGTAAATTACTTTTTTATTCGTACATGTCTATATAAATGTTGTAATTTTGCACTGACTGGTTGGCATTTCAATTTCGTTGTGTAGAGGAGCCCCATGGTCTGCATCCTGGTCGTGTTACAATGACAAATAAGGCACTGAGGAGCCCCATGGTCTGCATCCTGATCTATCTATCTATCTAAGCTTAGCACGGACCTCAGGGGGTTAAGGCACTGTTTTAGTGTGTGGATGAGCCCCATGGTCTGCATCCTGTTAAGGCACTGTTCTAGTGTAGAGGAGACCCATGGTCTGCATCCTGTTAAGGCACTGTTCTAGTGTAGAGGAGCCCCATGGTCTGCATCCTGTTAAGGCACTGTTCTAGTGTAGAGGAGCCCCATGGTCTGCATCCTGTTAAGGCACTGTTCTAGTGTAGAGGAGCCCCATGGTCTGCATCCTGTTAAGGCACTGTTCTAGTGTAGAGGAGCCCCATGGTCTGCATCCTGTTAAGGCAGTTAGTGTGTAGATGAGCCCGTGCCAGTGCCACGTGTCGCCAGCAGCCCCGCAGGGTGACATAATTGGCAGTAGCGTTACCGAGAGGGAAGGATTGGCCAGGTTGTCCATGTCTCGCCGCCCCCTGCTGGTAAATCGAGCGCTCACAGTCCTGCCAGTATAAAGTAGCACATGAAGGGTCTTCCTCTGACTCATATCTATGCAAGCTTAACTTGTACACTGTGGTGTGGATCATGGATTTGGTTGTAAAAAATAAATAAGTAGCGCACATAAACCATTACTGTTAAAAGCTTAATTTTCTAGAGGTCGTTTCACACTCCCTGCTACGCAGTGCCCAATATTTAACTTATAAGGCGTAATATATTAATGCAAAATATTGTTTAAGGCTTGCTCTGAAGACATCTTAAGCTTAAAAACAAAATCACACACATTAAATGAAGCAATTTTCTTTTTCTTTTTATTGACAATCTGGAAAGAAAAAACCGAGCTACAGAAACAATTAAAAAATGACTGCCTCTGTCAACAATAAACAAAAACATCAATCACAGTAATAGAGGACGTCCTGTACATTAAAATGCAGTGCAATCCAGAACAAGACATACAGGCCAACATAGTGCAACTCTCTTATTTTACTCCATACAAGATTCTGATGGCACCATGTATTCTCTTCATTCGTTCACTTAAATTTCCTATCGTTTCGTTCCGTCATCTTAAAAAAATGGACATGTCTCCTTGTATGCGTTGTTGTTTTGTTTCGAGTTAAAAATGTACAGCTGCAGGAAGACGGGTTTGCTGAAACACACTGCTAACACACGAGAACATGGTTCTGGGGGCCATTTCCAATATTTACCAACGTTAGAGTAAACCTTGCCACGCCACCATGATTACGGTATACCATGATTCGCCACACAATTGCATTTTTTAAATATCAATGTCTACAAGCTTTCATATTTTAATACAAATAAATGTAAAAAATCCTGATTAAAAGTTGGCGTGGGACGTTGGGGGCGACAGTTCATGGAATATCTCTATCCGGTGGTGAGAAAGAAGCGTTGCTAGGCAACCCTGCATGCTTTTAGTTTTAGCTTGCTTGTTTACCGGCTATCATAGCGGCACAGCTATAACCTGCAATTTTATAATCATTTCACATAATTGATTCTGATCAACAGAATTTGTTTTTCCTTTTTACAATGATTTTTTAATTTATTGAAGTAAGCCCTCTAATTAGCTGGCCAACATTAAGTTGTCGGAGAAAAGTTTTATAATTAGGCTGATCAATGACAAGCTACAGAACAGCGTAAATAATTGAAGATTTGGCTGAAATACCTCAATAATGAATTCCAACTTTAACAGGTAGAAGACATGACATATTTTTAAAAAAGAATAATAATTAACCACAAAAAAGAAAAGAAAAGTTAATTGGATTCCGCTCTCATTTGATCACATAGAAAAAGTGGCTTTTTTACAGTGGCACCCAGCCTTAACCTGAAACGCATCAGGTTGTGTCCATTTCCATAATGCTCAGTATTAGAGCCGTGTTCTCGTGTATCGAAATCAAATATTGAAAAGAAAATTACAGAGGGAAAAGTTCACGCTCAAAGTAAAGAAATACAGCTATAGCATCCAAACACTGAGACTACACCAACAAAATACATTTTCATATTTCATAATCATCAATTTCCCCCACGTACAAAGGCCACAATAATTTAGTTTCTACAAACAATCGCACAGTTTTTTTCAGTAATCGTGTTTGTCTATTTAGAAAGTTATACGAGTGAATTCTCAACAAAAAAATAATAATAACCTGGAGGCACAAACTTAAGCGTTGTGACATTTAGAAGATCCCTAAATAAACAAAAAAACAACCTCAATGCTTAATTCGAAATACAAAAGAGAAATCTAGTACAGTATACACAAAACCTCTTACGGTGAAGACGCGCCCATGACGGAAACCAGGCATTTAAATCCAGTATGAAAAATGAACTGACCTCAGCAATCGATTGGGAAGGTGGTGGGAGGGTGGGGGGTTACATTTCAAACTAGGCGCAGTCCGGAGGATGCTTAACAGCATTTTGACAGATTTACAATTGAGTCTTTCCTCGCCACGCACGGTAAATTCTTGGCGCGTTGCTCGGGTCGAGCGAGGGAAACCGCATACTTCTATTGGATATGAGCTTCGGCCCTTGAGCAGCTTGGTCCCGTCGTCTGAGAAGGGTCGCCCCCACCCCCTTTAAAAGCAGTGTCGCTTGCCTACCGTGAAAATATTATTATTTTTTTACTAGAAACTTGCCGTTATCTCTACGTGTATATATTCATATATATATTTATCTGTACACGTCTAAGGCACAAATGCATCGTATCCCTTTCATGCCCTGCTAAAATTAAAAGCGAAACATAGCTCCTTCGAGATTCAAAAACGAAAAGAAATAAGGATAGAAAAATCGGCGCTGCACGTTTTTTTGGCCTAGTTACAGAGAAATCATCCGTCCGAAACCTACGAATGAAGTCCCCGGTCAGAGGGGGGGCGTCTCTTCATACTGCATTTCAATGCGGCCGCTTGTCGCCAAACAGAGCTTCCACGGCGCGCCGAAACAAAGACAGTGACAGTGACACGTTTGAACAGGAAATCACTCCTGAAACTACTACTGTTCTGTTTGCGTTGAGGGGAAAAAGAGAGAGAAAAGGTCCAGACAAATATCAGTCCAAAAAATTCAACTGTACTTGGGGGAAAAAAGCCCCCCAAAAAACCCAACATTTCCCACTGTTCTGGTGATATTTGATATTGGTTTTATTTGTCGTTACAGATTATTGTTCCTCCGCACAGTTGAAAGCAGCGATGGCCTTTCACGGCTGCTGTGATTGGCGCGGAGGCCACCTCTGCTCCAGTGGCTGTGTTAAGGTTATGGATGGATTTTTAAAAAACGAAAATAAAACGTAAAAGAAGATGGGGTGGGTGCTGCATGGGGTCTTAACCGGGGCTAGGGGGCGCCGTCTCCGGTGTCAGGCTCTCACTGCTCGGAGCCAGCGGTGCCGCCGGCCTTGTCTTCCTCCTTGTGGTCCTGCTCGCTGTCCTCGTCCCTCAGCTCTCCCTCCTCCCCGCTGCCCTGGAACTTGTCGTGGGTCCACTTAGGGCTGCTGCCACTGGGGGCGGTGGCTTTGCGGAAGATGAACCCTCGGCCCCGCCCGCGCAGGAAGTTGCCGCGCCCGCGGCCCCGGTTGTCCAGCCACTTCTTGTCACCCTCCCCCTCCCTGTCCCTGTCGTCGTGCTGTGGGGGAAGAGAAACAGACACCCATGGTCATCACCCAAATAAACACACACCATTTTATTTTTCAACATTTGTTCATTTTTAAATCATGTTATATATATATATATAGATTTTTTTTTGGATCATTTCTGTAAATGCATTATTGTTTTTGGTTTGTTCATCATCAAGACACCATTATCAAGAGAACCTTCGTTTTTCATTTTTACAAAATACATTTATACAGCTTGAAATTTCACTGTAATTCCAGTAAACTACCCTGTTCAAGACCCCACCTGGGATGTGAACCTGCAACCTCTGTGTTAACCTCCGAGTGAACAACTGTTCACTTGATAACAGTTCTTAAACAGTAGGGGAGCTGGGCTTGTAACTTGAAGGTTGCAGGTTCGATTCCCAGGTGTGGTACTGCCGTCGTACCCTTAAGTAAGATATTAAACCTGGGTTGCTTCAGTAAAATATCCAGCTGTATAAATGGTTCGTATGTAAAGAAGTGTAAGCTGTGTAAGTCGCTCTGGATAAGAGTGTCTGCTAAAATCCCCAAATGTCAAAGTGTAATACAATGGGGGGACACAGCCCATGATTAAATCCTGCACACACGAGCTATAAGAAAAAAGGATGCAGAATGCAGTTATTCTTTTTAATCTATTCTTACCTTTCTCAGAGTACTGAGCATTCTTGAGTTGGCAATGTCAGACACTAACGTACCGGTGTGAAAGGCTGGAGTCTGAGGGAAAGCTTAGGGAGAACGGAACGGGACTCCAGTCTCTCCAAACTACTGTGCTCAGATCGTCCCTTTTCCTAGCGGAAAAACCTCACCTGGGGAAAGCCAAGGCACAACTCACCAGGTAATACTTCCTGCTTTTGGGGGTGTACTCTGGGTCCCAGTCCTCGTTCTTGGGGTGTATGGGAACTCCAGGCATGACGGGGGGGTTGCCGTTGCTATTGTTTCCTGGGTAATTCCCCCTGTTCCAACCCCTGCCTCTTATTCTGAACTGCTGCAAATGAGAAGCACAGTCTGTGTCACTACCCACTCAAAACCATTCAGGAGCGAACGTGTGCACATACAGGTCACTGCCAAAATAAGGGAAACACCAACATAAAGTGCCTTAATACAGCGTTGGGCCACCGTGAGCCACCAGAACAGCTTGAATGCACACTGGCATAGATTTTTACAAATGTCTGGAACTCTACTGGAGGGATGCAACACATTCTTCCACGAGAAATTCCAGCAGTTGGTGTTTTGTTGATGGTGGTGGAAAACACTGTGTCCCTTAAGTGTTCAATTGGGTTGAGATCTGGGGACTTAAACGGCCATGGTATATGGTTGACATCGTTTTCATGCTCATCAAACCATTCAGTGACCACTCATGCCCTGTGGAAGGAGGCATTGTTACCCTGTAAGAGACCACTCCCATCAGGATAGAAATGCTTCACCATAGGATAAAGGTGATCACTCAGAATGGCTTTGTATTTATTGATGTTTACCTTTCCCTTTAAGGGGTTGAGTGGATCTAAACCATGCCAGGAAAATGCACCTCAAACTATAACAGAGCCACCAGAACCTTTAATTTACCGTTTCCTTTATTTCGGAATAATAATTATTTTTACTTGTATATAACAGGGCCGTAACATTGTGTTCCAATTTCAAATCCAATTCTGAATCTGCATTCCAAGACCAGTTTCAAAGATAAATGGGGAGATTTGAACGGCAGGCCCGTAAGCTAAACAAACGGCGACTCAAATTACCAATAATGCAGTAGGCATTTTTAACAGAAGGCTACCTTACTCTCTGCAAAGTACATTTTTGAGAGTGTTATGCTTGTCTTCATATTTTGCACTTTGTGCAAATACATTCTAACATGGGAAAGAATATCTGCTTTGTCAAAGCACACGGATATCACTTCAAACTAGGCAAAAATGAGGCTTCAGTTAAAACGTAGTTGCACAGAACTCGTACTTGGACCAGTTTGGTTTGAGTTTGGTTGGATGAACTAGTATTTCTCACACTTTTCTAAAAGCAAGGTGACTTTTCCAGGAAATATCGAAGAGGTTTTTAACTAAAGACAGGCAATAATAACGCCACTTCACAAACACTAAAGGAAGCCTGGGCTGTTGCATTTACACACAAAGCGGCAGTTATGACTGCAGCATCCGTCTGGACCTCGAAACCTCAGTGGCTAGACAGAGCTTTAAAAAATGGACCATCTATTTTTAAGAAAATGGTTTATAAAAAAAAAAAAAAAAAATTGTTTTAAAGTGCAGCCATTTTGGGGAAGAGGATTATTCAGACAGTCATACAGGGGGATGATAGCCAAAGGAGGTTATATTAATGTTATATAATGCCTTTGTCAGACCTCACTTAGAATACTGTGTGCAGTTCTGGGCACCGCACTACAAGAAAGATATAGAAGCTCTTGAAAAAGTTCAAAGAACGGCAACTGAACTGTTACCTGGTATGAAAGGTAAAAGTTATGAGGATAGACTTAAGGCACTCAATCGATTTAAGCTCAGCAAACGGAGACTTAGGTGGGATTTGATTGAGGATTTTAAATTCCTAAAAGGGATAAACAAAGTGAATTACCAAATAATTTTTCAGGTAAGTGGGGTCAGCAGAACAAGAGGCCACAGGTGGAAATTGGTTAAAGGCAAATTCCGCACAGATATTAGGAAGTTTTTCTTTACACAGAGAGTTGTCAATGCCTGGAACAGCTTGCCAGGTTGGGTAGTAGAGGCAGAAACACTTGGGCTATTCAAGTCCAGGCTAGATGCAGCACTAGATACTCTTTAGATTAGGACATGACAAGCCTAGATGGGCTGAACGGCCCATCGTCATTATGTACTCTTATGTTCTTATGACGAGAGAGCCAGGTTAGTCATTTCATCCAGGACACCGGGGGAACTCCCTACTCTTTACCCCCGTGGGCTGCAGTATCTGCAGGCATTTGCTCCAACCACGCACTACATCGCCTGATTTCACTCATCCGTTTACCTCCTTAGTGCAGGAGGGGAGATAATCACAAGGTTGGCGCAAATACGGGCAGTGACAGTAACCCCCGAGGCCTGGAGTTGAATAACCTTGATTTATGACACAATGCACAGGTTTGCACCAGGAGGCCCCGTCCTGACTGGTTGATGTCAGAGCGAATGGGGCAAGTGTGGGCGGGACTTACGGAGCCGCCGCGGGCGCGCCCTCTCTCCATTGGCCCGCCGTAGTCTCGGGGCCCCAGGCGGGCCTTGTTGAAGCCGCCCTCCTCTTTGGGCTCCATGTCCTCGTGGGGGTAGTCCCCCGGGGGCACTCGGTGAGAGAGGGAGGAGGACGACGAGGCGGAGGACGAGCGAGAGCGCTCATGCTTCTTCTTGCTTTTCCTAAAGAGGGGGAGGGAGGGAAGAGAGAGAGAGAGAGAGAGAGCACGCTTTCTGTCAGATCACTCTCATTCTTCACCAACAACACTGCCCACAGACACCCCCTGCAAAATGAGAATAATATTATATCTTTAGTTGTATAGCACCTTTCCAGCAGTACAGCACAAGGTACTTCGCAAAATACAAGGCTAACGTAGATACCAGTGTATTGCTTTTCCGCGAGTGGAAAAATGTGTACTGTTTTTCAACAGTTCAACTTACATTTTACATTACATTTTAGGCATTTGGCAGACGCTCTTATCCAGAGCGACTTACACAGTTCACATTTCTTTACATACAATCCATTTATACAGCTGGATATTTTTACTGAAGCAATTCAGGTTAAGTACCTTGCTCAAGGGTACAACAGCAGTGTTCCACCTGGGAATTGAACCAGCAACCTTTGAGTTGCAAGTCCAGTTCCCTAACCATTACACTACCCTGCCACCACTTGAATGAGTTTGGGAGGCAATACTAATGTTTTCTGCACACCTGAGCAGACCTGCAATACGACACCTGGTGTTTCAGTTCATGTTCCTGATACAGGCACTGTGAAGGTAGCCATTACCTGATTTATCAGGTGAGGGGAATAGATAGAATCAATGCATGGAGACGGATATGCAGAATAACTGAATTAAGCTTAAAATTAAAAACCTTCTCCCAGCTCTCTGGTCATTTTTATAACCGGTTCATTTATGTGGAGGCACAGGTATGCATGAAAAGTTGCACAAAACCAAAATATAGCCTAAAGTACATAAAGGTTCCATTATCACAGGATTCATGTTGTGACATTCTCTTAATCGGTTTGGTCTCTGACATGTATAAGTGTGTGTGTGGGTGATTTTCCATGTTGTGAAGTTCAAACGTGTTGTGAAGCAAGACTGAAATGTGTGTGACGCTAAACTCAGGCCTGGACATGCAAGACTCCGTTTTCGCAATTTAGAATCTGCATCAATGCGCTTTTACTGTAAAGCTTAGCACTGCATGTTTTCTGTGTGTGTGTGTGTGTGTGTGTGTGTGTGTGTGTGTGTGAGTGTGAGTGTGACTGAGTGCGAGAGTGCGAATGTGTGTGCAGGTGGGTGTGTGTGTGTGTGTACTTGTGAGTGCGAGTGCATGTAAAGGTGTGTGTGTGTGTGTGTGTGTGTGAGAGAGAAAGAGAAAGTATGTGCGTGAGTGTGTGAGCATGTGTGTCTGTGTGAGAGAGAGAGTGAGAGTGTGCCTGTATGCATACGTACGTACGTTTGTGCGTGCGAGAGAGAGAGAGTGTGTGTGTGTGTGTGTGTGTGTGTGTGTGTGTGTGCGAGTGTGTGTGTGAAGAACATTCTGAGACTGCTTGCTGCCGTATGTGGACCTCAATAAAGGCCTGTTCTACAAGTCTGCAGGGACGTACATCAACCACTGAAGAGAGCAATAAATTCCACTCTTTTACAGCTGTGCATAACGGTGCAATAAATTCCACTATCAGGTTAATAGGTACAATCGAAATGCTGAAACAATTACTACATGGAAGAAGCAAACCACAAAACAGCTGTCGGAGTCCAGTTAACATATTTTTGCTTGAGCCATTTAAGAATTCCTGTTGGTTAAAATCCTATTAATTGTCCTTGAGCGCTGTACTTGAGGGGAGAGTTTACGGAGCACACATTGGAGTCCACTAGGGGGAGTCGTTTTTGCTCTTTCCATTTTGAAACTTTCACATGGCTGACATGCTCACGTTAGCTCGCTAGCATGAAAGGTTGCACAGCGCATATTGCACAGCTGCTAGGATAGTGATTCAAAGCAATTGTATACATTAAAACATCTAGTCTATAATATTAGAAATTAAAGTGCCATCAGCCCATACAATTTCTTACTTTACTGGGCTGACCTGATGTCAGGCAAATTTATCAGTGCACCCATAAAAGATTGGTTGAGGTTGTAACAGGACACAAGCAACTGACGATTAGGAACAGGCAATCAAAATGAGTGTGTGTGTGAAAGACACTGATGTGTCCGTGTGCGTGCATGGGTGTGCGGTACATATGCGTGTGCGCGTGCATGTGTGTGTGCGTACATGTGTGTGCGCGCACGCATGGGTGTGTGTATATGCATGACCCGGGGTAAGAGATAGACGGACATCTGCGTGCGTAAGAGAGACGGACGTGTGTGTGCGTGCGTGTGTGTTGGGGTGAGAGAGAGCGGGACGCGTGTGTGACGGACGTACTTGGACTTCTTGTGCTGCTTGCAGTACTTCTCGGAGGACCTCTCTCTGCTCGAGCCCCTGGACTCGGCCGAGTCTTTCGCGTGTTCCCGTTTGTGATCACGCTCTTTGCTGGAGTATTTTTTACGGCGCTCAATATCCAGACGCAGGTCCATTGAGTCTCCCTTCGTTTTTTTCCCTTCCTCCTGTGAAGAGCACAACGCACAGGCGGAAAGGGTTGCGTTAATGCCCGGCTCGGGTTCGAGTGGAGCAGACAGGCGGTAAACCCGCTAAATGACTAGTGTGGCACATGACTGGAGTCACTGGCTGTAGGCACAGCAGCATTTTAATTGGCCGTTTTCACTGCAACATTTTACTGGCTGCAATTAGGCTCATGACAGAAAGTTAACACTTCATCACATTCAAGTATGTTGAACCAGAATCTTTGAAACCTTACTAAAGCAATCCAAAGGAAACACTTTAGAACACGGTGCAGCTTATTCCCACTTAATGAAACATTACTACCTGCATTATACCATCTTAAAACAATACATTGTTCATTTTTAATCCCACATTAACACGTGTTAAGGAGGTGGCCAGGGTTTCCAAATTGGGAAATTCTACTTAAGTTTGTAATCAATGTATGTTGCTATAGCATATGCATATACCATCTCAACAGTGCACATTGTAACCTTGGGTTGAGTCCCCTTAATCGGTTATTCATTTTTTTGTTGTTGAGTATTTTCTAATTGTTAATTGTTATTAATTCTAAAGTGTTACCAAATTCAGTGGGACAGAGGAGGACCAAGTGGAGAAAATAACTCTTGCACTCCCTCTAGTGGTGACTTAATTCCTTTTCATGAAATCCCAGAACAGTGAACAACCATTTTACTGTGTGCCAACAATTCCTCTCATTGCTCTTACTCTAGCACTGCATTATATTTTTCTATTCTGTTACACTTTAAATAAACATTTGTGGAGAAAACATACTACATAAGAACGAGATCGCAAAGGAAAAACAAAAAAATGTCATTTAAAAAACGACAGAACGTACAAGAAAAGCAACAGCAAGAAAATGGTCAACTATGGGCCCATAAATATCCTCACACAAATACTAGACGACAAAATACGGCATGCCTTAAACGGGTTTGTGTGTTCTACTCTTTCTTTTCCTTTTTTTTTTTTTTTTTTTTTTTCAGTCTTATTCAGGGTTTTTGAAGAAAAATACTTACGATGACATTCCTTTCGACAGGCTTGGACACAGCAGCAATGGTCATTTCCTTTCCTGACCCCTCATGTGTCCACCCAAACGCCTTTAGGTAGGCACGCACCCACAGAGCATAACCATATCACAAACGTGGGGGGGCCGGGGGGGTTATAGCAACACACAACAACCTGACCGGAGCTCATTGGGGTTTTGTTTTGTTTGTTTTTTTTGCTTTTTTTTTGTTTTTGTTTTTTTGCGACTTATCACACCTCCTTTGAAAGAAAAGCACAGGCTTAAGACAGAAGGCTGTTTATGACCACTGCTTTGCTTTGTTTTGTCTGCTTTGCTTGTTTTGTTTGCTTTGCTTGTTTGTCTGTTTCTTTCCAAATACTTCATATTTCAAAACGTTCGGTCACCTTGTAGGCTTGTTCTCCGGACCCTTTCATCTCCTCAAACAGGTGAGACTGAGAGTGCTTCTTAAAAGCACTGGGAGACACATCAATTCTCCTGGAACAGAGACAAGGCAACCAAAAAACAAGAGAAGACAACAACAATGAGAGAGGGGGGGTTGTTAGTCTAGTCTGGGGTTCACAGCAAGAGTAACATGTGCATCATATATACAATTCATACAACCCTGACAACTGAAGTTTGTCCTGAAATTTTTAAAAAAGTGCTTTGCTTGTGAACCCCTAACCCAAAATGGCACTTAACATACAGCCTATCTAAACCGTGCAGTCCATAAGGGAGTACTGGAAGGTCCTCAGCAAAACAGAGAAAAAAACGTGTTCCCTTTTAAAAGTATCTGCTTTCAATTTCTACATTCCAAAACATTCCTTATGTTGGACTTTAGCATAAAATAACCCCCGTCTGCTGTACACGACACCATGAGTTAAGACAGAAAGTACAGGCTATCGCAGGGGTGTCCCATCTTATACGAGAAGGGCCGGTGTGGGTGCAGGCTTTTGTTCTGGCCCGGCACTAAAACGCCCGATTGACCTAATCAAGGGTCCGTAATGGTGCAATTATTTCAAGATGAGTGTAATGTGACCCAGCACATCAAAAAGTTTAACAAAAAAAAAAAGTTTTTGCAGGACTTTTTCAAACTGACCTCAAGACATTTCCGTGGTTAAAAAAAAAAATTCATGGCATCAGGAACAAGTTGAATGACTTCTTTTTTTGCCTATGGACTACAGAGAGTATCCAGCACTGCATCTATCCTGGTCCTGACCATCACAAGGGTCTCTGCCCTCCATTAGGAGTCGCTGGTAACGGATTCCGTAGATCAACATCAATGTGGAACAACAGACTTGTATGGGTATGAACTTTACCTGTATCTAAGGAACACCTATCCCCTTTTGTTCTGCTGACAGAAGAACCCAGAATAACTTTGTTACCCACTTCATTACCCCCCCTTTTAAAAGTTTGGGGTGGGGGTCCCGTTCTCTACCTGTGAATTTCTGGACTTTTCCTCGGCTTGGCAATTTCTTTTTCAGCCGCTCTTCTTTGGTACATGGCAAAACGCTCATTTAACGTCAACCCTGAAGAAGGGAAGTGCTGTGCTGTAGACCAGAGGGGGAGAGAGAGAGGGAAAGAGAGAGAGAAAACATTTTCACACCAAAACTGCACCCTTTCCCCCCACTACACCATCGCCCCTCTGTCTCCACCGTTGCTGTGGATACCGGACTGGAAACCAGCGCATGTCAAGGCACTGTGCTTTTTTTTCTCACCATTATGGTCTTTGCTTCAGAGCAAAAGAATTTCTGGAAGAGAAGCCTGTGTTTAAGGCTATAAAAATACCTCCTGAATTGATCAGCTGGTGGCGTCAGTAACGCAGCAGGCATATGTTTTCAATAATACTGGTCTGGTCGATGCCCTGACTAGAGGACGCTTAAACAGCTTTTCATCACACCAGTTTGCAAAGCTTGATTTTAACAGGACTAACTCAATCTGCACACTGCTAAACGCTGCAAACCACCAAACAAGTCACAGTAACGCATAATGCAATGATCCCATGGTGTATGCCATGGTGTGGTACGGTATGGCTGGCAGTGTAGTGTAATGGTTAGGGAGCTGGGCTTGTAACTCAGAGGTTGCAGGTTCAATTCCCAGGTGGGGCACTGCTGTTGTACCCTTGAGCAAGGTACTTAACCTGAATTGCTTCAGTAAAATATCCAGCTGTATAAATGGATTGTATGTAAACAAATGTAAACTGCGTAAGTCGCTCTGGATAAAAATGCCTAAAATGTAAATGTAAATGTTGTGGGGTGTTATGGTGCGATACGGTGGACGGCGGTGCGGGTACCTTTGATATGATGGATGATTGTATGGTGCACCGTGCTGTGTTATGGCACAGTGTGGGGTTTGGCAGGGTGGGTACCTCTGATGTGGTGCACGATGGTGACAATGTGGTGTGTTATGGTGTCATACGGTAGAGTTTGGCAGGGTGGGTACCTTTGATGTGGTGCACGATGGTGACGATGTGGTGTGTTATGGTGTCATACGGTAGAGTTTGGCAGGGTGGGTACCTTTGATGTGGTGCACATGGTGACGGTGGTGTGTTACGGTGTCATACGGTAGAGTTTGGCAGGGTGGGTACCTTTGATGTGGTGCACGATGGTGACGATGTGGTGTGTTATGGTGTCATACGGTAGAGTTTGGCAGGGTGGGTACCTTTGATGTGGTGCACGATGGTGACGATGTGGTGTGTTATGGTGTCATACGGTAGAGTTTGGCAGGGTGGGTACCTTTGATGTGGTGCACGATGGTGACGATGTGGTGTGTTATGGTGTCATACGGTAGAGTTTGGCAGGGTGGGTACCTTTGATGTGGTGCACGATGGTGACGATGTGGTGTGTTATGGTGTCATACGGTAGAGTTTGGCAGGGTGGGTACCTTTGATGTGGTGCACGATGGTGACGATGTGCTGGGCGAAGAGCTCGGATGGGCTCCGGCGGAGCTGCGTGGCCTGAATGTGCTGGAAGATGGAGCGAAACTCCTGCTCTTTTTTACTGGGATGCACCAGATCCCGCGAGATCCGCCGCTCGTTGGCCAAAACCCCCGAGGAGCTGGGGGAGGGGGGGGGAGGGAGGAGGAGGAGGGGAAACAAAAAAAACGAACGGTCACCTCCAATTCCCTCTCGCACAGACCGCTAGCCCCATAAATAAGAGAACTTCTCTCACCATGTGCACTACATTTAGAAATCCTTTCTGCTGCATCATAGCTGATGTGATATGCATGCAATTCACTATTGCTATTACTTGAGGAAAATGCATTTCCCATTAAAGGCCATCACTCATTCAACAGCACATTCTAGTGCTGGGCTTTCCAAAACCACAGTCCATAATGGAGCAGGCCCTCAGCAAAACGGAAATAAATAAATGTGCTCCCTGTTAAGAATATCTGGTTTTAATTTCGACATTTCTAAATGGCTTTGGGACAAAGTAACCCTGGTCTGTTTTACATGACACCATGCGCTAGACACGCTTCCATGTGCTAGGGAGTTAAACGTCCTCTGTATTGCAGTCGGTAGTGGGTGTTGGATAACGTTAGGTGTGTTACTGAGGTGGAGCACCTCAACCACAGGTCGGCCATTTTAAGGGCCTATGGCAGAAGACCTCCATTTTGAGAAAGCCTGGGTAACGCTTGCCACTTTTACCCAACACCCACTACAAGCTGTAAGATCAAAAATGTAAAAAAGTTTGCGATTCCCTGCCCTCGTGCATCCCGGTGAGCTGTAACCGGGACGGGTGAAGAATTTGGTGGTTACCTGGCAACGTCGTCTCTGAAGGACTCCATTTTCACATTGAACGCCGCCCCTCTCTTCCCAGAAGCCTTGGCAGGGGGGGACTCTTCCTTGGGTACCATGAACAAGTCCCTCTCCCGGTTATCCAAGCGGCGGGGGGCAGGCGGCTGCGGAGGGGGGGAGGGGCTTAGCCCCGCCACCTCCTTTTTGCGGACCTTGGGGGGCTTGTCTGGGGAGAAGCCCCGGTACAGGGCCTCCTTCTTGGCCAGAGCCGCCGCCCGCTCCTGCTTGCGGCTGCGGTAGAGCTCCTCCTCCATTTCGTCCAGGTCATCCTCCACGCCGCCGGCCACGGCCACAGCCACAGCCACGGCCTCCGGCTCCTTGCGGGTGCGCTCCTTGGCGGAGGGGAAGTAGGCCAGGTTGTCCCACTTGCCGAAGCGCTCCTCGAAGAGCTCGCGGGCCGACATCGTGACCTTGGTCTTCGGCTTGGGCTCGTCCTCCGCGTCCCGCTCCTTCCGGGGCCTGAGGGCGTGCCGGGCGGCTGCCGTCACCGCCGCCTCCTCCTCCTCTTCCTCTTCCTCCTCCCCCCCGTCTCCGCAGAGGAAGGGGGGCGCCCCCTTCAGGAAGCCGCTGCCCCGCCCCGCCGCCGGACGACGAGCCCGCCTCGAACCCATCCGCGTACTTGTATTTCTCCTTGTCGCTGCCCTTTTGGCCTCCGTAGCCAGGGCCCCTGTCGAAGATGCCCTTCTCCCTCTCTCCGTCGGCGCCGCTGCCCACGTCCTTGTCTCGGCCGTTCTCCCACTCCGTCGCCTGTTTCTTATTCTTGTGTTCCTCCAGAAACCTGGGCAAGTACAAAGACACAGGCCACACTTCAGCAGCAGCAAGCGGGCAGCACGACCAGGCCAGCGCTAACCACCACCCTCCATTAAATGCTTTCAGCATGTCTAATCACTACAAGGCCTGGGGTGGGGGATAATCACTGCCATCTTCAGCTCTCTGAAGAACTACAATACTGGGGTAATTTTATACACAGAAAGAGGAACAAATGGCGAGACAACCAATTGGGGAGAGAGGGGAAGCGGATTTTTTGCGAAGCAACAGGGCCCCGATAATAGAACACCAGAGATTTACACCGGCTTCCTTAGGGGACCAGAGAACACACGCACGCACACGCACACACACACAAGCGCGCACACACAGAGAGTCCCCTGTTGCGGTTTGAACTTGCACAATCCAGTTTCAACCTGCTGTGATTTGACACAGAGGCGCAAGGGAGTATCCCCAAATGCCCAGAGCAGTATACCCTCAGGAATTAATCACTTTGAGAGGTTACTGGTGGGGATTCCGAATTAAAAAAAGAAACAAATGTGATTATGTAGTCCTAGATATGATACAATAACCAAAAAACGCAGAAAATATATAAGTCATAGATATAGATATGACCATAATTCAAATAAAATTGTTATACTTACTCCTACCTTCAACTCAAGTCTCCTAAATATTTGGGATAGCATACAACGTGCGTCTAACACACAGCAGCAGAGTCAAATACCAGGCACGTTTGGGGTTTATTAAATAAGCAGAAGGCTACGATTCCCCATTTTTAACATTATTCTTCCTCCGACCATTGAAGCTGTGCACAGACTAAAAAAATCAAAACGAAAAAATCATTAATTATAACAAAATTCTGAGCAAGAGTTGGAGAACAAAAAACCACTAACAAATAAAACTGAATGTCAAATCGCATTCGAGTACATATTTCAAAACAAAAGCCACATCACAGTGGATAACAGTCATAGGCTTTCATGCAGCTGCTTTAATAAAAAAACATGAAATAAAATCTGTGGACTCAAAATGCAGCAAGAATTCATGTTACAAACACTCATAATGGCCTTGAGTCTGGCTTTGGGAGACAAAGAAACATAAGGAATAAAATAAGGAATAAAGGAGTAAACAAAACATACTTTTTGAAGGCAGAGGAGATGGCGTTTTTGTCGCCCGCCCTGTGGTCCTCTTTTGAAAAGAAGCCGAAGCCGGAGAAGACGGCTGTGGGGCTTTTCTGTGGAGGGCTCTTGCCAGAGGGCGCAGTGCCTCCTCCCTGCCAGGGGGTGGCGCTGTTTCCGGACAAGCTGGAGCTCTTGGGGGTGGGGCTGGGCTGGCCAGTGGCCGAGGCCCCCTGACTGATGATGACGGCGGAGCGCAGCTGGGGGCTGGTCCGCTTGGGGCTGTTGTTGTAGTCCGTCAGGCCCTGCCAGTTCCCTGGGGGCCTTTCGGATCCGTTCCCCTCGTCTCCTCCTGCTGGCTCATTGGCTCCACCCGCCTGCTCCCCATCTCTGCCCCCAGCCCCGTCCCCAACCTCGCCACGGGGAGCCTCCTTAGACACCGAGCGGTCCTTCGCCTCCTTGGACCCACGTTTGGCCGAGCCTGACCCCGAGCGGCGGCGGGGGGAGGAGGAGCGAGAGGAGGAGGAGGACGAACGGTGGGAGCGTCGGGAGCGGCCTGAGGAGGAGCGGTCGGAGTAGCGGGATCTGGAGCGGGAGCGCGGGCTGCCCGAGCGCTTCTTGGGCGTGCGGGAGCGGGAGCGCCCCCGCCTGGGGCTGTGCTGGTGGTGCGGGGGCGGCTGCTGCTGCTGCGGGTGCTGTCGGTAGTTATGCCAGTTGTTGGGTCGGTAGTTGTTGTTGTAGCCGCCGCCGCCCCCGCCGCCCCGCTGGTAGCGGCCCCGTGGGAAGTAGCCCCGGCCCCGGCCGCGGTAGTAGTAGGGCCTCCGGAACCCTCGGTTGTAGCCCCGGAACTCTCGGTTGTTCTGGTACTCTCGTGGGTAGTTCCGTTCGCGGTTGTGACCAGGGGAATGGGATCTGGAGCGAGAGCGAGACCTAGAACTGGAAGAGCAAGAGAGGAGAGAGAAAGAGAAAGAGAGAGAAAAATAGAAAAGTACTGTATAGCCTCTTGATCCATTGTGCCAAATTCTGCAATATCTGCTCTTTATTCATTTACTTATTTATTCATTTATTTTTAAACTATTTTCTTAACCCTGAATTTGGCTAAATTTGGATTGTCCAATCTTATTTGTAGGCCCGTCTTAGTTGCCACACGAACGCCACATGAGTTGCACATGAATTTTCGAGCCAATAATCATTGGTACTGTACTGTGCCAACTATTTTCAGAAGCTGCGCTTTTAAAAACGCCACCACTAGTAATGATAAACTCCCATAACGGATCAAAACGGACATTTTAAAGTTCGCTGATGGCCGCTTGAGCACGAGGCTGTGGATACCGGCTGTCACCACGCGGTGGCACTATAGCGCCGCTCAAGTCTCAGGCAGCCACAGGGAAAGAAATCAACAGTCTGTGTTTCTCAAAGTCTCCTGCCTTTCGGCTGGCACGAACGAAGTGAAGCGTCTTATTAACTAATAGACAGGTCCTTCACCACGCCAAGGGTCAATATTTTATTAAACGGCTTAAACACATATGGTGCATAACAACCGCTACATTAAGTGAACAAATAGAAGACTATTTTTAACCACAAAGAAAACAGGAGTGCAGTCATTTACTTAACAGCGAGGAGTAAGACATTATTTGTATTCATGCAGAACAGACGACAAAATGGCTTAAAAAGAGAATATTGTTCGCCATTTCTCATCACAATATTTCTCACTGTCATCAACAAACGGTAAAAATACAACAACGCTATCTTAAATGCCAAACTTCGCACCGCACGTGTACGGTATACATTATTTTATTTTTACTGAAAGTAATCGTCGCTAACTGAAAAAAAATCAATAGTATCGACTGAACTTTATTGTGTGTGCTAGCATAAATAGAAAAGTAGCGACTGTCAAAAATAAACGCACGAGACCACAAGGAACAGAAGCACGCTAATCAAAGACGGGAAAAAACATTTCTGAAGTTTTTTGCAATCGTAAGCCTCCCTTAACCGTTGCCTCCCATAAGGCTTTAAAAATCCCACTGTCTGATTTTGGAAGCCCCCCCAGGTACTCACCCAGTGCGTTTTTTCATTGGAATAAAGTGCAAGCCGACAGCAGTACGGGCAGCGGCATTGCAAACTCACAGCGGCGCGAGGGACTCTATCTCTTATGTGCGAGCTGGAAAGGGGCGGTCACGTGGGCCAGATGGGAAACATTTCTAGCCTGATCCTCCCAGGCAAGGCAAGGGGGGTTCGGCCTGCCAATTACAAGAGACACCGGCCTGCCCAAAACCTATCGTAAATGGACCAATTGTTTGGTTTGAATATTTAAATACTTATTTGGTAAATACTTTTTTTCTGGGGGAGGCGGGTTCTGTTTTCCAGAGCATTAGTTGAATGCATATAGAGTGGAGAACTCATTGACGATTTAGCCTAGATTATACGCCATTGCAAATAGCAGCACATGTTTAATGTGGATATATATTCCTAACCCCTAAGTAGGTTCAAGTGTCTCTTTTTTCCAAGACTGAAAAATCCACTTGAAAATAAAAATCCACTTGAAAATAACAGTGTATAAAAGATGACAACACAGAAGCAGCAGCAGCCTTGATTCATAAACACTGTCCATTAGTAAAACCACAGAAAAAAGTTTTGAGCCGAGTCCAGAGAATACCATTTCGTCTTCGACCCAGATTTTAGTTTATTCAAACAAAGCTGCTGGTCACGTGCATCTTTTTTTCCCCAAACGCGCTCCGCAAACGCCAAACCCAGTTGACAGAGAGACGAGAACTTCCAGCAATCGCCACCGTGTTCCGCGAACAAAAGGTGTGACGTCACAGCGGAGCGCACGCGTTCCCTTGTAAATGAGAAAGCGACGGAGACATACGGTGGAACGGGCGAGCGCACAGTCGCTTCGCACCACGGCATTTATATTCCTTCCACCCCATCCCCCAAAAAACATAAATAAAAATTTGTGGAGGTACTGGGATTATTCACATAACAAGAGTTGGCGAATAACAATTTTGTAATGTTATATAATTTGATATACATAATTTTATAATCCAGATAAAATGGATTTATGGACCAGTACGTTTTTCCAGAGCCCCAGTCTCTGAGCTAACGCTCTTCAGCAAGGGGGCGGGGTGGCAGCTGTGCATTGCAATATGTCCCTGATCATGAGGTATTAAAAACACAGTAGCAAAGAGTACAACCCCTGCAAACTCTGGCCCTCGTGCACACAATCAATTTCCTGGGAATAATAAAGTCCCTCCAGACCTCCGGTGAGACCAACACCCCAGCCCCAGACGGCTACAGCAGTAGCCCTGTGTCCCTGCACTCCATTTGAGGATTAACTCCCCCATACTGCGGGCAGGAAGGGCTCGGTTCCTCCAGCGCAGGAAATAAGAAAATGTGGCGCGCGTCTGCAGCCCAGAAAATGAAGAGGTCGGGGAGGGGGAGAAAAAGAAGAAAAAAAACCCAAACTTCATGCAATAAAAAAAAAAAAAAAAAAAAAAAAAAAAAAAAAAAAAAGTGGTGTGCTGACTCAGCTCAAGCTGTTGCTCGTTCTTTCCCCTCCAACCTGACTCAAACTAAAAACACCAAAATAGGGCTTAACAAAAATTGTACGTAAAAATACAAAATGACAACCAGACAATCTGCAGAGGTAAAGTTGGTGCTGTAAGTAAGTATGCATGAGAGACGCACGCTAACGGTGGGACTCGCGAGGGTATCGGCCGTAACGTGAGGTGAGTCATGTGCGGGTATCAATGGAAACGGTCTGGGGGCAGTTGTTGGTGACACTTCTGGGCCCTGTAACTCTGGCCTTGTGCCACAAACACTTCGGAGGGGGCGTTACAGGTCTCAGCCCATCCAATCGAAAGCATTTCTTGAGAATTGAATTCTTGCGAACGCCTGTCAGGACTCAGTTAGTGGCCCTTATCTCGTTTCATTTCGACGGTACAGGCAGAGCGATGTCCAGAATGCGATTGGGGGTGTTTATTGCTTTCCACACACAAGGGGGAGCGCAACAGAAATAACCTCAGCTAAATGTGGGGTGGCATCTTCAACCGACCCCGCTCGCATGGGGGAAACGGCGGCCGGGAATACCGCGATTCAACAGCTCGCACACCGGGCGGGAGAGAGAGAGAGGGGGTCGAATCATGCCAGGCCACACTCCTTCAGAACATCAACATGTTCAAACTGTAGCTCGCTTTATAATTACCGGCCCGGAATCTTTACTCTGCTTTTACCACAAAATCCTGGTGAGAGCCATCAAGTCACAAACCCCGGGTCCTAAACCCAATCCGGACTCTCGCTCCTCGTTTTTTTCCAGGGAAATTAAGATTTATATTTGAGACAGTCTCTCACGCACGCACGCACGCACGCACGCACGCACGCACACCCCTTCCCTCCCTCGCTTAATCACATAGCCTCTACTTAATCCAAAGTTGATCTCTGCCTCGTTGGACACCACAGATCACTGACTCCTTCAACTCCCGCTGAACTGGGGGGGGTGTCTCTGGCTTTGCTCTTGGTTCTTAGATCCCTCAGACGGGTGGTTATCAGGCCTTCTTGAGCGGGTGCCTCTCTGCTCATTAGCCCACAGGCTCCCTTCTGGCTTTGGGTCTCTGCTCTTTTCTCTCTCCTCCCCCACTTACTGCATCCCAGAGGCTTCTCCTATCACTCCACCGCTGAAGATGAACAGACAGGCAGAATTCTCTCGTAGGCCTTCTACTCCCTTTCATGGCTGGGATTTATACCACTGTACGCTTGACCTTTCCATTTCTCGCCACATTTCACCCCGGTTCCTTTGTACTTCATCTTTCTGGAACCCCTGTTACTTTGCCCTCAGGGCAAAACCCCCTTACGCACGCGATCGCACGCCCTCACCCTCTCGCGCACACTCCCTGTCACCTTCACCCTCTTCATCGGTCTTACATAATGCAAACTGTTCGGCTGTTTCCAAAGAGTCACCAAAGTTTATGCGGTGATTCTGACAACATCGGCCAAACGGCTTGTGTACATCTTACGTCGATGATGCATTACACCGATCGCCCAGGCTTGGCCCAGGTGTCTGTAAACTCTGTTGACGCTTTGAGTCTATGAAAATAAACTGCAAAAAAACCCTGGAGACAACTGAGCAACCTGGTGCCTCCGTGATTAAAAACACAAGAGCTTGAGGGAGATAGGGGCAAAGGGGGGGAAGAGGGTTTTAAAGGTTTTTTTTTTTTTTACCTGTAGCGGTGTTTTCTGGACCTTGACCGCGAACGGCTTCTGGTCCGGGACCGGGAGAAGGACCGTGACCTCGATCTGGACGCCGAACGCGACCGCGAATGGGAGGGGGACTTGGTTACTTTGGACATCCCCGTGGGCTGTGTGTCCTTCTGAAGGGGCTGCAAGAAAGAAGGATTGACATTAATGCCCTCATGCTATGCTAACAAATCTCTTTAATAACCCCTTTCCCCCACCCCCATTAGCGGGACACTGCACAGTCGCAGGGGACACACAGACACACAAAGGGGTGAACATGCTATACATTTTTGGCTGGATTTACAGTCATTTTAAAACACCAACTAGCATCGGTGCTCTTCAGGGCAGAAATATACTTCATATATGTATATTTTTAATGCCACTGGATGACAAAGGACAGAGGACAATGGCCAAGGCACCGCAGGCAACTTTATAAATGAAACATACATTTTTTGTGTCAGGATGCTCTCAAACATTATTTAAGCCAATTGTGGCTGGGAACTAAAAGGGGGGAAAAATGGCAACACGAATGGTAAATCCTGTTTGACCAATCTGTCAGAAACACAATCTGCAACCGGAACATCTGGACAGGCGAGAGATCGATTCGTGACAGTTGCCATGGTGATGAACGGGAAACGAGGGGAAGACGGTTGCTAGGTTCCACTTCCAGAGAGGGATAGAAGCAGAGAGCAAAAAAATAAACTAACAAAAAAAACACTCACACGCAGCAACAAAACATTGGCGAGAAACCCTTCAGAAACGCATATATATATATGGAGCTGTGCAGTAGAGAAATGTGTGAAAGAGAGAGTGTGTCATATTTTCTACTCTGAACACAGAGTCCTGGCAAACAGCTGTCAGAAAAGGCCAATTAGAGAATACTGGTGGACCTGGCTCATAAAAGCCAGAGGCTTCAAATCGAAAGAGTGGTGCGTAGAAAATAAAACGCTCTCAAAGAATAAAGTCCTACCTTTGTAGGCACAAAAATGCATTATTTCAATTTCTTTTTTTTTTTTAAAAGAGTAAACCGTCACTAGAAAAAAATTAGCTTGAGACCAGAAAGGAAACCGCTTAATCTTGGCTTACGCCAAACTTTTTTTCCGATAAGCATCCAGTAAGTAGGTTATTCACATACAATGTGCACCCAACGGAGCACACTCAAATCTAAAAATGCACACAAACATCAGCTTCCTACCTGCCCGTTAAAAAGAGACATTGCGCTTGCACATGCAGGTAACTGCCAAAATAAATGCCAACATAACGCGTCTTAATAGGTAGTTTGGACAGATTCAATGCACCTCGGCATAGATTCTACAAGTGTCTGTAACTCAATTGGCGGGATGCAACACCATTCTTCCACAAGAAATCAACAATCACTTTGTGTTTTGTTGCCGGTGGTTGAAAACGCTGTCTCAGGCGCTGCTCTAGAATCTTAAATAAGTGTTCAATTGTGTTGAGATCTGTTCACTGAGACGGCCAGGGTATATGGTTTACATCGTATTCATGCTCATTAAACCATTCAGTGAGCACTCGTGGTCAAAATGCAGCACACACCATTACAGAGCCGCCAGAACCCTTCATTTACTAATTTGTTTCCTTTATTATGGTAGTTACCTGCACATATTATACAATCCACCATTTTTATGCTAAAAACACAAACACCATAAATACAGGCAACCAGCATTCACAAAGTACTTAAATTTTTTTTTAACATTTCTTTTTAAGAGCACTACGGTGGACACACTTGCATATAAAGCGAACCCCCGCGCCTCTCTGCCCAAGAGAAATCTCACTTCTGCCATCATCTTACACAAGCTCGTATCTACGTGAAACGCTGGGCGTTCACATCTCACACTTTACGCGTAAGATCTACCCGCTCACTGGGGGTGAGGTTAATGTACGGGGTCTCCCACCCAACTGCGCAAGGGCATCCTCCGAGTGTCACGAGAGGACAGGTGCTCAACAAACTAAAGACAAACTCGCCACTACGGAGCTGGTTAGTGGAAAAAAACACAGCCCCCAAATCCCCCCATCCCCCCCATCCCCCATCCCCCCATCCCATCCCAGGATACCACCCCCAACCAAAACACCACATGCTCAGCCAGCAGGGTTCATGGCCCTGCTGTGGGACAGGCCCTTTGTAATCATCACAGTATTTGTGGAGCTGATGAGAGCGAGTGCCTGGAAAACGTATTCATCACTGCTGTAGCTGTCAGCGGCCCTCGAGCCACCTTTACAACGGGCCCGTCCGCACTACGCCACACCGCGCCGCGACACACAGCCGGGGGCCAAGGGAAGCTGTGACGAGCCCGGTAAAAAAAGACTAAAGCTAAAAATATGCACAAAACCGACGCTTTAGAGAAAGACAAGGGGAGTGGGGGAGTTTCAGCTACCATGATAATATAAGCCATTCAGCAGACACTTTTATCCAAAGGGACTCCCAGTAGTGAATGAATGCAATTCTCAGTATATGTGTCCCCAATGGGAACCATGTTGTTGTGCGTTGGCCCCTGCCAATTACAGTGTTGGTGTAGCGGCATGCGGGTCTAGCGCTCATCGTGTGCCGTAATCCCCTGCAATATCATTAAACTTTCAAATGCTTATGAATATGCTGCGATTAGACTTTGTTCTTCTCTCCTTGTGAATGTGATTAAGGAATCGTTGCTTTGAAGCGTGGCCTAGACGCTGGGGACCCACGGCTTTGCTGGCCGCCGCACGATTCACGGCGACCTCCTGCGAGGAGATAACGAACAGCGCTTCAGCGACGCTGACTGGTGACGTTCATTGGGGCCGTTTGGCAGCGTTATGCAAAAGTTACAACAGATCGCAGATAGTGGAGATCTAACACAGACAATAACAACTGGCCCGTGTGGTCTAAATCCACGCGGGTAGAACAATGATCCAAACAACCATTGGGTCATGAGAACTTCCTCTTATTTTATTTCCCCATTCACTTTGTTCGCAAGGACACCGGGCGAAATATTTGGGTTTTCATAATGCATTCCGTGTTTCAGCCACTGAAGGACACGTTTTGATGGCCAAGCACCCACGGGGGGGATTATATTCTGTAAGATTATCTACCTTGAATCAGCTCACAGCACTGCTTTTGAAATTACCTTCAACAGGCCATGTTTAAACTGTGTTGTTGGTTTCCCCCCCGCGCCGTGCGATACTGCCATATTAGTCAGCGCTGTGCTGTGCCTCTGGGATTGGTTAACGCAGCTCTGTAAGTGTAGCCAGTGTAGAAACCACAAGGAAGCTGTGAAAGAGCTGCATGGAGTTTACTCTAAACGGACACAGCAGCCTTGGTGGCAGCGCTCCGTATGCAAAATCCATTTCCAGAAGACGAATAAGCAAACAAAAAACAAATCGGAACTCAGTAACTTATTTAAAGCAAACACAGTTCAAGATTAAATTTGCTTTGTGGCTGCCTTCAATGTGACTCACTGCGGAATTCTGGTTCAAAAGGGTCTGGGCTCAGGGTAGCAGGGTGACATGAACCTTTGTTTTCTCCCTAAATATTAACCTTATCTGAAGGCTGAAACCAAAATACATTAAAAAAGAATCCTCATTTGAAAGATGTGTTGTTTTGCATTAGGACCACTGCATACAGCATACTTTATAGGGGGTAATAAAACAACATTGTCAAAATCAAAACAAATCATAAAAAAATAACCAAAGACATGTCATGCCGGTTTGTCAAAATGCCAAATAAACAAATACTGCTTTAGGAAGACAAACCGCCAGCATATTCATATTATATTGCCGCTCTGCAATGGGAACTTCCACTTATTGTGGAAATCCCAGCATTTCCCTGGGAAAGCCTGCATTTTCCTGTGCTTCTTAACCTATATTATCACTGTACACCAACAATAACCGAAAATAAATCAGCATCCAATTCCTTTATTTGGTCATAAATGTTTTTTCACCTTCAAAAGCAGAATGGACACGCTAGTATAAAGAGCACACAAAAACGCAAGAAAATAATTAGGGACAAAATAGCACTCTTACATAACCTCGACCTTTGTCTGACAGCCAAACATTGTTAGACCAGAGTTACAGGGCTGTGTATTCGTTCTGTGCGTACACTGAAACGGATTATCTATTAATTGAGGCAAAATGAGTTTCTTCTTCTGCTTGCAAGAATGCAATTGGAGCAAACCAAAATAGAATGTTTAATTAAAACCAAACATCTTGTGTGCCTCGACACTGGCCCTTTGAAGGCTGGCAGACAAACTCTATTGTTGAGAACGGTTTACTATACATTTACAAAACATCATAACAATTCAGCACAGTAGAAATGCTGAAATGTCAAATTGTATGCCACAACTATGCCAGCTCGCCGAAAGAACATTGCCCTTTAGAATTTACAATTGAGGTTTTTGGCAGGCCCTTTTTTATCCAGAGAGACTTCAAATTATTAACTTACTATTAAAAAGACCTCCACCGCTCGAGGGGGAGATATGCACCAGATCTGCTCCAAATACCACGTGGCTCAAAATAATTGCCGTTTCATTTATGGAAACATCTGAGGGGGATTTAGCAGGGGAGAATCTGCAGACCAAACGCTAAACAGAGCATCGAGGAGGGCGGGCTGTCCCTTGAATCTGGTGGTCGGGGCACACCATGCACCTCGGCTATATTTGTTCTGCTGGATAGTGAAATGGATCTCCCCTCGTTTATAAAGTTTCTTCTTTCCTTGTATAATTTTTTATTTATTTTTTGCACACGGGAGTTGTTCTTGGCTCCCGCGGTGCAATATCTGTGGCTGCGGGCAGAGTTTTCCCTTAACGAGCACATTCTAGTTTGTGGCCTCTGAACGTCTTGCGGGCCCGCGATTGTAAACGAAAGCCTGACTCAGGACGTATGATGAAAATATTAGGAAATCTAAAGCAAGACGACGTACTCGTCAGCTGAGCACGCGAAAGACGACGGCGCACGCGAAGCTATGAAGCGGTTAAGTGGCTGAGCTGCTCACAGGACGAGTCCCCCCTTGGGGAACGGTTTTAAGATGATACAGGAAGCCGGTCCGAAACCTGAAAATCGTAAAACATCTGCTCTGGGCTCTTGCTCAGTTCTTGTACCGCTGAGAAAACCCCCCCCGCCTCCAAACATTTACGAATGCAATACACGACGTGGAACTGTAAGTCAACCCGAAACAGCCCCACCGGTTGGGTGTGGCGACCTGCCGGTGACCCCTCTCCAAAGGAGATGCTCGACTTAATTTTCGATGCTCGTGTTCATTTACAGGGGTCTTGGTGGGTGGGTGGGATGGGGGGGGTCAGCAGGCCCATTTCCTGACACAACGGGGAGCGATGAGACAGAGTTTGGGGCGGGGGGGGGATCCATTTCGGTCCATCGGACCAACGGCGCAAATGACAACCAAGGGCAGCTGCCTCCTACATGGTGAGTGTGGGCCTCGGCCTAATCACAGGGATTACTACATCTAAAAAAGCCTTCAGCAAGCATCTGAGCTAATCACACATCACACACTCTCGGTCTGTCCGTCTGCCCCACACATACACACAGCCTTTCGCACGCACGCAGTCTCTCGATCTCTCTCTCTCTCACACAAACACACTCAGCCCCTGAAAGGGACAGCTGCAGCTCAAGTCTCATCACCTGTTTATTTCGTTTAGGGAGAAACTGGCTGGAAACAATGGTAACGCAACTCGATACACACACACACACACACACACACACACACACACACACAATCTCCTGTCGGGTCAGAGATATTTCGGGGGGAGGATTGCATTTGCCGACCATCCGAACCTCTACAACTGTCCGCTTTTAGGAGCCCCACGCCAACTGCCGCTTCCCTACCGCTCCTCAGTGGGAACTCAAAATAAATAAATAAATAACCACGCATCGGATCGCTTTCTGTGCCCTGGGGGAGAGGGGGGGGCCCAAATGTGGTTTTATCTCAGCCGAGCTCCCCGACCGACAGACTATTTCTGAGCGAGATTAACTGTACAGCACGGCCTTCTTCGGGAGTAGAGGGGTCAGCGGCGGTGACACGGGGCCTGGTGGGACGGGACGCTTGGCGCTCGCTCCCCCGGGACGGGGCCTCCGCCGCACACTGATCCCGGCCAAATGCTCCCCACCCCCCCCCCCCACTTCGACAGGCACAACTGGCTCCAGGTTCGAACCAGAGAAAACAGAAGTTTCAGTGACTAAGAGGACAGACGAATTTGGAGGGGGTGGTAGGAGGAAGCCATGCCCGCCTACGATCGAAATCGCTTTTTGGTCAAAAAGTGGACTGTGCGCTTAAAGAGTTTCTCATTTCAGCATTGGCCGTTAAAATGATTCGCGAGTGTGATACGCGAGACGGGTGAAGTAAACACACACGCACTGAACAATAGTGTGTTATTTAATCTCAACAGAGCAGCGTACATAAAATGTCAACCCCCGTAACTTTAATCACATATTACTGGCATGTGATAAATGATACTTGGGGTCAAGAGTGTCGACACGACATTGTGGAAAAATAGAATCACGATTTAGATTTTCAGCTGAATCGATACATCTGCACAGCCCTTGGCCTGTTGAACCTGACGGTGCAGAAGATTGGATCACAATTTTCAAGGCTCAATAAAAAAAGATTAGAAAGTAAATACAAATTGGCTTTTGTTTTTCATGGGGTGTTTGAAGTGTCCTTCGAAGTATTGTAGCGATATAATTTGAGGTATTGAATTGTTATTCTGTCATTATCGTGAGTTAACCAAGAAATCGCGATGAATCGTGATGAATTGGACCGTGACGTGTATTGTGACACACACGTGCTAATACCCAGCCCTAGTCAAGATGGGTTGCAGGTCCAGCCAAAAAGTGCTCTTTGTAGGGCAGGGATGGCAAACTGTGGTGCTGGAGGGTTTTAGAGTTACCTACCAATTAGCATTGGCCTCACAGGTGGAACGCCAGCACAGTTTACGCTGAAATAATAACCTCACTTCAGTAATTAGAAGCTGAGGGACAGCAGAAAAAATCAGTAGCCGCCCCCCCCAACGGCCCCTGTCCCCCGAACCCGAGAGTTAGAGTGGGGTCGTTAGTGGAGAGTGGAACAGAGGACTCGACCAATTTTCAACTGGCAATAGTATTTAAATGCGGTAGTTAAATGCACTGTTTAAAACTGGACCACAGATTGTGAGTCTGAATGGAAGCTGGCTCATACCACTAGACTAAATCTATTAAGACTTAGCTTTTTTATTTGTTTATTTATATCCCATCAGTCTGAGAAAGCTCAGGACAGTTCACAGTTTAGCACTGTACCAGTCTTTCAATATTTAGGCCATATTTCACACACACGCACACTTCCTGGATGTCACTTTTCCAGAAAATAAATTGTGACCTTGCTTCGTTTACATGCCATGCAAACATATGGCCCCGTTCACTGCTCACTGTTCAACATCTGTCAAACAAAAGCAAGTACTTAAAAGATGAATGTGCTAATGCAGTACTTAAAACAGCCAATTCCCAATGAAAAGCTGGTTCTGGGATTGGTGATGAATCTGAGGTTTCTGATTTACCCGTGCTTTACAGAACCCTACACTTACAGAACTGAACTCCACTTTACACACAACTTACAGAACCCTGCTTTCCACATGCCTTACAGAACCCCGCTTTACCCGTTGCCCAGACCTTACAGAACCCCACTTTACGCACGCCTTACAGAACCACGCCACTTTACCCACTTTACCCACGCCTCACAGAACCACACTTTACCCACGCCTCACAGAACCACACTTTACCCACGCCTTACAGAACCACACTTTACAGAACCACCACTTTACCCACGCCTCACAGAACCCCACTTTGCCCACACTTTGCCCACCCATGCCTTACAGAACCACACTTTGCCCACCCAAGCCTTTGCAGAAGAACCACACTTTACCCATGCCTTACAGAACCACACAGAACCACGCTTTACCCCACACTTTACCCACGCCTTACAGAAGCACACTTTACCCATGCCTTACAGAACCACACTTTACCCACGCCTTACAGAACCACACTTTGCCCACGCCTTACAGAACCACACTTTACCCATGCCTTACAGAACCACACTTTACCCACGCCCTAGAGACTTACTTTATCTGCTCTTTACCTAGAACCCCGCCTAAAATTTTTAATCAGCATGTTTATCTAAGCATGCATATAATAACCATAAATTTTTTGGTTTTTGGGGTCTTATTTTTTTTGGGTTGTCTTATTTTTTTAAACTTGATTAGCAACTTTCTTTTAAATGGCTTTCCAAAAATCTGTCCCAATACCCTGCACCAGAAGTGGAGGCCGTGTGCACACGTGAATCACCTTGGATCCAAAGTGTGCAGAGGCTCCTCTTACTCCCAGAGAGAGAGAGAGAGAGAGAAGGAAGTTCTCTCCATTTACCTACCAGAGATTTGCATATTGGGCGATAAGCAAAGATTAATAACCCTGTTCAGAGCCACTGTGCGGGAGCCAGCCAGGGCCATTCGCAGACCTCGGTTTAGAGTGCAAACCGCAAGTTGCGCTATCCTTTATGTCCACTATCAGCCAGCACTATTCAGATAAGAAATATCTCTCATCTGGGTAACTCCAGAACAGAACAGTGTGGGAGAAACATAGCACAGGGGTGCATCTCCGCCGGCCGCCGCATTGACATTTTACATTTAGCTCTCACCCAGAGCGAGTTACAGTTTACATATAGCTGGATATTTTACTGAACCAATTCAGGTTAAGTACCTTGCCCAAGGGTACAATAGCAGTGCCCTATCCGAGAGTCCAACCTGCAACCTCTGAGATGCATGGCCAGTTCCCTAACCGCTACACTACACTACACTGCCACTGTCGATGGGATAATACAAATTATAATAAAAATAATAACATTTTTATTAGTTTGGATTTACACCAAGCCCAGGCGGGACGTAAGAGTGATTATTTCTATCCAGTGAAAAAGACCACAGCTGGAAAGTATTTTTTAAACGGTTCTTAATGAAAGAGAGTGATCAATAGCTCATGATGGAGAACAACCACCCTTGCTATATACTGGATTGCAATACAATCAGCCTTGCTCACGGTTAAGCCTTTTGTGGTCTCTCACACAAAAGCACAAGCACTGGGAGGTCTTCCGTCCTCCACAACAAGCCTGTGATCAAATGCACAATTCTGGTGAGCGATCTTACATGTTGGCTTATTGCCTACTCCCGAGTGGCCGAATTGTTCATGTCAATTGCCACATGCAAGGACCTTTCCCTACAGCCCACCCGTGGCAGGTCTGAGCCTAGTCTAAGTCACTAGCCGACTGGGCCTGGGAGTCTACAGCGACATGGATGTCTGGGTGGAAGGAAACACAGAAGCAAGGGAGCGCGGAGTGTTCCCATTCACAGTGTTCTCAGAGCCATCACACCACATTCACAGCCAGCAGCCAATCGTCTGTTTGTGTGGGCCTGCAACAGAAAGAGGCTTCCACCAATCGGCAGGATGCAGCTGCGTGCGAGAGAGAAAGAGCGAGAAGGGGAGAGAGAAAGACCTTCAGGGAGTGGGTATTCTAAAAATCAGTCCACGGACAAACCACAAACGACACCTGCATTAAACAATCATCCATTAAGCATACAGGGTTACCTGGAGTTAGCAGCGCGAAAGCATCGTGGTTTACAAGTTGGAAAAAAAAAAATGCTTTTAAATGAATCTGTTGCGAAACAGATGGGGCTGAAATTGGCTATCAATCCAATGAACAACGGATTGTTTTCCCTTGGCATTACAAAAAAAAACCACTGCAAAATGTGAACTTTGTGCAACTATTGCAACACTGTATTTTATAACTTGGCGAGTGCGGGAGAGGATTGATCTTCCCACCCCATATGAAATTAAGGGATTAGAATTTGATTGCGGAGAACAGACGGAGGCTTATTATTCTCGTCAAGCGGAACATGCTCAGTATGAATTCGCTGTAGAAAATTTATTTGCGTTGTAAAACATCATATATAGAGACAAAAATGTTTAGGCACAGCAGCATGTCAGTATAGTCCAGTTTCAGCTGTTGACTGAAGCCAATTGTAATAGAAATGGGCACAGATGAAGTAAGAAACATTTTTAATGATGGGGTCACGCAATGGCTTTGTTTATAGATCATGTGACATCTTGATTATAAGGGCACCAAAACGTTTAAGAGCAGTATAATTTCATCCTTCTTCTGTGGCCATTTTAGCCAAAACAGAAGCGGTCAATGGGCAACTTAACCATCTAATTACATGTGTATTTCTGTTTATGTCCCTGTCTGGTGCAGCACACCGAGTACTATAAACTTCAGTGTCTCCCAGGGTCAGGCCATATGTAAACCTCTGCTAACCTGTGCCCTTGCCAGTAAGGTTCTCTTCATGTCAGGAAACTGAGATAAAGCTGTATGATCAGTTGCATGGTCCAGGGGTACAAAGGTGTAATATAAGGAAAAAATGACAACTTCACAAAGTCACTAATTAATCATCAGAACATTAATCATTTGTAAGCCTTGATTAGGAGAACAAAGGTTTTGGTCAATTTGAGAGATTATCTATTATATTATCTTTATTTTATTAATACCCAGAATGCATTGCGGGTGTGGTCTTTTTTAATATTTACATTTATTGACTTAGATTAAAATTATACAAATTTGTTTTTAATACTAAAAAGCAGACATAATTTCCTCATGCTGGCTAGGCATAAACTGGAATAACACATTTCTACGCCTCTTGAGTTGCTTGAGGTCACCACAGATAGCTATCAATCAAATTATTTTCAATTTTCGCAAATGTTAAATTTCGGGAGTTATTTACCAAGAAATCAAGAGCATTTGGTACCAAAAGAACACTTAGGATATGAGAATGACAGTTCAAGCATTGCTATAGTTAACTCGTATTTTACGCAGTCCTAAGAAAGCTTTTTCCAAAACAACAGTGCAGGATCTCCATGCAAATTTTGAGTGCGTAAATGTGTTCGGGGTTGAGGATTCTATGTAATTTTGGAGTCGCTATTCAAGAGAGCGAGCTGGAAATTCGCAAAGAGTAAGTAAATCTTATGAGAAGTAGCATGTATTTTTTCGGAGAAATTTGGTTTATATTCATTTAAAATGTATGGATTTCTGTTTGATGTGAGTATATTAATAAACAGCGTTACATAATGTGTTTTGTTGTATTTTGCTTGAAATCTTTCTTTCTCAACATCCATATTCTCTAATCGTGAGCTATATTCTTAGTACAACAGCTATAGTATGGAATTCAGTCAAGATTTTAAGATATTTGATGCATTCTTTGAAACATCGAGTAAAAGTCTTGTTGCTGAGTCGATTGCATGTTACGTGTTACAAAGGATTTTGGCGCAAACAAACAAAAACTGAAATCGCTAAAAAAAAATACACGTTCACTTTATTCTTATGATACTTGGCATAATAGTAGATTAGCTACATAGTAACTTATGTGGAAAGTATCAATTTCATTGCTGTCTTGTACCCCTGGATCATGCAACTGATCTATATGAACTCCAACACCAAGGGGCAAGTTCACTTCATTACATTACCGGCATTTAGTAGATGCTCTTACACAGTGTGCATTTCTTTACAGAAATCTTACAGAAATTGCTGAAGTACTTACTGTAGTAATTACTGTATATATTGTACCTTGCTCACAGGTACAATATATACAAAGGAAATTGAATCTGCAGCCTTTGCGTTATAAAAGCAGAGCTCCCTAACCATTATACTACACATCATACTGTTCCAGAGCACATTCATCCGAACCATAGTTTTGATTTACGGTTGGCCACATGGATCTACATGTTCAAAGTTAAACTGTGTGGCAAACATTAACATGTGAACTTTTGCCATTAACTATGGAAAGCCGATTGGGCCAAACTAGTAACATTAACGGATAACTACTTATTATGGTTACTGTACCGCCTCATGATGCTAATTTAATGGTTAGCTATCCTTTTTTTTTTTTTTTTTTACCCCGTTTTTCTCCCAATTTGGTAGCCAATTACTCCCACTGTGCTTAGTTCAATCCACTCTCGTAGTTTGCTGCCGTAGCCCTGTGACCGGCAGTGAAAATGGCGAAGCACTGCCTCCTCCAAGACAGCACTCATCTGCTGTTGACTGTATTTCCAGCACCCCAGAACCACTCCTGCATGCAGCGAACTATGTCGGCTTCCTTCGCCCCTCCCTGGGGCGGACAGCCAATTGCCGCCCCGGTGGCACTCCCGCGCGACGGGGAAACGGTTAGCTATCTTTACTAGAGCCGCAACAGAGATCAGAAAGTATCGGTAGGCTATATTTTCATACTCATTCACATCAGATCGTGTTGTGGATAAGTAACTTTAACAGTATTTGAGTTACTCAATTCAGCGGACTTAACTAATATTAATGATATTAATATTACTTCCTGTCCTGAAAGAAGTCAGAATCTGAATGGAAAATCACACCCTCGGAACGCAGAGGAACAGGGGAAAAGGTGGCTGAACTGTCAGCGCCAGTATTTCATGCACAATATTTTCGAAGCATTCACAACTCGTTCAAAAGCATCTGCGCACGACACCAAAATGTTCCCTTTTCTTGTTTTAAAACATGCAAGTTCTGTTCCCAATGCTCTGAGAAGACGAGAGGGAAGGTGGCATTCTTCAGCACCCCATCAATGATGGAAACTGAGCGTCCGTGCCTGCGTGATGAACTTGCTTTATTACACAAGCCATTGTTTATTGTTTATTTATTGAACAGTTTAACATTATGAAGAACACACACAAACCCTTGCCCTTGGCAAGAAGGGTTCCAAATCAATTGCACATTTTGAATAAGGTCAACAATTAAAGATTGCAGAGCAACAACAGCAAAGGTGCAAAGCTTGCCCTGTGCAACCTTGCCATCGACTTCTACTAAACTAAAATCAGGGAAAGAGGATTTAGCCAACTGATTTTAAATAAATTGGTAGGCTCTTTCTGGCCTTCTGGCCCTTCAGTTAGTTGGATGCTATGGGGAAAAAAAAACATAATCCAATCATAGCTAGCTAGGTAGCATACTTTGCTAGCTAACAGCAACTAGCCATGTTACTGTGAGATATGGATAGAAATAATCAAACAAAAACATAAATCACAAAATTCAATTATTCTAAATAATTTTCAGTGGGGAGGGGGGTTAAATATATTTGATACCAGCATACTATGATCATTAATGCATAGACTGGTCACGGTTCGATAAGAAATGGAACATTCCACTCGGGCAGGAAAGGGCTTTATTTGCTGATATGTTCTGCACTTCATGCTAGCACCTGTTTGGAATGCAGGTTTATTCTCTCACCGTTGTATATGTACAGAAACCTGGAAGAGTCTCTTGCAATCTTCCGCAGGAGACTCAAAACCCACCTTTTCAGACTCCACTACCACTGAATTTCTAACTAACTAAATACTAACCTTTCCCTTCCCAGTGTTACAGGTATGGTATGCAGTTGCCTACAACGATGTCTATCGCTGTATTACTGCACCGATCTCTTGCGTGAACTATGATTGTTCCTACCATGTATTAATGCACATCTTGTAAGTCGCTCTGGTTAAGAGCATCTGCTAAATGGTTAAAATGTCATGTAAATGTAAAAATGTACATAATGGTGGCCTATGGCATGAGAGAGCAGCTCATTTGCCTGCGGACTTCATTTTGTATGCCTCAAAGTGGCATTGTACAATGCTACTAGACTTTGCAGCACCCTAAGTACTGTTAAAGAGCTCGGACCCTGGTGATTAAAAGTGAAATTAAGTTGCTATTATGAATGAAGTGCACATGCATATGTCAGGAAACACCCTAGTACTGAATAACCAGGGCAAAAGCGAAAAGGCTGTCAGCTTGCTTTGGAAGTACAACAACAAAGCAGGCAGAAAATGCGTTACAAATGTGACCTTTGATTTAGGACGCCATAGAGTTCTTTCCTGCTTTGCAGTGTCACCAAATTTGAATGCCAAATTGAAGGCAGCACTAAGTGAGCCAGCACTTCTTTACACAACTTTCTTTTTCATTTTCATTTCAAGGAGGACTGTATGAAGAGTATGTAACAATTCCTTTAAAATGTATATTCAATGTTAAGGACAAGCAGATGTTGGTCATGAGCCAGGTTCCCTTTAACCAGACACATACAGCACTGAGCAGCCCCTTCTTGAGGGTTTTTACATGTTTTCGAAGGGGGAGGCATCCAGGACTGAAAGTCAATATACTCTGACCCCTGTCACTGACATAAAATGCATTCTTTTGTCAGGACGACTTTGTTAGGATGTTGTGCAGGGAGCAGTTTCAAGCCAACGTGATGAAGAGCACAAAACGATATTGGAACACACGGCACCGCTTTTTAAATTGAGATTTGTTGAACTTAAATGGGATTTCACTAGCTAACGTGATGACTGCATTAGCAAAGAAACTGGCTTCGACACATACAGCACGGCGATGGCACTGGCATTATTCTGGCGCTGATCTAGCAAAGGATGCCTCTCCCCTCGTGAAGCATTCACTATGTTCTACTTGTATCTAGAAAGACACGTCGTTTCAAAGCAATCCATCTCCACTGCTCGCTCACTGGACATTGGCCAAAATGGAACAGGGCCACTGCCATCATCGCCTAAAATTTCAGTCGGGTCGGCTTTCGACTGGTTCGCTGCACTGTTTTAGACGTGTTGCGCTAGCCAACTATAGCCATACGCACACCCACGACTAGAATGGCACAATGACTAGTTAACGTATCCAGTTAGCATTTAAGACGCGTTGGCTACTATTTAGCAAATGGCTAACTAACGTCGCACTGTTTTACAGGGGTAATTGATTACTGTTCGCACTACGACACAACAATAATGACTGAATCTTGTGTTCGCGTTACATCTAATACGGGAAACGACACAACGATAACTATCGAAGCTTAAAGATAGTGGATGAGAGCCTGCTAGCAAGCTACCAGTTTCTTAGTCGCTATGTGTAGTCGACAAAACCACTTTAACAAGCAAGTAGCTAGCAACGCCAACGGCGTGTCAAGATGTAAATACTAGCGAGCTAGATCATGTTAAATTATCCAAGGTGCCAATTACATTCTCGTAGTTTACCAGTCCGCTAATATGTAAACTAGTAGGGCTAAAGAAAGCAAATAATGTCGTCGTGCTAGTTTAATGTTTGCTAATCAGCCATTCATACAAAGTACTCGTTACAACGACAGAGATGGCGATGGCAAAGCAGGAACCTCTCACATGTTTAACAATCCCTATCGAACATTAGGATTATTAGGCCTTGTTTTTCTCTCAGTGAGTCGACCACATAGCTAACAGCTAGCGTTAGTTAGGTTTCATGTGAAAACTAGCGATCGTTATTTAGCTAGTTTTCTGATAGCTCGCAAGTCGATTGACACCCGAGCAAGCAGCTCATTCCCCATGGTGAACGGCGCTATCTAGCTATGTTATCAATATTTATGTAGCCTGCGTTAGCCAATGGTAGCTATCTTCAATCTAGCTTGACTGGCACGCCAGCCTAGTAGAATTGATCATATCGACATTAAATTGGTTAGCTGCTAAAACACTACAAAAATCGGCGCTGTAAATCAAAGAAAACAACTGTTGTGGTGTATGGATACAAAACAAGAAAGCGTGCTATACGAAATAGTAGCCAGCAGCACGGCGGTTAAATTGGCTTGTTAACGAAGGAGTGCGCAACATCAAAAACGCTTACCTCGGTTTCAGTTTAAACGTGCTTCTTCGGCGAGACTCAATGTCGTCGTTGACTAACTAGGTAACTTGGCTAGCAAGCTAGCTAGCACGCTACCGAAGACACGTCGAGCTATCCCTCTTCACAGCAGCTAGCTAATGTTATATCATCCGTTTGGTTATATTCTACCTGTGCAAAAAATAAAATATGAATGTATGCTTGCAAGAAAACGTGCTTGCGTTATGCCTTTTATTTTGTTGTCACATCACTAGTAACCTGACACCATACGTGCGAAGAATGAAGACAAAAACCGTTGCTCTTGTTCGTAACCTAGCTGGCTAGCTAGTAGATGGCTAACTACTTGGCCGCGCGCAAGAGGCAGTACTGCGCTCGAGTACAAACAGGAGGTCAAATTTCCTTCCTGGTTTTCTGGTTCTCCCTGTCAAACAAGTTATCGGTGACACACTGCCCCGCCCCCCTCTGCTTAAAGAAACAAGGCATCAGTGTAGCCAAAGAAGAAAGTTTGTATCAAACCTCATTGATCCGTGCTTTTCTACGAAATGTCACCTGCAGAAATATTATTAACCTAATATAACATACATATACATACATACACACACACACATATGTGTGTGTGTGTGTGTGTGTGTGTGTGTTTACGCATGTTATATTTGGAACCAATATATATGGGATTTCCCATAGAACAACTGTCATTTTAGCATTTGCGATCATAAATTCCTGACAGCCATAAGATATTTGCGATATAATATTTGATAATACTGGAATGAAGCTCAGTTTCCATTGGCATGCACAGAGATGTCCTCAAGGTCCTATGTAGCCAATGGTAATGTAATTGATGATTCCAATTAAATATGTGGATTCTTGATACAGAAGGTTGACACATTTACATTACATATACATTTAAAATAAATAAGATACAAAACAATATTGTTATTTTGCTTCCATTCCATTCAACGTACCCAATTGTTTTTATTATAAATCGCTGCAAAGTGCTTTTTTGGTTGGCTTACTAGTTGTCTTAATTTTACATGCGTTACTGTCCCACATTGTTTATTTAAAACCACCCGTTTTTACCAGCCTGGGCCTCCTGTTGACACTCGTTAATCCAGGGGCAGAGGTTGCTGTGACACTGCCTTGTGGTTGCATTTTCAAGGCAAATATTTGCACATCTGTCAGGAAACAAACATAAGCGATCAACGTCGTTTTGCAGCATAAGTAAGTGGAAGTTTTCATTCTTAATTTGCTAATATGCTCTGCATTACATGCCAGCACCTTTTTGGAGTGCATGTTTATTCTCTCACTGTTGTATACGTACACAGATCTGGTAGAGCTACGGTGCACTTATGGCGCAAATATGTGCACATCTGTCAGGAAACAAACAGAAAGAAAACAGAAAAACGACCCTGGCCAATGTGCATTTAAAGTGACATAAAAGCACCAGCAAAGGTGACCAGCATCGGTGATAGCATCAATAACTGCCTTCAATAACTGCCCTTCAGTATCTGCTCAGTTTGCAGTGGATAGCTGCCCCCTCACTGTTCTACAGGTGATGCCGTTGCGTTGCACCTTATTGATAGCGATTAATTTTTAATCAAGACACCTACAAACATCTTCACACACGTGCACCCTGATTAATGAAAACGTGTTAGAGCATGCAACCCAACATTTGCATAACAAAATAAGAATGTGAAGGTGGCATCTCTGCTTCAAAGGTGGTCTAATTTAGAAACATTCTCCCGAACTAAAATATTGCATGTTTAAACCATCCTTAAAAGACACATAGGCTACACAAAAGACACTGAAAAGCGTGCAACTATCACATCTTGATGTCTAACACTATCAAATAATACTTTAGAGTACAAATTCCTGAGGTTAATCAGTGTTCAGTTATCAGTCAGTTATCAGTAGTCAGTTAATCAGACTTTGACTTTATTATATTCTTGTTCACGGTTACAATGTCTGTTATAGCTATATAAACATCTTAAAATGATTAAAAAAACATTTACATATAGACAAGCATAGTGTACACAAAGCACACTCACAAATCACACAGTCGAGTTTGGGATCATAGCAGATTTAAATAGATCTTGTCAAGACAATTGACAATTGATCTTGAGATACATCGGAAAGCTAGAAGAGGGAGTTGAGTTTTTCTAAACGTAGTACAATTTTATTTATCGTGCAGGTGAGAGAGAATCTTACTGCAAGGCTTAAAAACCTTCCCTAATTATGAACTTATTGTTGTGAAACTGAACGATGAGAGGATGAAAAAAACTGTGCAAAACTGGGTGAAAAACTGCTTTGGCGCCAATCGCTGCAAAGAAAAAACATGCAAAGTTTGTTTTAAGACTGAGCACAACCTAACCAGGACCTGCCAGAGCACCAATGCAAAACACGTTGCACCAGCACAGGCCCCACATTGTGCCCCTGTCCCAGTTTTCAGCGCGGTATTTTCCAAACGTCTGCTCGATTTTCCTGTCAGGCGGTGAACGATAGCCATTTCCACTGAAAAAAATTACACAAAATACGGTGCCAAGGGAGTGTAGGGAAAGACAAAAATGGTAAAATGGCAAGAGAATTCAGGATTCAGGTGCCCCCCACCCCCTGTTCCCGAGCTTAATTTTGCCCCGCTTTAACGGGAGCCGCTGTCATTTTGTGGTCGTCTGCGCGGTTTTCGGAGAGGTGCCCAGTTCCAAATTCCGAAACCTGGCATTCGAACGATGAAGGAAAAAAACGCGTAGCCTACCTCGGGATAATAATTCAGCTTCAAACTTCAGAATACATGCAGAGAGCAGTGAATCTGCGACCAGCCACATAGGCCTACACGTGGAAATAGCGATTTAAAACATTCCTACTCCTTCCTTCTCTCTATTTACCCCACAAGTTATTTGCAGCGTAAGACCATGTTTAGAAGTTAGCAGTCTGACCTTTATTGATTAATTCCTCACATAGCCGACCACCAAAAGCAAAAAAAAACGGGGTAAAAAAATAAAAGCCCAACATTTAAAAAAAACTCTTCACACTGACAGACTGAAGAGATTCTGAATGATCACACTGAAGTTCTATTGGAGATAAATAGCGTTCTGCGATGGAAAGAGGCAGCCAAAATCACATCACAAAGCACAGACAACAGAAAGGAATGGGAAATGACATTACATCTACTAAATGGCATATATCACATTACACTACATTTATTTAGCAGACTATCTTATCCAGAGTGACTTACAATGCAAGAGTACATAAGAGCATCCACATGAGTAGCTGATATGAGCACAGTGGCATAGACGAGGCTTAACAGCACTCCCAGACCAGCAAATGTACTGGATGGAGCCTCCCTGTAAATAAGACTAGAGTCAAAGAATTGTGTGAAAAAGGGCCATCTTGGTATAATTCAAGCCACTGTCAGTCATCCAAAGTGCCAATGGGACACTGCTGCTGAAACTTAGAGCAAAATACCAAAACAACCAGATGAACTACCCAGTAAGCCCGAAAAAACCCAAGTCTCTTTTTAGCAGTGTGATGGTGTATTTATCTTGCCATCTAAGGGGTTGAATGGACCTAAACCATGCCAGGAAAATGCACCCCACACCATAACAGCCACCAGAACCCATCATTTACTCAAGTGTTTCCTTTATTTGGGCAGTTATCTGTAGTTTAACTGAAAGCCCCAAAGCCCAGTTTTTTTGCCAGATGGTGCTGAAGTCTGAACTTCCACCTCCTATTCAATCCACCCTGTGTGGTGTCACATTCTTAAGTTGCATGTAAACATTTAATTGAGACCAGGAGTGTGATTCATTTTATTCCGATTGTGGTTTTAAGCATCAAATGTTGAATTAATTAAGCTGTTGTCAGGACAGGGATCACGTTAGCAACGCAGGCAGCTGATAATAAGCCAACAACGGTTCTCCCTAAAATCACATCTCCATGGCTTCCTTCAGTCGCACATGTGGGGAACTGAAGAGTGAGTTCTAGGGCAGGGGTGACCAATCCGGTTCCTGGAGATCTGGGGAATCTGCTGGTTTCCATTGTTACTCAGCACTGAATTGATCAATTAAAGCAATTGATTGCATTATTTACTCTAAATCAAAAGATTAAATTAAATCAAAACATAAAGATAGCATGTCTCAGGTGCTGCTTCAGGCAAAACCATGTAGGCCTTTTTCAAGACAGAGGCCATTTTAGGCCGAAACGTTGACAGCTCTGTACAAAATTTTATTTGGTCATAAAAGAGACCAGAATATAATTTTTGCTTTCCATCTTCTTTATTTTACATAATTAACTTACTTCGCCTGGTTTCTTGGGTCCGAGTTGATTGCTAGTTATAGGGCGAAAACAAAAATCTGCCTGACCCTGCGGCTCTCCAGGGGCCATGTGCACCAGCTGGGCGTACACCTAGTCATAAGGTAAGTCAGTCCTAACTTTAACTTCAAAATCCCCCCCTTCTCCAGGGTCAATACAGGCCACCCTGCAAACTAGGCCCTCCACCCTTTGCACAATTCAGCAAGGTGAAAATATCCCTGCAGCATTAACGTGATGGGAGATGAAGGTGCGGGTGTTATATATCAGTTATGTGGTACGAAGAATTTGTGAAATATGGATGAATCTGCTTTTACTCAGAGCAGAGAGGAATTATCGTGGACATATTCTGGGTCTATGTCAGGCTCTGTGAAAATGTTTAGGCCAACAGTTTTCTGCAGAAAGCTGTTCACGCCGTACAAATCGTACTGCTGGTCAGTCATGCCTTTTCAAAAAGCCTGGAAACGCGGCTCAGCTCCCGTTCATCGAGGGTGTTAGACAGCCCAAGTCCCTGTTTTTAAAAAAAATACAAATTTGAATCCTAACATTGCCCTGTCGGCTGAAGCCGCTCTCAAATACAAGAGTGCCGGCTTGCTTTTCTCTGAATCTTCAGATGAGGTTTGGGGTTCACTGCACAGCTAAACCAAAATCAGCTTCGTACCCCAGAAGTGGAATGTCTTGCTGTATCATTATTCTGTACCAACAAGGCAATGATTCATGCTGCAATTCAACCCAGGGGCTTCGAAAGAAAGCAACCCTGCTCAGAGAAGGAGTCCAAGACAAAAAGCTGGCATAGGAATCCACAACTTCGTTTGATGCTGCTGGTAGGCCTGTCCAGAATGTGACAGCTGCTCAACACCACTTGGGCCTCATGGCTAAAATAGCACCGTGGAAGGAGATGTTTTCTTTCTGGACAGTTCCCTTTCTTGTTTAACACAAACACAGGGCTGTCCTGATTTGAAAACCAGAGGAAAGAGATGCACTTGTCAAGTGTTGGGTGTTTAACACAGTTGGTGGCGCATTTGTCAGGAAAGTGGACTCGTGACCACTGTCTGTGGCCTGATTCAATCAACATTTGTCCTTAACTTTGACCTACAAATAAAAGTAAGTCAAAGTCAAAGTTCCTAAACTGTGTATTTGTGAAGAAGAAACTATCACTGACACACATGTATCTATAAAGTCAAAGTGTTGAATCAGACAGGGCATTTGTACCCATGAACAATGTTGCTTAATTGCTTTAAGTTAAACCCCATTGTAAAAATGTACTTTTTACACCGAACAAATTACTCACATGAATTTGAATTATGCTGACTAATTAAGAAAGGTCATAAAAACTATTTAGATGAAGAGCCACCATTTTTTCCTTCTTCTTCTTTCCAATTCTCACATGAATTTGAATTATGCTGACTAATTAAGAAAGGTCATAAAAACTATTTAGATGAAGAGCCACCATTTTTTCCTTCTTCTTCTTTCCAATTCTTGAAATTCTGCGGTGTGAACCAGACAGTGGCTTTGCATTAACCCTGAAACCCAGACCCCCCCCACTGCTCCCCAGCCCTCTCTCTTCTGAGTAAAATCAGCAGGTTGTGAAACCCAGTTATGTGGAGCAGGTTATTTTGGTTAGGGCCCCCTGACTCCACTTCCCCCCCCATCTGCGCCCGGTTAAGAGAACACGCTCTCTCTCCATCCTGCACACCTGTTGGAGCCGTCTGGCTCCCCTTCTGACAGGGCAACAGCAGCAGCAGCGGCCTCCACCAGCACCTGTCTTGAACCTCAGGAACCGAGTGGGTCAAAACCCCAATGGGCTCCCTGTTTTAGACAAGCATCTACAGCATCCCATCATCAGGACAAAGAGCACAATCGAAACCAAGCGAAAATCATTTGACATCAACTTTTTATCAATACTATATTGATCGCTAACTAATAGGCTAGCCTGCCTACTGCTAAGCTCACCTCCCGAATCCTGTTTCAGCATCAGGTGGGGGAGCTTCATGGGCGTCTCAGACTCTGGGTGAATATAAAGGAGGCCCTAGCCAGGGATAGGGGCATATTAGGTTTCAATGTCAGTCCACTAATGTGCACGTGGGCATAGTTGAATTTAACATATGTCATATCATAGAGTTGTGTTTTAAGGTACCCAGTGCCATAAACAACATTACATGTGGCGGTCTGGATAAACGATCAACTAGTTTCTGGTGTTAGCTGCAAACCTAGGACCACCAATGGCGAGCTAAGTGCTCACCTACAAAATCCTCCATTTCAGGTCTAGCTGTGATTGAGAAACATTGCGTCAATAACAGCCTTCCTATGTGCTGATTTTTCTCTTGTTTTTTTCTTTTCTCTTCTGGAACCCAGATAAATGTTTTGGGGGGAACAACAATGATGACCCTCTAGACAAGTGTGGTGCAACTAACTGTCAGTATTGTGTGCTTAAATCTTACACTTACAGTACCGGTCAAAAGTTTTAGAACATCCCTATTTTCCCGTTTTTACTGAAATGTAAGCAGTTCAAGTCCAGTGAATAACCTGAAATGGTACAAAGGTAAGCGGTAAACTGCCAGAGGTAAAAACAAAAAAGTTAAGTTAACAAAAACAGAAAAATAATGTACATTTCAGAGTTAATGTAAAAAAAGTAATGGGTTAACGTGGGTTAACAGTCACTCTGTGCAAGTCGCCGACTCTGGATCCAGCAAAAGAGCCCCAGACCATCACACTTCCTCCTCCATTTGAAGTTGGTGTCACACACTGAGGAGCCATCCTTTCGCCTACTCGACGGCCTAGAAAAACCTTACAAAATTTCAAGATTTCAAATTTTGATTAATCAGTCCATAAGACCTTCTTCCAGTCCACTGGAGGTGCTTCATGGCCCAGGCAAGCCTCTTTTTCTTATTTTGCGATCTTTGCCACTCGACCTGTCAAACCTGCAGCTCGAAGTCTTCTCTTCACAGTTGAAACTGAGAGTTCCTTACTTCAACCAGTGTTAAGCTGTGCTTGAAGCTGTTGTCCTGTGAGCTGCCTATCACGCAAGCTGTTGACTCTCAGAAACTGAGATTTTGCTGTGGCTTTGGGTCTGCCAGACCTCTTCCTGTCAGAGTTTCCTTCAGTTTCCAAGTGTCTTTTGATGGAGTAGGAAACTACTCACTGCCAAACAATTACCAGTTTTTGGTAACCTAAACCTTTTTTTTTAACCTCTGGCAGTTTACCGCTTACATTTGTACCATTTAAGGTTAATCACTGGACTTGAACTGCTTAAATTTCAGTAAAAACTGGAAAATGGGGGTGTTCTAAAACTTTTGACCGGTAGTGTACATTTACATTAAAAAAATTATTATCCAGAGCAACTTACAATCAGTGCATTTAAAAATGGCAAGAGCAATCACAGCTAGTGCAAAAGATCAGTGCAGTAACAATACAACAAACATCACCGTAGACAGCTGCATACTGCACCTATAAAACAGGAAGAGAAAGGTTAGCACATTTTCTGTTTGTATATTCAGTGGTAGTGGAGTCTGAAGAGGTGGGTTTTCAGCCTCTTGCAGAAGACGGCCAGCGATTCCGCGGTCCTGGCGGAGTGCTTAGCTTATCATCTTAACATGTTGTGAATAATGATTATCTACGTCTTTTCAATTATTACAGAATGCAAGGGGGCCAGCAGGGGGGTTGGGGGAATCAAAAAGCATAAATCATTTTGTTTGGCAAGGGCTCGGTGGGTGGATGCAACCCACGACACTGTTAATGCGGTGATAATGATTCAGAAAAAAAGTGTGTGGATTCTAGATATAGCTTTTACAAGTCCTGCTTGTCGCTTGAATACAATTATAAACACTAATTATAGAATCGTTCTACCCCTCTCCTAAGAAATGGTTTATTCCTCAGGGCTATGGCATGTTTTGTGGGGGGGGACACACAACACTGACAGTCAGTTGCACCACACTTGTCACAAGTCTAGAGGGTCATCATTGTTTTCCCCCCCCAAAAATGTATCTGGGTTCCAGAAAAGAAAAGAAAAAAACAAGAGAAAAATCAGCACATAGGAAGGCTGTTATTGACGCAATGTTTCTCACTCAAAGCTAGACCTGAAATGGAGGATTTTTTAGGTGAGCACTTAGCTCGCCATTGGTGGTCCTAGGTTTGCAGCTAACACCAGAAACGAGTTGATTGTTTATCCAGACCACCACATGTAATGTTGTTTATGGCACTGGGTACCTTAAAACACAAATCTATGATATGACATATGTTAAATTCAACTATGCCCACGTGCACATTAGTGGACTGACATTGAAACCTAATATGCCCCTATCCCTGGCTAGGGCCTCCTTTATATTCACCCAGAGTCTGAGACGCCCATGAAGCTCCCCCACCTGATGCTGAAACAGGATTTGGGAGGTGAGCTTAGCAGTAGGCAGGCTAGCCTATTAGTTAGCGATCAATTTAGTATTGATAAAAAAGTTGAGGTCAAATGATTTTCGCTGGTCCTCTCTGAAAGACACATAGCTGATTGTGCTCTTTGTCCTGATGTTCTTGCTAGTAACGCTAGCCTGTTTTCTTGCATCTTCTGCACAAATGAATAGCCTTGCCATTGCAAATGAATTGCCTAACCCAAATCATCCCTGCCCGTAATGTCTATGATTTTATTCAGGAGTCAGGACAGTTGGGGGGAAAAATAAACGTAAGTTTCCATTTCTGTAGTTATTGAAGATATTGGTTTATAAAATAATACATAAAATACAGAATAATTATGCTGTGTATTCATTTAGAAACCAATGTCTTCAATAACTACAGAAACAAGTTTTGGGGTAGCTTGTCGTAGACAGGTGCTATTAAGATGAGATTTGGTTGATGGGATCCTTAAGTTGTCTATAGACATGTACAATATGTCTATATTTTATCCATAGTTCTGGTTATTTTTACATGTTTGCTGACAAAGGCAGCTTCTGCGTGTGACTGAGCCAGTGAAAGCCAAAATGCTGTAGTACTGCTACTGTACTGTACTGTAATGCATGTATGTATATGTACTGCTAAATAGCCATGAGCGCTGTCAAAGTCTAACCCCACTGGCCAGCCAAAATCAGCACACTGACCAGGCTAGACTAAATCCCGTTATATTATCAATAACATCAATAGGCTAAGGGGGGACGCAGTGTCATATCTTTTAATGGGGCCCAGGATTCCTGGCGGCACCCCTGGATGCATGGATTTACGTCCCTATATCATAATCAACGTGGGCAGGACTTTGAAGCCTGAGCCATACCAGACTTGTTTTCCCAGCAATATCTCATCCTGTGCTTTTGCCAGTTCTTTTTGCACAATTAATTTCGCTGGCCGAAATATACAGTAGGGCTTATTCTTTTCTCGGTTACATTCAGCAATTAATTAAATCAAAATATAAAAAGACGTGTATGCGAGTTCATATGAATGAAAGCCAGGGTAAATGCAGTTATTTACCCTTTATATCTTCCATGGAGGAGCAGACTCATTCTGGGAAAGTCTTTAGGCAGTTGCTGAATACTTTTATTTTCACTGAAGGGTTTTGTTTTTTTAACTTGCGATCTGCTACTGCCTTGGGTTTCATTTTGAAGTATAAAGACTTGAGATAGAGTTACCAAGGTCCGTTCTTCTCAGACCTGTACTTCAACTCTGAGGCGCGTAGTCTCTTCCGCTGAAATATAAAACATACCGACGCGTAATTGCCTGTCCGTTGCAGAAACTCATTGAGGGAACAAATCTGGAACCATTTTTCTTCTATTGGCTTGTTTTACTTTCAGTTTCTATCCCCCGGGGTGCTGTTCGTCTTTTATTTGACGGGATCTGTTTCAGCAGAGTTTATGCAAAAAAATAAAAACTCAGCCAGAGCAATCCAAGATTGTAAGCACTATGAAAGAGGCAGATATTGTTTCGATCGTGCGATGACGATTGCAAAAATATCAGGGACCGTAAAAGATGATAGGCCGGTCACCCCATGTGCGCCCCAAGGACTGTCACCCATGATTTACACGAATCCATCATTGCAACTAACGAGTGTACGTAGCTGCGCAGGTTTTATTTATCTTTCAGCAATAATGTCGTTTTGAACAACAAGCGAAAATATTTGTGGTGGAGATTTATGGCTCGCATCAAGCAAAGCTATGAGCTGAGCTTTCACTGCCTTCACCCTGTTTTCCTCGCTCTTGGCACTTATTTTTCCGTTACTCTCTCCAGGCCTGCCTCTCGTTACTGGGTATACGATTGAAATACGATAGCTTACTACTTGTTGGAAAGTGTATTCAAGTGTAGGGCTTAAAAAAACCGAAAAGGGGCTTTCGACAGAAAAAAACTAGGTCTTATAAATAGGGATCTTTGCTCGCTGTTTTCTTGGAAAACCTCAGCGCTGAAACTGAGTCAGTGAAGTTGGCCAGCTTGTATTGCAAGTCTTCCCAAAACAGTCCTGGGGACACATGTGTTTTTTGGTTTTTGTTCCAGACACTCCCGTGATTAGCTATGTCATTTTGTTTTATAATTTATGTAAGTTAAGTAATTCAGAACATGCATTTATGTGCTTCTGTGATTTTGATTTAGTTAGAATGCAGGTTTTGGCTCATTCCCATTTGGTTTTGTTTAAGCTTTTGTTTCAACAGGCAGATGTGAATGTCAGCATTTAGGACTCCAGTGCAACAATCAATCAACTAATCAATTAATCTTTCAATCAATCAGGTGTATGCAATATAGCCACTAACTAGGCTATATTTACACCGTCTGATAAGTGACCCAATTCCGTTTTTTTTTGCTCACATGTGGCACATATCAGATATGTAGCCTATTATGCACGTGTAAACAGGAAAAAAGCACATGGAATCTGATATTTTCAGATCCTTTTGGGCCACATTAATATGTGGAAATTAATCTGACAGGAATCTGATATCTGCCAATGCGAGTGTCATCTGAACGCACAGATCGGATTTTCCCTGTCATTGCGATTCCCACGTCATTCAAAATGCGAGAATTGGGGGAAATTGGGTCACTTTTATCAGACGGTTTAAACGTAACCTTTTACTTTTATGCATTTGAATGACGTATAACGTTTCACGTGCACAACCAGAAGTTAAAGAAGAAGTGAAATCATGGAGGACGAAGGCTCAGGCCAGTGGACGAATACAGAGGTTGCGTGCCTTTTAAGCCTGTGGGGCAGAGAGTCGGTACAGGCCAAAACACAGGGGGTGTATCGCAACAAGAGATAACCAGACAACAAGAACACCAGAGATTATAAATAAAACATGATTGAATGATTATTTCTGTCTCGTTTGCGTCCATTGCAAATGGCGATATGGCTGTGCCCAATGATGTGCAGAGGGGGTGGCTACAGTGGCTCGAGCCCTTGGCTTTAATGCCCCTCTGGACCAAATTAATAAATATTATTATTATTATTGTGTTGTTGCTGCTGCTGTTATTGTTATCATTATGATTACTGTTATTAAACCTAATTAAATCGCTGTTGTCATTATAAAACTAAAAAGGTGGGGGGCAGGGGGGTACCCTTTTTCTTGGCTTGAGCCACTGCCCCTCAAAATGTCTGCGCACGCCCCTGGCTGTGCCCATAGATATAAAAATGTTTTTATATCTATGGCTGTGCCGGCGTGGTTGTTGTTTACTTCCGTATCGGTAACTAAACCCTCGTGTACGCATGCAGGTTGTTTCAAGTGCAAACCGTGTAAACACAGGTATCGGATATGGGTCACTGTTAAAAGTAGATGTAGGCTAAACAGGTGGTAAAAAAATTGGATATAGGCAAAAAATTGGAACTGGGCATCATGACCTGCAGTGTAAACGTAGCCCTAGACTACACCTCAATTCCCAGCTCCATTAGATACTGAAAATAACTATTTAAGCTGGACGAAAAACCAGCATATATATAGCAGTCCCCGGGACTGAGATTGGGAAACCCTGTTTCATTGGGGTTATCTGTTGACCATGTTGTACGGTGTGTCTATTTTTCGACTGTAGTTGGAGTATTGTAGAAATGTGTGTCATGTGCGTGGAATGCAGAAAGGGGACAGAGGTATCCCTCCCAACACCCCCTGTTGTTGGTGTGCACAACTCCATCCTCCATTTCTAAACAGCTGTATACACACCACTGGTGGTCCATTCCATTCTATATCAGCTGTATTTACATTTACATTTGACATTTAGCAGACGCTCTTATCCACAGCGACTTACACAGTTTACATTTTTTTACATACAATCCATTTATACAGCTGGATATTTACTGAAACAATTCAGGTTATGTTCCTTTGCTCAAGGGTACAACAGCAGTGCCCCACCTGGGAATCGAACCTGCAACCTCTAAGTTACAAGCCCAGCTCAAACCATTATACTACTCTGCCATACACTTATATGGTCCACGCCGACATCGGTCCACAGTAAAAGACACACGTGCAGCCTGCAGCTGTACCTCAGTGCTTTATCAAAAAAGTCCGAAAAAATTAATTAAGGATAATTGCATAATTAAGAGCAGAAGTTGGCATGAACTCCCAGATGTGCATCCCTGTGCTGTTGTTGTTGTTCAAACCAATTACCACCAGCGTTTTTCATCCGTCCTACCAAGTGTCGTCAAAAAGTAAAGTTACTTAATGGAAAATTAACTCAAGGAGAAGTGAAAGTAGCACTGAAAACTACAAAACTACTTGAGTAAAAGTAAAAACAAAAACTACTAATACAAAAAAAGTACAAGAACCTGTACAGGTAACTACCAAAATAAAGGTAACACTTGAGTAAATGAGGGATCCGTTAAATGGGTGCAATACTGCACGTGCCTGTCAGGGGGTGCCATGCTGATACCGGTGGATAGGCCCGGCCCTCTCCTTTCCAGCCTGGGACTCTTGTAGCCCGGGCCAGGGCTGTTTGGTTGTCCCCCCCCGGGTTAGCAAAGTGTTGCCTTTATTTAGTCAGTTTCCTGTATCTTCTTTTAGTAATGAATTCAAAACATACTGCTGGTTAACTACCATGAGAGAACATAGGGAATTGCACCATTAAGGATGAGACTCCCCATTGTGAGTAAATACAATCAAACACGTAATTATGTAAAAATATAAAAACCTGAAATAATTATATTCTGCATATAACTAAAAATAAATGAGCAGTGCCTAAGAAAGGTAATTAGCCACTTTTTCTGCACAATGACTTGCTCTGATTGCTATGGCTTTGTAAACAACATTAAGTTAATGCTATGTTCATGTACAGAATATTTGAAGGTGCTAGCCCCCTTCCAATTTAATATTAATGGCAATATATTTGATCAGATGTAACAAAGTTTGCTGTAGCATCAAGTGTCATGTAAAAACAAAGTCCATCTGAATGTAACGTTACAAACGGTTATTTTTATTCATAGTTCTTGCTGTATGGGGTGGTTGCAGTTGGTCGAGTTTGAGAACGAAAGCAAAGAATGAAAACAAAAGGCTGGGAGAATCTGAATCAGCTCGCTGCGCAGATGATAAATCTAACCAGTGAGAAAATGTAATGGCAGAGAATTAGTCAAATGTACCTCTGAAAAGTACACATCCCTTAAAAGCTACTTGAGTACATGTAACGTAGCACGGTACGTCCCACCTCTGTCGGCAGCTACTGTCAAATCTCTTTCTCTGTCAGCTTCCAAGTCTGGCCTGCTGTTGGACTCGCGCCCCACAATGTGGAGGGCACCTGTTCAGAGGCCACAAAGCACCGATATTCAATTACAAATCACAGTCTTTTTATATAAGCCCTTTTCAACAGACCAGCTAAGCGTATTAAGATGTAGAGATACGGTGGGCCGGATTTTACGAGCAATGGGTTCAGATTTCTGCAGAACTGCAGTATGACGTATGCAGTATGACTCCCACGAAAGGAGGCACTGATCCCTGATCATTGATTAACGTTAGGACAGTCTACATTGCCAATGCTTTTGTTTGAAAATAATTCACAAAACTCAAACATGCTTTAAAATGACAAATCGTGTTGTTTTAGTGGCTAGGTTTTGAGATGCCAAAGCAAAACAGAGGATTGAAGTTTTGGCATGTTTGATTTTCTGAGCAGTTCTCTGTAATATGGGCCTTCAATTCCTTTATGAAATTAAATCCTTTCCTGGTCTGAAATACTCTTATTTTTCATGCTTTTTCACTTTATCTCTCAATTTGTAATGTTCAATTGTCTCTTAACTTCACTTGTTGCAACCTCCGCTGTCAATTCGGGAGAGCGTAGACAAGCACACGCTCTCCTCTGGCACACGCAATGTCAGCCGCTGCTTCTTTTCACACCACAGTCTACAAGTTAAGCTCACACAGACATGAGTTGGAGGAAGACACTTCATATCCAGTTTTACACCATTTTTGACAGCAGAAGTCTAGTTATGCTGAAGTTCAGACACACTGAAATAGCCTTAATGAAGTTCAGACATTCAAATGATATTTTTGTGGTAGTTTTACAACCAGACTTTACCTTCAGATGCTCCACCGGGTTCTCATGTCACTAATTCAGCAATAAACCGCCTACCTGTTCTTTGTTCACCTGTTCAACCCTGCAAGTGTCTTTTATCTGTGCATTACATTCAAGCACAGCTTTCCATTTGTGTTCCTGAACACTGTATTCCATATTTTCTGCAGTTATTCAGCTGTTTTGTTTAACATTGGTATTCCTTGCTGATTTATTATTGTGTGATTGATTGCATTCCAAAATTCAATGGAAGACATAGAATCTGCAGACTCGAATCCTTCACTCTGCCACCTGAAAAATGGTAGCAGATGTTTGCTGCTTTTTCTCCTTATTATTTTCTCACATTATTCCAGATTTCTCTCTCATGCCATAACTTATCATTTGTTGGCATTTTAATATGTTCATTTAATTTGAACACCTTCTCTAGGTAACGTTCTACCCATTGCATTGTGGAATATGCAAGTGCACACCTATGACATATTTAACCCCACCCGCTAATTGCCACAATAGAACTATTCATTTATATTGACTGTAATTAAATGCTTTGCATCACTAGCCATGGTAGATTGGTCACTGGATGCAACCATAATGAAACCACACTTTCATTGTTGAACCATTAGCTTCAGTGGAGAGGCCACACACAAGGATGACGCACTATGCAGACCAGCCTTGAGCAGACAATTTTCTTCCGCAAAGACGGATGTTATCACACATTTTAAAACCATAATAACATAATGGGTACGACTCCCCGCCTTATATATTATAATAATAAAATACAAAAAATGTAAAATATGGATATGATACCTCCATCCTGCTCAACATATCTTCCCCGATCAACATATTTGGGGCAACTGCTTCCAAAGGGCCGGTCCCAGCCCTCTTTTTTTGGGGTGAACAGACTTGACTCCTGGACCAGGGAAGGGACAGAGAAGATTCTGGGAACTGGCAATTGCCCCTGAAAGCCATCGTGAAGGCGTTCCTGTCCAGTTGTTCCGAACCTGTTATCACCTTCTAGATGTTTCCACAGAGCGTTAAGACTGTGTCAATCAGTGTTAGCCCTGTGTCAGCACTGGGGGGGGAACCCAAGAAGGTGCCACTTTTCACGGTTCTTTTCAGGGTATAACCGTAATCAACAGCATGAGGCGACGACTAGGGAGATCACACGATAGAGATGGTCAAACCCTAATAAATACGGGGCTCGTATATTCATAAAGCATCTCAGAGGAGGAGCGCTGATCTAGGATCAGGTTTCCCTGCCCATATTCTAGCCTTATTCATTATAAGCTAAAGCGAAAAATGATTCTGGATTAGAGCTACTACTCTTTATGGAGTAGTACCATTATGACACCCTGGCAAAGGGTTTTGCTTTCATTTTGTTTCCGTTTTCAAACATTTTGAGCAGCAAACGAGAAATGCAGCTGGTACAAGTATGCACTATGTGTTCATGTGATTTGGGCTTTGTCTGAAGCCAACATAAATACTCTTCCCCACTGACATGTCAATCTCTGGAGAGCTAAACTGAGACTTCACCTGTGAATGCTGTTCAGGAAGACATCTGCCAAAAAAAAAACTCCAAAGGAACGCTTGTGTTTCTCTACCACGCTGCGCCTGTCTTACAAGCCCGGGGAAGCGGCAGGCCTGGCCTTCGTATACTCTGTCTGTCAGAGGAGCTTGCTGCCCTGTGCAATAAAAATTAAATGACATTTAAATAAACACTACAGGTACACTGAATGCTGCATTGTTCAAAATGGAGTAGCTCCAGCCGTAATTGCTTTCAGATGGCAGTAAAATATTTTCGCCCCAATTCATTATGGATTGAATGCTGAGCGGAGCACAGAAGACTCCGGCCACCTGATTTTGCCTTTAGCCATGTGAAAATCTGCACAGCAGCAGCACGCTGCATGACCCCGAACCAACTAGAGATCGATTAACGTCAGAGACGAGCCACGCCTTTGGAGTGTGCTCAGAGAGACACTTCCGGGAAGGTTGCTGTCGGATACAGACACGGATGGCCCTGCACAATGCAGGACACCCCCGAGGCTTGAGAGAGACAATCCGCAAGTACTTTGCCAAATGTTGAGGAAGCTGCCGTACATCAGAGGACCAAGATGTATTGCACCCAGGTGAATACATCACTTAGGCCATGCACGACACAATGCCTCCATTGAGGACGTCCTAATATATATTCATTTATTTTTGGCAAGAGGATTATACTGGTAAAAGGAACATGGTCCTGCTTGTTTGGCTAGAGCTTGTGCATTGTTTCTGTATAATTGTTGAAAGGTGTCACACAGTAATACAGTGACTCTCCTGGCATGATCGAGGGCTTTTGCGAAATGCTAGAATCAACAAATAAACAGAGCCCTGTTTGGGAGCTTGTCCGAACAATCTCTCAGTGTCGGGAGTGTAGGGTAATGACCACGCTTGAGAATCTCGCCCACCAGTCTGTTTCCGATTAATCAGAGAAGAAAACTTGCATACAATTTTCAGTTTGCAGTGTTATTTGAGAAAAAAAGAAAGACAGAAAAAATGGAAATTCTTTTAAGGAAGCTTAGTGTGCTTTCCAAGAGCTACCCTTTTGCATTAGAAACACATGTCTGAGAGATGGAAACAAGGAAAAAAGTCTCCATCCTTTTTAAAAAAATGGTCCAAATGTCACAAAATAAGATGAGCAGCTTTGTACATTTATTTAATTTCCCCTGCAGAGTGAACGCATATATTTCTGATTTCACACATGATAAAAAAATGAGACAGGAACTATCGACAGGAACCTGAACTAGCTGGCCTCTTTAAAACAATATTTCTTGGAATTGGGTGAGAAAGAAACTATTTTTACAGCAGGGTAACAGAATGAAATGGTCTGAACCGATCCAAAAACCTATTTTTATGTGCTATCCCTCGGGCGCCCATTAACCCTAATCGCAGTCCCATCATAGAAAAAACACAGAGTGAGAACATGGTGAGAACATGTTATGCTTGTCCGAATTCCAGGAGAGTAGTTTTGGAGGGCGAATGGAGACAGAGGGGGAGAGGTGCAGGGAATTACACAGAGCGAAAAAGGCGTGGTTCTCTTAATCTCTCCTCTCTCCCTTTTTTCTCTCTCTTCCTCTCTCACCTCTCTCTCTTTCTCTCTCCTGTCTCTCCTTTCTCCCTCTCCCTGTGTCATCTCTCCCTTTCCCTCTCTTCTCCACAGCAGGCGGCCTCACTCTTCTTAAGTTCAATTCTTAGGCCATCCTAGGAGGTCCTTGCCAGGAGCCCAGACCTAAATAGACTGTCCTCGTATAATACACGCCGCCGCACCACTCATAAAAGACCAACCCTACGCCAGACTGGCAGCTGGGCCAGTTGGAGTTACCACTAAAGATCAGTGTTTACGTCAAGGACGGGGGAAAGGATTTCCACTAATAGGTTTTTGATGAATCTGTAACTGGATGACTTAGGGTTGGGTGGGGGTGGGTGCTTATTGCAAAAATGTGACCTCTGCGACCCCAGCCGCTGAGAATGCTGGGAAGTGGCAGGGCAAGGATAGGAGCAGGATTCTACCTAAAACATGCCCTGATTTGTGATGTTTGTCTCTTTTACCGGACTGCAGTTCATTTAAACGGTGGAGAAGGGGGGGCAAGAGGGAACGCAGCTGCCGAAGGCATTGAGACGAGATGGCCGCTCAATGGAAACAGGAAATGGAAGTCTGAGCGAAAGAATCAAGGGCAACTGTGGTCGAAAGCTCATACTTCTTAGCCGTGATATCCGTGCATTGGCTGAAAGATTTAAGGTAATAGAGACGAGCAACTCTGAATCAATTGACTGCCAATATCAATCTAGGGCGTTAACGGACATTCTCATCAATAACTTCACAGAGAGGGACACTATGGTCTGGTTGCAGTGCACAAACCCCTTATTACACCTAAAAATGCAAGTTTGTGAGTAAAGTGGTGCAAAGAACCCAGGTAATGGTCTACTGAGCGGTAGAAAAAAGTAATTGGTCAGATGAGTCATCCTTCACCCTGTTCTGAACAAGCGGATGAGTGCATGTGTGGCGCATTGAAAAAGAAACCTACAGACCCAAGTGCTTGTTTTCTATGGTGTAGCGTTCTGGCAGCTCTGTTATATGCGACTTGATATTGCATTTTTTGTACAAAATACAATATAAAGTCACATATATACAATATAAGCACTATATACAGAGGATAAGACAGGGCTTCCCAAACCCCACTCAGGACCCTGAGCCACCCCATGCATCTGCCAGACCCCACCACCAGCACCCCCGGCCCAATCAATCAAGGGGCCAGTCTATTAACTAACACACAACTCACGACTCTCTTCAACCCCTCCTCAAAACCCATGGCCCACAGTTTGAGAACTCCTGCCGTAAGGTACCCGTGAAATTTCCTGATCTATGATTGGTCTCTCGAAGCTGGAAGGGGGGGATTTTGGATTTAAACCCCCCCTGAAAGGTTTTATGACAGTTCCAAACTGCTTATTCATGGACATAAGTTTAGTGCAAGTACAGCTCAGAGACCGTCATACATCATCTATATCAAATAGTGCTGGTTCTGCGCAGTGGTTATCAAACGCTATTGATCAAGCAAGGCTGGTTGGGGATACAATGTGTATTTAATAATCAAATGATGTCATCTATTGTTGAACAATTCATTCGCACACCCCCTCCAGGCTATAATCTGTTGTATTTTCTAAACTTTCCAAAATGAATTCCTGGCCAGGCCACTGTTGGAAGGTACTACAGACCCACTGCAGGAGATCCTATGAGAGCACAATAGAGCCCATTTCAGGCATTTTAGTCACGCAGTTTGCAGTAAACAGATAATATTGGACAGATGTGCAGACAGGGTCACTTCTTGCAGTCATAGCTGCTGACACGTGAACGCTTACATTACATTACAGGCCTTTAGCAGACGCTCTTATCCAGAGCGATTTATAGTTTCATTTCTTTACATACAATCCATTTATACAGCCGGATATTTACTGAAGCAATTCAGGTTAAGTACCTTGCTCAAAGGTCGAACGGTCGTGCCCCAAATGGGAATCGAGCTTGCAACCTACAATGCCACCTGCTCCTCGGCTCTGCTATGGAGACACATCTTCACGGTGTCACCGTGGCAACGTGGACACGGAACGCGAGGAAAAGCTCATTCAAACTCAGCTGCAATAGAGAGAGCGGGACGGGGCGAGGCACGTTGCTCTAATCGACTCAAACTCTCCTGCAGGAATCTTCAGTCCCACCAAGGCCCCCACATTTTCTCTTTCTCTGTTTTCTCTTTTTTTGTTTGCAGTAGCTTACAGTTTACAAGTTCACAGTGAGCGCAGAATATTAAAAACTATAGCTAGCCTATCCCGAGGGTTCAAAGGGGTGTTGGGGTCAAGAATGAAGCTAAGAGCAGAGGTTTGTGGTTTCCAGCTGGGCCCGAAAAGATCATAGCGGAGAACTACTGCTATCCAGGGGGAAAGGGCCCAAGAGAGCATTTCCATGTCAAGTTGTGGACCGAAAGCAGGTTCAGATACGTGGGTGAGGACACCTGCAGACATGGGTATATGGCAAAATCGGTATCCCTCGCCACCGCACCTGTGGATCCGGCCACGGTGCGTGGGCGGCATGGAGGGCGTGGTAAAGCGAGCCAGCATTCCTTTAGTTCTGTAGAGAAAGGCAGAGACCCGCAAAGGAGAACGGCAAGAGCCGCTACGGTGCAAGACGGAAATGTTCAGCTTCGCCGCACCACCGCATGGCCTTCTCCGTGCTCAACCAATCCCCTGTAGGTGGGTGGGGTTTCACTGTGGAACAAAAAGAATGCCGACTAGCTTCCCTGCCCCTGCCCCATCCGCTACACCGCACTCCACCATACACCGATGCAACGAGGGATGTGTATTTTGCCATAGCTCTTGTTCCTGTCTGTGGTGCCCCGTAAGGTAGGGATGTAGAGGCCCACTGCCATATGCTGACCCCCCTCCACACCACGATGCGCTTCCCCCCCCCCAACTGTGATGCACTGGGCCCCACCATCACAATGTGTTACCCCCCACTGCAATGCGCTGGCCCCCCATCACAATGTGCTGCCCCCCCCCCCAAGGCCTTGACCCCTTGAGACAAGGCCATGCTCTATTGTCTCTATAAAAGTGTTACAAGCCGTTCTTTTCGAGGCAGTAAACGCGCCCTCTTTTGCATGAGGCGACATTAAAAAAATTGTCCTTGTCCTCCTCCAGGGACCACAGGTGTGCCCCCCGCCCCCTCCACCCCAGCCACACGATATACCCAGCCCCTGTCACTCAGCATTGCTGTCTGTTAGCAGTCTCTCCCTCGCTTAGTGTTCCAGCATCGCCGCGGTAACACAAAACCTGGAGCGAGAGCCAGTGCGTGCTACTACGGGTTCCCTTGTAAAACATCCATATGCTGTTTGCTGTCATCTGGGGGGTTGGGGGGGTTGAGGGGGAGCTCTTCTTGGGAACATAATGTCAAATAGCAGCGCTTGTGCAGCGCGAGAAACGTAGACTCTGAAAGGAAGGGAACTGTCAGACACAAACTTAAACGGGAGGATGAGAGGATGCAGGACTCATTATATTATGAATTTACATTACGGGCCTTCAGCAGACGCTCTTATCGAGAGCGATTTACACACTTTACATTTCTTTACATGCAATCCATTTATACAGCTGGATATGTCATGGAAGCAATTCAGAGTAAGTACCTTGCGCAAGGGTACAACGGCAGTGCCCCACCTGGGAATTGAACCTGCAAACCTCTGAGTTACAATCCCAGTTCCCTAACCTTTGCCCTCTGAAAGATATTTTAACTTCCTTATTTATTTATTTATTTATTTCCAAAACACCCCTCCGTGAACCTGGAGTACCCCAACATCAGAGACAGCTGTTTTCTCCCTTCCTCCCTAACCCCAACATATTTGGGGAACATATTTGCAGTTACTCCTCTTTTCTCGTGTGTATGTGTGTGTGTGTGTGTGTGTGTGTGTGTGTGTGTGTGTGTGTGTGTGTGTGTGTGTGTGTGTGAAAGAAAGAGACATGGTGCAGGTGTAAGATAAATCAGATTTGTTGGTCGTTTCCTGGTAAAAAAAATAATTTACAGGCCTGTATTTTTTGTGTCCAAAAGGCCATCTCCTCGGCCATAACTTCTTTGGTGCTCGGTCACGGTAAGGGCTTAAGAGTTTTTTATATTTACAGTGAAACCGGTGCTGGATTTTATGACCTCCCCACTCAGCCTCTCGCCCCCCACCCTCCCCCAACTGGGCTGTGGCTCTGTGGGTTCTCCTTCTGTCTGTGGAGAAATAACCACATCTCAATGACCATATTCATTCCACAAACAGCCCAATAATGTGAAACCAAATTGTGATGTTGCCCTGGTGTTTGTGGTCTGGTCATATTAATATTAGCTCTAAGGCCAAAGGTTTTACTGCAGTCCATCCCCTCCATCATATTCTATTGCCAATGCTCTACCACTATTGGTTTTACTGCAGCTCAGCAACCTCTTGTGTCAAATTTGAGAGGGGCAATGCATTCCTGCAGGTGTTTACGAGTGAAGAAGCGCACATAAACTCAGTAGGAATGTTTGTACAGTGGAAAAACCAGACTGAATCCAAGACGGTCCAAACCCTAGTCTCTGGTCCTCTTCTTATCCTTTGACCCCCTGTTGACCTCTTCTCACCCTTTGACCCCCTGTATACCCCTCTCTTCCTTTGACCCCTGTGTCCAGACAGCTACTGCTGTTCATGCAGTCAATGTCAGGATGTGGAAATGAGGAAATGACATTCCTGATGTGTTTTGTATTCTCACAGGAATTAATTCCTTCTTTTTTCTTTTTTCATTCCCTCATTTTCTTTTCTCTTCCAAATTTGGGAGAGCCGTTGCTGTGACGCCCTTTGTAAATTCGGGAAGGCGCACATTAGTAACATGCATCTTCTGAAATGCGTGCAGCCGACTGAGCTGCGCTACTGAGTTACTGCGGCTGTAGGACTGCGCAGTTGGCAAAGGCAGACCGCAGGCCTCAGATCAACCACAGGGGGTACTTTTCTGAGATTCCTATTGGGGAATGAATTAGAGCAGGGGTCCCTAACACTGGTCCTGGAGAGCCACAGGGTCTTCTCGGGTCCCCAAACACTTCATAGGTACATCAAATGTCAAATAAAGACACAACGATTTACACCCTACTAATATGATTATTTTCCCCTCTAACGCCATAGCAGATTCCAGATAAATAATTGTTTTGTGTGCTACCCCAAGGTGTTGTACACTTCCCCCAAAAACTGGATGCAAATATGTAAAATAAATTAAATTCGACAGTGTTGTTCCTATAAATGTTGTTTCCCAAAATCTATCCAAATTGGTTACATGTTTTTAGCCAGTCACATGTCATACTGTATGGGGTTTTTACCATAACATGACACCTCTTGTACAGATATGAGAGGAAAATGAATTCTAAGATGATTACATTTCTTTGTGGTTCCTGTATCAAGTGCCAAGAAAAATCTACCATACTATATTAAAAATCAGTTCTGTTGTACACATCTATTCAACCAGGGCCTTGTTAGCCAGAATTATTTCCAGGTGGATCCAAACAGATGGTCATGATAACAATAACAACCTGGGTAGCATTGTCCTATGCATTATCCGAGTCGACACTCAAGGCAGATGAATCACCCTCCAAAAACATATATAGCATATGTCTCAAAAATCTCTTCTAAGACACTAAAATGACAGCAACTTGCTGCCATCATAAAATATAAATGGTTACTCATTTTACCTTTGTTCAAATCTCCGAGAACTGGCATGGGCCCCCAGTTTTCACGTTTATTTCAGCGCTTCCAGCTGAATTTTCCAGCTCATTGGAAAGCTTAGAACCTGAACAATCTAACCATGACCATGGCTTCCATGCACAACCTATAGCTATTCAGATGATAAACCACAGACGTTCGGTGGCTGGATACAGGTTGGTGCTTCGGTACGTCAGAAATCTCATTAAATATACGGATTAGGGGGAATAAACCTTTTTTCTACAAAAACAACCTTGGCTCTCATTTTCTAAGTGAAATGAATTGCTACACACGTCTCTGTCCTGAGGAGACTGCCTCAAACACACAGTGAGGAAGTGAGAAAATGGGAAAAACTATTAATATAAATTAATAAAAAATTGGACACACTCCTGAGACATTTGAGTGCAATTGGAACTGAAATGGAACATGATTTTTAAAACAAAGATTTACAGCTTTTGGTGATGGGAGAGTTTATACTAGAGTAAAGTTTAGCGTGTGCATTTGGGTGTAATAAGTAATAAGGGGGGTTAAATGGCCTGCAGTTTTATGATCATAAAAATTATGGATTGGCATAACAACTTTTCCAGACTCATTAAACTCTTTTTAAGGCAATGACATTTGCTCAAAACTCTTAAATAACAATTACAATTAATAATGTTTATGGGGGTAGCGGATAGCATAGCGGTCTAAAGCATTGTATCCTGGCTTGTCCGATACGAGTGTGGCTGCGTATCAGTTTGAAACCCGTCTCTGCCAGCCCTGGCCATTAGCCCTGATCGGTGGTGGCATTTGGCTGTCCGCCCCAGGGGGAGGGGGGAGGGTGAGCTAGCACGAGTTCGTCGAGGAGCAGAAGGGCGTCCGAGGTGGATCAGCTGGCCCGGGAAATTGGTTCGTTACCTAGAGGACCAGTGGCGGACTGAGTCAATTGAGATAAATACAAGGTATAATTGGTAAGAAGATTGGGAGAAAAATGGAAAACAATTTGAAACAAACAGAAAAAAAAGTTATAATAATGTTTATGAATTGTGAATTGTGCTAATTCTTATGACGTTGGCGCCATACCGCTAGGGGGCAGACAGGAAGAGGTTAAGGTTAAAACAAAACCGAGCAGACACCATGGCTCTCCAGGACCAGGGTTGGGGACCCCAGCAATAGAGAAACAAGCCAATGGTAATGTGCTTTACTGTGACATACAGAGAAACGGGTCTGAACCAGGCCCATGTTGCTCTAGATCAGTGGTTTCCAACCCTCTCCTCGAGTACCCCAAGCCAGTCCATATATTTGTTCAATTCCACCACCAGCACACCTGATTCAACTAGATAACAACTTAACGAGCATTGATTAGTTGAATCAGGTGTGCTGGTGGTGAAATTTAAAGAATGCATAGGAGAGGGTTGGGAACCACTGCCCTAGATCACTTCTTTCCCAACCAATGAATATTTAATACCAAGATGTGTCCCTTAGTCTCTTTCTCTTCTCTTCTGGGCCTCAGTCCACGAGTCAGCTGGCGAATTTCCCCCTTCCCCCCCCACCTTTGTTCCAAAATATATTACCACCTCATGCGATATCTTGAAGCCGGAGAAGAGCTATGAAAACGTCCCTGAGAACAATGACGCTCGAAGACCATGAAAAACAAAACAGAGTGTGTGGGTCGAACAGATAAATCAAACCGACGCTGCGGACCTACCTTTCACACACACTCAGCATTTCACACACAGTCACAGACAATCACATAGCTAGTCTTTCACACACTCACATACAATCACACAGCTAGTCTTTCACACACAGTCACACACAATCACACAGCTAGTCTTTCACACACAGTCACACAGTCACACAGCTAGCCTTTCACACACAGTCACACAGTCAGACACTAACCTTTCACACACAGTCACACACAGTCAGTGCCTTTTAGAAATGAAGACCACAACAGCCAGAACAGGCCTACTGCCCCCCTTCCCCCCAGAACAGACCTACTACCCTGCTGCCCCTCCAGCCAGAACAGCATTACTACACCCCTGCTCCCCCCCAACAGAGCAGCTCTGCTACCCCCCTGCCCCCAGCCAAAACTGCTTTACTACCCCCGCCAGCCAAAAACAGCCCCCACACAAAAACAGAGCTACACCCCCATTCGTTTTCAGCTCAGGAAGATTCAGGTGCTCGACTCCAATGGCACCAAAGGGTTTCAACAGTGGGAGACGAACAGCGGGGTGGGGGTGGGGTGGGGGGTTTGATGAAACAGCAAACAGCTCAAACAAACAAAAACAAATTTAACAAGAAAAAAACAACAATAAAACGTGATAAATGGGATGCAGCTGCTTTTAACAATCAATGGCACAAGTTACAAGGGGGAACATTTCTCCCATCCCATCGAACAAATATAGATATTTTTCCTTTTTAAATATCGAAAACACTGGCACGGTGGCTCCATTTATTTATTGACTTTTTTAACAACATTCCCTCTGCGGAGCCGCTGTTCCGCTCTGGATGGGAATGTGGTTCGCGGGCCACAGATTGAGTCATGCTCTGGCTGCCTTGCTGCACCACCCTTCTCCTCCTCCTCCTCCTCCTCTTCCTCCGCCAGCTTGCCTCCGCTCTCTGAAGAAGCATCTGTGTGGAGTCAGTGGAACGTGAAAGCAATGAGCAACATCTCTCTCTCCTCTCTCTCTTTTTCATTTTTTTCTTCTTTTCTTTTGGTTTCCATTATGGCACACCCTGGGGTTCTCTTTACCCGTCATGGGAATTTGAGCTGGAGACACGCCGCAACAACCCAGCGGGAACATCAACAACGATGACAAGAGTGGGCCTCTCTGAGACACCTTGGTGTGGTCCCCCCCCCATACACACACACCCTGCCTACGGGATGCACGGCGGTTGGTGTGGACCCTACTGCGCCTGGCCACGGCCACAGCCTGTTCCCTCGCTGTACTGTAGGATGACAGTTCATGCACATGTTCATACCAGCAACGTTACCACCAATTATGCATTTCCCTGCAGGGCTGCTGGCCACAGTTAGCACTGCCATGGTCTGGATTCGATAACAAACCGTGGGGCTCATCCACACAATAGAACAGTGACCTAACAGGATGCAGACCGTGGGGCTCATATACACACTAGAACTGTGTCTTAATAGGATGCAGACCATGGGGCTCATCCATACACTAGAACAGTGACTTAACAGGATGCTGACCGTGGGGCTCATCCACACACAAGAACAGCGCCTTAACAGGATGCAGACCATGGGGCTCATCCCTCGCTCTATTTTAGGCAACTGTGGGCAGCGAGACAGGAAGATGTTCCTGACCACAGAGGATGGAGAATGAGGCTTAGTTGGCAGGCCAGAAAAGGCCATTGGGGTGCCCCTGGCACACTTGGTCTGTGGAGGCAGAACACAAAATGGAGCCCCACTTACTGCCATAGGAGGGAAGCATATTGGACGACAGAAGAGTCGCCAGACCCCAAAACCCAGTTTGGTTTTTGAGGATATTCAAAATTCCTGGTCACAGCATCATCCGAGGCCAAAGGAAGAAGCCTGAGGAAAAAACGAGCCTGGATTTCAGGCATTCCTGCATTCCTGCGCTGGGCCAAGCCTCGGCCAAGCCCAACATCACATGGACTCGTTTTTTATTTTTAAGTATGAGTATTTTGAAGCATTGAATCCATGTATTATGGGGTTTCGGGCCTAGCTGCCGCCTGTGGATGCTGGATTGTGTCCAGCACCTCCAGTGTTTAGTTTCCATGTTCCGCAGCCCCTGTCCAGAACCGGTCTCAAACGCTGACCTCCCGAAGCGTGCCGGCTGTTATCGTGCCGACCTTCATATGATCCCTCTTAACCGACTTCAAAAAACGAGGCACCTACTCATTCAAAGTAAAGTGCTTGTGTTATTTATAAAGTGTTTTTATTTTTTATTTTTTTAACTTTTGTGACATTTACAAGCTCAGGAACAAAAAACCACACAAACGCACATTGAATTGCCTCCACTCAAATGCACGCCAGGGAAAATGTCAGAGAACTTCAATGAAAGAATGGAATCCATTCCTGGCTGTGGGTCTAGCCGAAAAACCACTGTGTAGCAGCGGCACCTTTCATGAGACACGGAGTAAACATGTTTGTTCATGGCGCTCTAGTCTCCTGTGTCGTCAGTCCTTGTCAGTACATGACTGGGGTCGTGCTCAGGAGGACATTAGTAACAAGCCAATGGAGCTGTTTACTTTCTCCAAGGCTCCCCCATGGTACGAAGACTGTGCAAATTGCCATCCGTGAGCGATCTGCCCCCCCCCCCGCACCCTTCTCCAAACCCCCTCCCCAGGAACCCGTTTAAGTCTTAAGTCTTTAATTACTCCAGTTGAAGTGCAAATGTGTTTATTCAGGCCTTCAGAGTCATACTTTCCTAAACATCAGCTCTCATTTTGAAACTTAAAGAGCGATTTGAAGAGCCCCCTCTCCTCAAGTGCAGTGCAACATGCTTAGTGCCCCTGTCCTCCAGCACAAGAGAAGGTATCTGTTTGTCTTCATCACATTTTGTATCTGTGAAGAGGAATGACATTCAATTACTGTGATACCGCACGCGATAATGTTTGTTTAAAAACAATCTTTCACGCACAATACCTCCCGGTAGAAACTTAGTTTAAGCTCTGGGTTGTATAACGTGGAAGGTTAGACGGCCAAAACATTTTTTTTACTCGTGCGTTTAAAGTACTTCCCAGACAATGACTAATCACTATTAATCAGTCAGAGTGAGTGTTTAATTTGATGATTTATTTGACTGCGAACATATTGCCTGCCATTTTACAAGAATGCTTCCTGCTTTCGGATGTAGACGATCCAATATCAGCGCAGAAAACAAACAAAATATTTTCTTTTGTTTTCGTTTTTGATGACACAAAGCTGATAAAAATTGACACTGGTTCAAAATGTGTGACGTTTTTGATTCGTGAGCTAATGCATCCATGCAAGGTTGGCTGCAGGCTCCATGTCTTTGGGTGGCAGTGTAGTATAATGGTTAGTGGACTTTGCATGTAATGCAAAGGTTGCAGGTTCAGTGTCCCAGGTGGACCACTGCCGTTGCACCCTTGAGCAAGATACTTATTTATCCAGCTGTATAAATGGATTGTATGTAAAGAAATATTAACTGTGTAAGTCGCTCTGGATAAATTCATCTAACATAGGCCTAATGAAATATATCAGGATGATTGTGTTTTTTAGTGATTAACAGGGAACAAAAAGAAAAAAAAACGGTATTACATTTTACATTTTACATTTTAAGCATTTAGCAGACGCTCTTATCCAGAGCGACTTTCAAGATGTGCATTAATACATGGTGGGAACAATCATAGTTAGCGCACGAGATCAGTGCAGGAATACAGCAGGAATACAGTATTAATCAGATTCAGATGTGCTGCTTGGTACATGAAAGGCATCTCCGGTCAGCCCCAACAGTAGCTGTACAATTGAAGGTTTACATGTGAAAATGGATTGCAGATATTGCTGAAAAACTATTACCATAAAAGGAAAAAGCAATATCGCTAATTGACGAAACATCTATACACAACCCAACACTTTGCAATCCATAAAGGGATTTATTTGATAACATAAAGCATGATTATCTTCAGAATAAATGACTCATTTATAAAACCTTGTGGGTCAAGCAGTTTTATAAGTGTGCTTGGATTATTACAGAGTATTTAATAATGGGCACATTAAATATACAATTATATTATGCACCTACAGGGGATAGACAAAATTATGAAAACACCAAATGAAAAAGGACTAGTGTTTTGAAGTAACCAAATCACAATTAAAAAGGTGTCTACACATGTGTTTTGTATTAAGGTAAATACTAATTACCAATATGTTCCCGCTAAAAAAGAAGCTGTAAAATCAACACGTGAGATTCTAAAGCAAAAGCAGAGGTCTAACAGATTTTGAAAGAGGTCAAAAAGTTGGTGCCTGAATTGCAGGTGTGTCAGTCACAGAAATGGCAAACGTATTTAATGTGTCAAGAAGAACAGTGTAGAGAATCATGATGGCGCTAAACAAGCAAAAACTGCATCAGGAAAGAGCAACAGTGGTCGCACGTCGAAGTTCACCGACAGAGGGATAGATGGACACTTAACAGGATAGTTGTTAAAAACCACAAAACAACAGCCTCAAAAATTGCTACAGAACTGAATCTATACCTCCGTCACCCAACAACATGTCTCAACAAAACTGTATGTTGTGAGCTTCACAAAGCTGATATTTATGGTAGGGCTCCCATTTGGAAACATCTTGTAACCAAGGCAAATGTGCAACAATGCATAACATTGTGTGATGAGCACAAAATCTGGACTTCTGAGCAGTGGAAGAAAGTAATATGGTCAGATGAGTTGTCTTTTACTCTTTTCCCTACATCTGGATGGGTTTATGTTTAGAAAAAGCCAAAGGAGGCCTTCAACTCACATTGCCTGTTCCCAACTATTAAACATGGTGGTGGATCTGGTATGGGCAACCATCTCGTTGGAGTCATTGGGTCCAATTATTACTCTGCATGGTAGAAATACAGCCAAGGAATACAAAGCCAGTTTAGGCAACCAGGTGCACCCTATGGTGCAAACATTTGCTTAAGATGTTCCCATATTCCAAGACAACGCCCTCTTACACACAACTGAACAGATTCAAGAGTGGTTTCATGAACACCATGATGAATCAAACACCTTCCGTGGCCTCCCCAATCACCAAACATATAAATTACTGAACCTTTATGGGAAGTTCTGGAATGTAGAGTGCGTAGTAGATTTCCACCGCCCTCATCTCTGAAATAATATATAATATATTATAATATGTCCTTTAGCAGATGCCCTTTATCCAAAGCAACTTATAGTAGTGAATGCATACATTTTTCAGCATGTGGTCCCAATGGGAATCGAACCCACAACCTAAGCATTATTCAGCGTCATGCTCTACCTACTGAGCCACACAGAACCACAAATAACTTATTTCCTTCCTCACCCAAGAGGCCACACAACTCCTGGTCCAGGCCCTGAGGATCTCACGTCTGGACTACTGCAATTCCTTGCTGGCAGGCCTACTGGCCTGTGCCATCAAGCTGTTGCAACTAGTCCAGAATGCTGCCGCACGTCTGGTGTTCAATCAACCCAAGTTCACCCACGTCACCCCTCTACTCTCCTCTCTGCACTGGCTCCCCATCGCAGCACGCATCAGATTCAAATCACTGGTGCTTGCTTTTCAGGCAGCTAGAGGAACTGCTCCCCCTTACCTCCAGACACTCATCACACCCTACACCCCAGCCAGACCCCTCCGCTCAGCCTCCTCTGGCAAACTGACTGTCCCGCTCCTCGCGGTCTCCCCTCTTCTCTGTCCTGACCCCTCGCTGGTGGAACGACCTTCCACAATCGCTCAGGACCGTGGAATCACTTGCGATTTTCCGCAAGAGACTCAAAACCCACCTTTTCAGACTCCACTACTACTAAATTCTGTACATCTAGCCTTGTCATCAACACTGCTGACTTGCTCAACACTTCTTGTATATGTATCCCTGCCTTCTCATTAAAAAAACTAAATATATAAATGTACTAACCTTTTCCTTCCCAGTGTTATAGGTATGGTATGCAGCTGCCTACAACGACGTCTATCGCTGTATTACTGCACTGACCTTGTGTGCAAACTATGATTGTTCCTACCATGTATTAATGCATGTCTGCTAAATGCTTAAAATGTCAATGTAAAATGTTGAAGAATGGGCCAATATCCCACTAGAAACAGTTCAAAACCTGTATAACAGCATTCCAAGAAAGATTTAAGCTGTTCTGAAGGCACAATTTATCAGTTTGGTGTTTCCGTTATTTTGTCTACACCCTACGTCATAGCAGTGATTCCCCAAACTCTCCGGACAAACACAGAAAGAGTCTCACCTCAGACATCTGAGTGGTTAAAGTGAAACCAAAAGTTAGTTTGGCCTGGAAATTCCCATGAACAATGGGTGGAAGTAGGGTTCTCCCTGTCTGGAGCAGGAGTGGACAAACTGGTATGGCAGCTTCCAAAACTGCTTCATACCTGTATGAAACACAACAACCTCTCTGTCCTTCAGCATGCACACACACACACTGCCATACACAAACACACACACACACACACACACACACACACAGTACACACACATATGCACACACTGCCTGACCCTGGCCTCTTACACACACACACACACACACACACACACACACACATATGCAGACATGAAAATACGCACACACACTGCACACACACACACATATTCACACACATAGAGTACCCACACATACACAGTATGTACACACAAACACACACACAAACATGGATGCATACACATGGACACACACACACAGCATCACTTCCATTTAGGCTGCAGCGAGAGCTGGCCTTCAGTTAATCCTCTCCGGGAGAAAAGAGCAAGGGGAACTTTTCATTTTTCATTTTTTGGGTAATCAGTTCCTTCAGTCTCAGAGAGGGGGCCAAATGCTCACTAGCCTCGGAAATCATCCATCCATCTGGATCTCATTCAAGGCAGCATTACTCTGGGACTCGGCTAAACTCACCCAGATAATCGCTTCCCACAGGTCTTTATCAGTAATTCAATAGGCTACCGCTATAAGGCTATAAAAGATGTCCCTGTAAGACCGAATGTTCTTATAACCCCCTCCTTCCCTGCTGCTTCCCTCTGAACATGTTTTTTTATTGGGTGGGAACAGAGTGACACCTGGTTTGGATGTCCCTGACTTTTATCTACACCCCTAATACCTAACCCTCCTCTTGCTGTGTTTAACAACTGTAATCAGAACTCTCAGAAACTTTAATACAACTTTAATGGTTGAACAGCAGAGGCCAAGTTTGGCCCTTATTAGAAGCTGGTTATCAAAGAGATGGAGGCGGGGGGGCAAAAGACTCCTCAGAAGTGGAGCATCTCTCTCCTCCACACCCCCAGCCCCCATTTTCTACCCTCTCAAGTACTAAATGCTCCATTTCTCTTCCTTTCCAATACGTGGAACGATGGAATCGTGATTCATGAGTGCTGTTTATGCATGATGGAACAACTGATGGAACCTTCTGCCCCCTCCCCTCTGCCAACCCCCCGCCCCGACACACACACACTCACACACACTCTCTGCTACTGTTGGAGGGTGAAAAAAATATTTGTTCCTCCCCTCTCCCTCTCTCTCCTTTCCTCTCTTTGCCTCTCCTCCCCCTTCTCTCTTCCCTTCTCTCCTCTCCTTTCCTCTCCCTCTCTCCTTTACCCTCTTCACTTCTTTTCTCCCCTTCTCTCCTCTCTATCCTCTTCTCTCCTTCCTTTCCTCTCACCTCCTCTTTTTTCCACTCTTCTCCTCTCCCCCCCCCTCTCTCCTTTCCTCCCTCCTCCTGTCCTCTCTCTTAATAGTACTTGACTCTCGCTGAATATGTGATCTCATTTTATACCCTGTTAAAAGAGAAAGGAAAAGTGTGTGCCCAGAGAATTGGCTGGTTTCAATAGAAGCACTGTTCTGCTCCGTGTCCCTTCAGTGGTTATGGACGTGGGTTCCAGAGACTGTAGCATTTGGGTGGCGTCCAAATTTAAGCAGTGTTACCATATCCCTCCCCCCCAAAACCAGTCCCCCCCATTTCCTTGCTAGGTCTAAATGCAACACTCCACTCAGGCTTCTCTCTCTGGCCTACAACGGTCGGAACCAGTGAACTAGAGGAGAAGGGAAGGTGGCCGCCAGCATCGTCACGCAGGTTTCGCCAATTTAAACCCCTGTCCCGTGTACCGTGTGCACCACCCCCCCTCACCCCCCTACTCCAGGAAAAAATAGCCTTGTTGAAAAGTGACGCCATGGCGAAAACGCCAAGCATGCTGAGCGCTTTGAAATGGGCTCTGGCCTAAAGTTACCGGATGCGACCGGATTTCAATTCTCTTTCTAGCATTGTCTTACCTCCCCACTGCACACACACACACACACACACACACACTGAATCCTTATTTAGTGTTCTGTATCTGGACTCATATAGTGCTCGTATAAGTGTACCTCGGTGCAGTGCTGACAGATTCAGGAGGTCATTCCTGCCCTCGGCAACAAGGAACTTTTTAATGAGTCAATGTAAGGAATGTTCTTTGTGTGCGATGTGTTGTGATTTTATTATTTTTATATGGCTGCCTTTTGCACAAACTAATCTCGCCTCTGGGATCAATACATTTGCCTGTCTGTGGCCTACATTCTGCACAGTGTCATCCAAAGACTGCACCACTAAGGCCTCTGCAATGGGCAATAAACACACAGACAAACTGCACATGCGTCCACACGGCTACCCCATGCTGCTCTCTCCACTGCCTACACCTTCTCTCACACTCCACAACCCACAGGTAGAGGTGGAGGGACAGGTATACTGATCTCCCCCCTGTGGAGATTTGGTATTACTCCTCTTCCTCATTTCTCACCCTCCTCCATTGAATATCATGCTGTCACTGTCACTGTCCCATGTAAACTGAAAATTATTGTTCTGTATCGTACATCGGGTCCACTGGGGAGCTTCCTAGATGAGATGGATGCCTTACTCAGCTCCTTCTACTCCCGTCCTACTCCTCGCTGACTTAAAACTTAGGGCAGGCAGTGTAGTGTAATGGTTAGGGAGCTGGGCTTGTAACTCAGAGGTTGCAGGTTCAATTCCCAGGCGGGGCACTGCTGTTGTACCCTTGAGCAAGGTACTTAACCTGAATCGCTTTAGTAAAATATCCAGCTGTATAAATGGATTGTATGTAAAGAAATGTAAAGCTTGTAAGTCGCTCTGGATAAGAACGTCTGCTAAAATGCCTTTAATGTGAATGTAAATGTTAAACCTACAGCTTGACACCACTCAGTCCTCTGGCTTTCTCCGGAGTCCCCACCCACCCACAAGGCTGGCTACCCACTAGACCTTGTCTTCACCAGGAACTGCACCTCGCCCAACCCAACAGTATTTCCTCTTCGTGTATCTGACCATTGCTCTGACCACATAACACTGGCTCCTTATTGCAGCACATATCAAATTTAAATCACTAGTACTGGCACACACCCTACACCCCAGCCAGACCCCCGCTCCGCCTCCTCTGGCAAACTGACTGTCCCATCCCTTCAGGCGCCAGGTAGACGCTCCTCGTGGTCGCGCCTCTTCTGTGTCCTGACTACTAGGTGGTGGAATGATCTTCAGCACCTGGTCAGGACCACGGAATCACTGACCATCTTCCGCAAGAGACTAAAAACCCACCTATTTAGATTCCACTACCACTGATTCTATACATTAATTATCTGCCATCACCACTGTCTACATGTTTTTAAAAATAGTCTACAAACTTTTATTTCCCTGTGTTACAGGTACGGTGTAGAGCCGCTAACAATGATGTCTATTGCAGTGTTACTACACTGATCTCTTGCACTAACCATGATTAATCTTACCGTGTATACATTTTTACCCTTTTTTTAAGTCATTCTGGATAAGAGCGTCTGCTAAATGCCTAAAATGGAAAATGTAAAAATGCAAACGCACAAGCAATGGCAGTTTTCTTAGAAATCCATCAGGAAGTGGCTTTTGTGCCCTCCTCTGATCAGTCCCCATTTGTTCTTGCGGAGTTCCGACACAAAAAGAAAAACGCTTAAAGCGTGGGCAGAGGAAATGCTATCTCCATCCCGAAGCCCTGGACTACGTCCCGCCGGGTTTTGTCTGTCCTGCCTGGCGGTTTAATCATTAACAGCCAGAATGTTTTGTCCGGAGTCAAAAGACTGATCCTGTTTTTGTTTTTTTGGTCATGTTCCAGGTAAATACTCCCCTTAGTTTCTCCCAGGGTTCGAATTAAGTTAGCAAGCGTGCAAGAGAGCATTGCACAACTGGACATCTTTTTCCTGGCCACTGCTAGATCCCTTTTTACTGCCCTTCTGCGTGATGAAAGTTTGGCCATGTGTGAACGAAGCCTCTGTCATTTTAATCTAGATTCGTGACTCACAAGCGAGGGGCAAAAGGCCTCCCTGCGGAATATTCCATTGTGTGCTTTTGCACTTTATTATTTTTCTAGTTTTTTTGCGTTCAATGTGGAACACATGTTTTCGGACTTCAGCAAACTCTGTCCACTCATTTTCTCAGGGAAACAAAAGGCCAAAACAACTCCTGTGTGTAGGCCCAATGTATTGGCCATGTCTGTAATTCAAACAACAAATAAATAAACTCCAATTAGCTTTGAGGATTGCCATTGCCGGAAAAGTTTGACCCCATGAAGGGATGAAGGGGTAGCTTTATTGCTCTCTGTTAGGGGTGCACATAAAAGTTTGAGCAGTTTAATCCCAGCACTGCAAGTAGAGTTACGGCCTTCAGGTTTCAGGTCTAATGAATAGGGGTCTTTGCTGTTGACCTTCCTGTCTGGCGAGGTAGCCCCCTTCCTACGTGCACTGCGTTTACCAGCGGGCACTGACAGTTAAACGACAAATGACACGGCGCCACTTCATGCCCATTATTGATGTTGAAAAACAGGCAGCTCCCGAAAACCGCAAATTAACGCCCCCCCTGTGCTTCGAGGCCAATCTTTCCCTTTCTGCTCACTCTGCTCACTTGGGCCCATTTCTTTTTTTTAAAAGAACCAGATTCTTTCCAACCTGGCAAGGGAGAATGCAGTGTGAAACAACTCTCTCTCTCTTTGTCTTTCTTTCTCCGTGGGAAGAATAGCGTGTTCCATCTGAAAGTATGTCCCTCTTGGTCTTGTCCTGCGTCCCCTTTGTTTTGTGTGCGTGTGGGGGGGGCATGATGAGCTGCTCCCTCGCAATAGGGGGGGGGTGCCAGGACGATGGTGCCAAGAGCCACATCTGTGTGGATGTCATGGGGTTGCCACGGCCACAGGCTCCTGCTCTGATTGGCTGCCACCCTAACAGCTTTTTTGGAAAAAGGCCTTGCTACCCTATGGATGTGATCAACTTCAAAGGAAAAACTAAAAACGGAGAAATAACCCTCACAGCAGAAATAACAGCTCACAGCACTGTAGCCCTATGCCAGCCGCCCACCCCCCTGCGCATAGACCACCGTTTCAAAATGATTAGAAACTTCTGGAGCTTTTTTTCCTCTTTCCCTGCCTGGCTGAAGCCCTTCACTCAAACTCATGTTGCCTCTAGTGTAATGTCTGTCCTTACAGATGCCCCCCCCTCTCTCTCTCTCTCTCTCTCTCTCTAACACCTGAGTAAGCTGAGCAGGTGAAGCGCCCACCTGTTAATTTGGAGGAGTGTGGCGGTTGTAGTTCCCATTCCCCAACTCCAAGCCTCATCCCGTCCAGGGTGCTCTCTCTCTTTCTCTCTCATGTTCTGTCTGGAATGCAGCAGTGATAGGCACAGGGTTGGGGCATCAAAGGCCTCTCTCTTTCTCTCTCTCTCCCTCTCTCTGTCTCCTGCAACCCTCCCCCTCCCACACATGTACAACTCACATTACAGAATTTAAATAAAAAGTAACCCACCCCCTCCCACACATGTATACCCCATATTACAGAATTTTCACAAACAGATTACTGAACCTCTCTTTCTCTCTCTCTCTCGCTCTCTCTCCAGTGCATTGCTGCTGGAATGCAGCAGTGATAACGATCTGGCAGAACAAACACACAGCCGGGCCTTCGGGACAGGGGGGATTATTAACAGCAAGAGACAGAGGCAGGAAGAGCGATGGAAGAAGCGAGCTGTGAGACGATGCAGGCTAAAGACACGGGGTGGGGGCTTGGCATCTCCAAGCAAAGGGATGTGGGGGGGGGGTGGTAATTCTCATCAGCACAATGTAAACAAACGAAGAGGGCTAGCGCCCCATGAGTGGCGGAGGAGGTGGGGAGCTGTGGAAACCCGACCTGATTTCCCAGGGCCTCTCTTCCACCAGGGTGGGGGGCTGTTTATTTTTAATAAAGCGTGGCATGCCCGGGGGGGGCGGATGCACCCTGAGGTGGGAAAAGGGGAGCGTCTTGGCCACTGGGGTGTTGCACTTTCATTCTGGTTCTGACATAGTCAAGACTTTTGACATGTTTGCATACATATACATACAGTATACATATACATATCTTTCTCTATGTATATACATGTATATACATATATATATATATATTTATGTAATATTTACATACATACCATGCATGCATACAGGGGGTTGACAAAATAATGGAAACGAAAAAAAGAAAATGAAAAAGGACTGATACTTTGAAGTATTTAAATCCCAATCAAAAAGGAGTCTACACACGTGTTTCCTATTACAGGCAGTCCCCGGGTTACAAATGAGATCCGTTCTTAAGTCTGTCTTTAAGTTGATTTTGTATGTAAGTCGGAACAGGTACATACAGTTCTTATTAATCATCACTTAGTCAAATGTCTTAGTATAGTATTTATTTTACCTTTCTGTGCATATAAAACACTTAAGAAAAACTTCCAAATACAATAAAACATCTTAAACATAACATTCAGTACATAATAATACTGTAATAATAATAATAACAATACTGTAATATTATTAATAATAATACAGTAATAATAAAAGTAACTATGTACGTACAGTACTGTTCTGTTCTGTCACAATCACCTTCACTTGCTGCACGAGCAGCTTTTAAGTAATTGAAAAGGCTTTGAGCCTTTTCTTGCACTAAAGAAATACTAATAGGCATATTACGCAGATTTTGGTCTTCTATCCAAATGATCAATAGCCTTTCCATCTCAATAATTAAACCATTGTGTTGCTTGGTAATAATCGTGGCATTCATCAGGGCATGGCCTTTCACATGTTCCATTATTCTCCCTTTGTCTTTTAAAATTGTTCCAATCGTTGATGCATCACCAGCACTTGCATTGGATTTACGCTTTGGAGGCATCGTTGTAAGGGCACCGTGACCGTAATCTGACTTAAAATAACGGACGGTGATCTCTGTTCCTTGAGCCGACGAACCGCTGAAACCGCGCAATGTTTTCATGAGCATCACAAAGTAGTGCATGCGTTCGCTATTACGAACCATTGTATTTAACTCCATTTTTAAAAATATAATAGGCCTTATGGCAGTCCGTTCGTAAGTACGAGTTGTCCATAAGCCGGACGTTCATAACCCGGGGACTGCCTGTAATGTAAATACTAATTACCAATATGTTTCGCCTATAAAATAAATTCTGGCTATTCTACAGAAATGGAAAATCATGGTGGCAAACAAGGAAAAGCTGCATGAGGAAAGAGGAACAGTGGTCGCTAGTGGAAGCTCACTGACAGGGATAGATGGACACTTAACAGGATAGTTGTTAAAAGCCACAAGACAATGGGCTCAAAAATGAACACAGAACTAAATCTACACCTCCGTGATCCAGTCTCAACAAAAACTGCACATTGTGAGCTTCATAAAGCTGAAATTTACGGTAGGGCTGCCATTCGGAAACCGTTTGTAACAAAGGCCAATGCACAACAACATAGTTTTTTACTCATCAGACCATATTAGACCGAACACTCAATGAGTCTTTCACTCTTTTTCCTACATCTGGATGGGTATATGTTTGGAGAAAGCCAAAGGAAGCCTTCAACCCACATTGCCTGTTCCTAACTGTTAAACATGGTGGTGGATTTGTTATGGTATGGGCAGCCACATAGTGGAAGTCACTGGGTCTGATGATTACTCTGCATGGTAGAAGTACCTATTTCACATTGTGAAAATTGCATAGCATTTTTAAGTCCATCATAAAGAAATTGAGATTATTATGGCTGGTTATTACTCTGTATGGTAGAAATACGGCCAAGGAATACGAAGTCATTTTAGGCGACCAGGTGCACCTTATGGAATACAAATGCTTACAAATGTTTTTATTTCTTGTCTTTATGTGTTTATTTCTCAGGTACATAGCAAAATCATATTACAATGTTAAAAACAAGGATCAGATGCATTGCATTATGTGTTTATAGCCAAAGGCTCATTTCCAAAACCTGTCCTCAATAAACCGATAAAATAAAATGATACATATGCATTATAAAATAAAAACAAACAAAACAAAGTCTATGCATTAACACATTATAAAAAGTAAAGTGGGTATAAAAAGTATTCACCCACTTTGGCATTTTTCACATTTTATTTTCTTACTTCATGGAACCGAAATTGATTTAATTGGGATTTTTTTTGCCACTGATCAACACCATATAGTCTATAATGTAAAAAACAACAAAAAAACTAAAGCTTTTTGTTAATTACTTACAAATAAAAAATAGACAATAATTGATTGCATAAGTATTTACTCATTTCCTAAATAAACTCTGGTGCAATCAATTGTCTTCAGAGGTCACATAATTATTATATCGAAGTCCACCTGTGTACAATTAAGGTGTTTCAAATTATTTCAAATTAAATACACCTGTCTGTGAGAGGTCACACAGTTAGTTACTGCATATCCAAATTAGTTTCATCATGAAGACCAAAGAACATTCAAAGCAAATCACGAAAATGTTCTTCAAAAGCACCAATCAGGGGAAAGATACAAGAAGATTTAAAAGACTTTGAATATCCCTTAGTATTGCATTGCATAGCATATTTAAGTCCATCATAAAGAAATGGACACAACTGTGAACTTGCCTAGAACAGGCCATCCTCCAAAACTAAGCATCCATGCAAGAAGGGCACTTGTTAGGGAGGCCACCAAGAGGCCTATGGCAACTGGCAGAGTTACAGTCTTGCATGGTAGAGATGGGAGAAACTGTCCAAACTGTCAAAATCTGTGCTTTATGGAAGAATGGCAAAAATAAGCCATTGTTGAAGAAAACTCACCTAGAGTTTGCCAGAAGGCATGTGGGAGACTCTCAAACCAAGTGGAGGAAGATTGTATGGTCTGATGAGACCAAGATTGAACTTTTTAGCATTAACGTTTGGTACTATGGTTGGCGCAAGCCTGATACTGCGCTTCATCCCAAGAACGCTATCCCTACCATGAAACATGGTGGTGGGAGCCTAATGCTATGAGGATGCTTCTCTGGCTCAGGGACTGGAAAATCGTGGAAAACTTTCAAAATAGAGGGCAAAATAGATGGAGCAAGATATAGAGGAGTCTTGGAGGGACACCTGCTGCAGTCTGCAAGAGACCTGAGACTTGGGAGATTTGTATTCCAGCAGGACAATGACCCAAAGCATACACCAAAAGATATATTGGAGTGGTTTAAAAACTAAAAACAATGTCCGAGAATGGCCCAGTCAAAGCCCAGACCCCAAACCCATTTAGAATCTGGAAAGATTTTATAATTGCTGTTCATTAACGGTCCTCATCCAACCTGATGGAGCTTGAGCAATTTTGTAAAGAATGGGCAAAAATCTTGGAGGAAAACCTGCTGCAGTCTGCTTTGAGATGAAAGATGCTATATAAATGTAATATATCATAATAATAATAATCATAATATATTATGATTATTATTATATTTCAATGTAAGTGGTCATTTTTACAGAAGTTTATGTATTTGATAAGTTTATATTCCTAAAGTTGGACCCTGGAACACATGGACTTTAGCTGCTTCACTCTGGCCAAGACACTGACATATGAGGCATCATATTGAATAAAATGTGTGCTTTTTTCATTGTAAAAAAAAGAGAATAAAAAGGACAGGGCTTTTTATTTATTTATCAAAGACAGTTTTGTTGGAGATCTCACTCTTTGTCTCCAGGGACTTCCCCAGAGCACATAAAGTGTGATTATGTAAGACATACTTTCCCCTCCTTACTCGGCACTGAGTGCAGGCAGTGGGTGAAGATGCAGCAAATTATTTCAGTCTGAGTGAAGCCATGTGTGTGCTAGAGCGGGCGCATCACAAAACCAGCCTTCGCTGTCCCGAACACCACCACCCCCCCCGACTGGTCTTCCCAAAGACCTCCGTCCCAACTGCATCTCCCCCACCCCCCCATGTGGAAACAGGAGATGAGAAAAAGTTAAAAATGTAACTGTATGATTTCATTAAAAAAATTGGGGGGTGCTGGAAGAGAGAAGAGGGGCGGGGGGTATTTTCTCTCCCTGAGCCAAAAACATGTGCACAGCCCCTCAAGCGACTACCAGCCCCCCCACTATGGTGACATAAATCATGGGGGTTGAGTGGAGTTGAGTTTGGGGGGTGTTCCCTGCCGCTCAGCGCTGGATCAATAACAGCAAGCCGGTTTCCTGCCTCCACTCCCCCACCCCGGTCCCCAGCGCCTCTCTCGCCCTGCCATCTCCTGAGCAAAACAGGCGGCTGCGTCTGGAACTCCGCTTTAAGGAAGCGCCGCTGTCTGGAATAGTGCTTCTGAAGGAGTGGCACTCTGGGTCTCTGGGAGGGGTCAAGGGCCTTGACCCACCTGTGCTGGAGGGGGTGATTGATGGGCCTGTCGACGAGTCCCAGCTGCTTGCAGACATTTGTGGGTTTGTCAGGTTGTTGTTTTTTCTTGGGGTGGGGGGCAGGAGGGGTAGAAGGCTTTGATCTAATCTGATTGGATTTGGGAGGGGGTTCTATTTGAATATTCCCTCACGGAAATGAAATACATTGATATATATTTATCATTATATTTTCAATATATTGTCCATGAACTTACAATGTACTGCAGTATATTCCATTTCCGTAAGGGTCACAATGCAGCACAGAGCACAACTGTACATTATACATGAGTTAGACAAATTAATGGAAACACCAAATGAAAAAGGACTCATATTTTGAAGTAACTAAATCGCAATTAAAAAGGAGTCTACACATGTGTTTCCGATTAATTTTATTGTGTCAATACTAATTACCAATATGGTTCTGTTATAAAAGAAGGTTTTAAAATCAACACATTTGATATGCGAGTGAGTTTCTAAAGCAACATGAGACATCTTACGGATTGGGAAAGAGGTCAAGCAGCTGGTGCCCAAATTGCCAGTGCGTCAGTCACAGAAACAGAAAAATTGTTTAATTTATTAAGGGGAACAGTGTTGGAAATCATGACAGCACACGCCAAAGAAGGAAAAACTGCATCAGGAAAGAGAAACATTGGTCGCAAGTCGAAGCTCACTGACAGGGATAGATGGGCACTTAACAGAATAGTTATTGGTTAAAAACCACAACAATTACTACAGAACTGAATCAACACCCCTGTGACCCAACAATGTGTCTCAACAAAAACTGTATGTTGTGAGCTTCACAAAACCTACCTATTTCTGGTAGGGCTTCAATTAAAAACCACTTGTAACTAAGGCCGCAACAACGTATGTCCAACGTTGTGCAATGTAATGCATAACAACGTATAACCTGGTGTAATGAGCACAAAACCTGAGCAGTGGAAGAAAGTAATATGGTCTTGGTGAGTTGTTTTATACTCTTTTTCTTACACTGGATGGGTATATGTTTGGAGACAGCCAAAGGAAGGCTTCTACCCACATCACCTGTTCCCAACTGTTAAACATGGTGGTGGATTTGTTATGGTATGGGCAGCCATCTCGCCAGAGTTATTGGGTCATATAATTACTTCTCTGTAATTATAATAATATTTTGTATAATTCACAAAAAGAGAGAAAAAATTGATTTCTGCAATTAATCAATCAATCAATCTTTATTTTTGTATAGTGCCATTTACAAACAGGTTGTCACACAACGCTTCACAATTGGCATTTTCCAGAGGCAATAAAAAAAACAGAAAACCATTGGAGCCAATGTGGGAGACTGGAAAATTATTCCCTGACTCCTTAAAAGGCGGTCGAGATGAACTCCTGGAAAATGGTGGGATACAGAGAGAAACAAAACAAATAGACCTTGAGGCTCATGAGGCTTAACAGACCACCGGAAGGGCATTCTTCGTCATCCTAAGTGTAGGGGTGGGGTGGACCTCATCCTCCAGATACCAGGGCAGGGCGGGGATGGAACCAGCAGCTAGGGTCCGGGCCAGCGGCATCCGGCTAACACATGGCAGGGGTGGGGGTTGACTCTGGGGCAGGTGAGCTCCGGGCAGGTGCCACGAAGCCAGGGAGAAAAGAGGAAAGGTGCAATTATGACTATGATAAATATCACACCGGATCAGGGGAAAGAGTAGTGATAACACTTTTGCACCAGCAGAAGTAATCTAGGGCAGCATAACTAATTAGGTGAGTGGCACAGGGAGCACGCAGCCATGAGGGCACTCACTGACCATCCCACCACATCATCAGCAGTCCTGATAGGGGCGGATCATCACTTATGATTGGTGACAGTAAGGATAGCTCATTGCACCAGAAGGCTCTATTGCTACGCCCCTGCACCTAATGCAATAAGCCCTCATTACTATGTCTTGGTTCAGGAAGTGTCAAACTTCTGAAAGAGTGCTGCAAGGCCTTCTGGGACAGTGAGGCAGAGGTGCAGAAATGGGGGGGTGTCACACGCACTGGGTGACTCTTGCGGGAACACATCTAGCATAGGTCATCAGGGTTCCTGAGGAAATTGTGCGTATGTGCTTGTGTATATGTGATGGGGGTCTGTGTGTTTTTGTGTCTGTGTGCGGGTGCGAGCATGCATTTGTGAGTTTACATGTCTGTGAGCATCTGTGTTTGTGTGCATGCGTGTGCCTGTTTGTTTGCGTGTCTGTGTGCATGTGCGAGTGTCGTTTGTCTGTGTATGTGTGTGTGTATATGCATGTATGTGTGTATGTATTTACATACATACCCTGGGGGACCCAAGTTTACAATTACAACAATGATTACCGTACTTCCTTTCTTTATTCATTTGATATAAGCTCCTTCTGTTATATTGTAATATTACTTCGTACCAGGAGCACAACATCCAGTATTTATGCCCTTAATATCTGATTTCATTCACTTTTGTAGCCGTTGAGTCCTACCCACTTTGCGCTAAATGTCTGTAGCGTTACCGTCCACTTTGTTCTAGTGCTCTTTCCTCTCTCAATCTCCTCTATCTTGTCTCTCTCCTCTCTCCCCCCCTTGGGTTGCTGTGACTCGTCAGGGACTGTGTCTGAGCTCCCTACACCCCAGGGGGGGTTTCTCTGTATCGCTGCACTACCCCCCTACAAACCCCTAAACCCACCCCCACACACCACAACATACACACCATGTCTCCCCAGCAACACACAAACACACTGCCATTTGTAGCCCTCGTACTGTCAGCTTGTGCTCATGTCTACCGAATTTGGAGAAAAATAAATAAATCAATAATAATAATATGCTATATTGTACAGTCTGGCCTTCAGGTGAGTCTTTAAACTGAGGTTCTGACTGTTATGTTCCGAGTGTCTGTTCTGTTGGTTTTTGTACTTTGTTTATTTTTCATTAGTCATTAGTCATTATTCATTATTCTTTATTCTTTATTCCATTTTCATCGTTCTGTCACGTTCTGATCCCTGTCTGTCTTTGTTCCGTTTATTTCGAGATCCACTCCTTGTCTTGTCATGCACTTCGGGAGGTTATACATTTCGGGTTTTCTCCGTCTTTGCTTATTATCTCGTTTTCTTCCTTCTTACTTTCTAGATTGCACTTTGTATATATTAGTTAGATGTGTATAGTACTAACCTACTAATCTACTAACGTTAGGGATTTAGATTTAGTTACTAGCACTACTAATCACTAATTATCTCACGCTTCTTACTATCGCTCATTCTCTCTCCCATTATCCTATCCCTGTTAGCTTTTCACTTTCCCTTCATTCGCACGCAGCTTCTCTCTTTGCGTTCCTCCTCTTTAACTATGCACGTGTCTGCCTGATCTCCCAGGTCGTTTATTGTCTATATGTTTGTATGTTTCCCAGTCCGTGTCTTGCTTTTCCCCTCGTTATTAGATAAACGATTCCCAATGTTTACACCTGTGTTCCTACCTCTCTCTCCTCCCAGTCACACCTGATTCCCATTGTGTTTTCCTTCCCTGCCTGTATATCAGTTCAGTGTTTATGTTCACTCGTTGTCAGTACGTTGATCATTATTCCCTGAGCCTACTTTTCCGAAGCCAGAGTTTATTGTATTTTCCGAGACACCCTTTCTGTTGACTACCCTGAGCCTGCCTAGCGATTCTGTTCTGTTTGCCTTTCTGCCTTCCTGTTTTTTGAATTTTTGGACTGCCTTTTTGTGACTACTCTCTGCCTATTGATTCTGTACCTTCGCAACATCTGATTCCTGGTTTTGACTCCTGCTTCCTAATAAACGACTCTTTTGCCTTATCCTGATCTGCGTCTGGGTCCTTATCCTAAACGTCACACTGACTCCCAGGGCACTTTTCAAAAGTGTCCTGGTAAAATTCCCACAAAACTGGCTCTCTACATATGATCACCTAATCATCCCTCCTAAACCTATCCAATTGGCTACAAAATCCTTTGCGTTCCCTGCTGTCACTGCAAATGAGAACGGAGTAGTCATTGATCTACCTCGAATAGGTCAAATACATTTTTATGATTTGTGGGCAGAAATAGAACCTACCATGAAGTGAACAGAGAGGGTTAAAGGAGACACGCTGTGGACAGATGGGCCAAGCATCAGAGAAGCATTTATATTTATGTGAACGAGCTCTGGATTCATCTCAAAAACACATGGTAAGTGGGCACCATTCATTTCAGTTTTCCCTCTTTTTCTATCTTTTTATCTTTTTCTATCTTGAGGTGAGGAAGAGAAAAAAAAATAGGGTGTAAAATGTATGAATGTATTGGATAGTCAGTTAATGAGCTGCATTACATTACATGTTTGCACTTACCTGTCACAACTCCTCAACACAAATGTAACTCAATTCATAAGCCAATACAGTGCAAAGGTTCTGTTATCTTGTACTGATGTATGTAACTTGGATTCGAGAGTCTTAACAACTGGCCCTGTCTGGTTCCCTTTGATTAATTTCCATTCCAAAGGAAGGGAATGCTACAATTACAGAGCCACTGATAACATGCAGTGACACATTTCCCACATATTTCCCACTGGGAGAGGAGAGAGTTGTGCTCTCAGATCTCAGGAGAGGGGCAGGGGTAAAGGAGAGGTCTGTAATAATAATAATAATAATAATAATAATAACAATAATGGATTGCATTTAAATTGTGCCTTTCATCTCATGATCTCAAAGCGCTTTACAGTGAAGGGGGTCACCCAGTGGTGACTTCTTAAGTCCCCCTAAAATTTTTGGTGGGATGGAAAATATTTCTTATACTTAATGTCTATTTTTAAAAATACCACAGATAGAGAGTGATGTTTCAATTTTATGGTATGTCACTTAGACTGAAATGTTTTGTTTAAACCAACACTATCTATTGCCTCACAAGCTTGAAGCTTTCAGTGGAAGCTCTTCTGGTCGCGGTTGTCTCTGGGTTTCTATGGACTTACTGTATTTAATGGAATAACATGTGATGGGTTTTGGGAAATTTAATTGGACAATATTGACCTGCATTGAATCAGCTCTACATCCAATCGGATTTTGACATGCCTCTGTCAATCAGGATCTGTCTCCATCCCTGTCCAATAGAAGATAGCTACAATATTTGCAGCTTGGGCACCGAAACTTTTTCATGTTCCTTTAAGCCAGGTTGGTTTGATAGGTGGAAGTGGTTGCATTATGTCAAAGAAACCGACCGTGTTCATTGCTATGTCTGTATAAAAGCCGTGGAGAAAAAATGGTCAACAATACTATTCAATCCCTGTTGTGTTATTATAACATTATATTTTTCCGCTTCCGATCTTCCCGCGTCTCTGCAAGCTACCGAACATCAGTACCTGTCCACGGTGTTGTTGGCCTGAAGTTTGTCGGAGATGTTCGTTGTGCATTGGAGGGGGGTGCTGTTTAGCTTGTGAATCGGTTCATATCCATATCAGCTCCACTCCTGTTCGGCTACATAGATTGTTATGGTCTGACCGGTCCAACCAGACCCCAAAGCCCACAACTTGAGTGTCCAGTTTGTCCACTGGTGTTCCTCCTGTGGGACCTTCCACCTCCGTACATCCAAAAGAAGGGATGACTTGGCTAGCTCCTGTACTGTCGCATCATCACTGTTTAGCATATTCAGAACATGAGTTCATCTTGTAGCGATGTGCTGTATGTCCGTCCAACATTAGGAACCCCCTCAAGCCTCCCTCTCTCAAGCGTAGCCACTTTCTTACCACTCGAACGGTTTTGTTATTCATTTCCTTTTCCCATTTCTGAGGAATATGCACACTGGCAAACAGATGCTGAACCTTTGCCAGGGCCAATTCTGTTTTATAATCTAGCTTCATGACCACAAGCAGAGGGGGACAAGTCGATTATTGTTGTAAACTTGTGAGCTAGCTCCTTATCGTGTTCCCCCCACTCACCAGTAACATTAAACTTATTTCCAAGATAAGAGTACATTTCATGACAGGAGTACACACTCTGATGGGTTTATTCATTATCGTGAATGTTGGAGGTTTATCATATTTGAATTTATACCAGCGGCACATGCACACAGACATACACACCCCACATATACATACACACATGCCCCACATACACATACACACACACACACATACATGCATACACCAACACACCCCACTGATCTGAAAGCATCTGGATTAGGTCTCCGGGGTCGATGGGCGGAAGAAGGAGCCCTTCAGCTGTGAGCCAGCAGCATTTGTGTGGGATGGGAGGTCCAAGCAGAGTTAAGGAGGTCGATGGGAGGGCTTCCTGACGATGTTTGGAATGAGAAGACAATGACATACGCACACTTGTCACTTCGCACACACACATGCTGACTGCTATATTATGTTTCAAAACAATAAACTTTCTGCACAGCGTAATGCACAGCAGTGAAGCTCCAGACGGGTAGACCAACTGTATCTGCTCAGACCCCACGACATGTTTTCCATCGTGCTGCCATTATTAATGTTGCTGCAACATTACAGCGATGTGGCGGGAACATTGAATGAGCTGGCGGGGAAAGGATGGAGTGGGGAAAGCCTTCGAAGGTTCATCGTATCAAACACACACACACACACACACACTTGCAAACTGCTACATCGCCTTTCAGATCAGAACCCTGCACCTGAACAGCAAAACGCAATACAATCTCTCCAGACCTGCAGGAAACAATCGGCTTTATGTCATTATTACATTGCAGCAACGTGGCGTGAACATTACGGTGACGTTGCGGAAATGTTACGGCGACGTAACGGGAACGCCGCGAGCGCTGGCATACAGGACAGAGCGGGGAAAGCCTTTGCAGGTGCATCGTATAAAAGGTGTTATATCTGGAGCGAGTTTCCACCGCTCCTCATAACGTGGGCTCCTGCGTTCGCAGGCTCCCGCCAAAAATAACACAGGCCCCTTCCACAATGATCCAGTGTCTCCAACCCCCCCCCCACCTCCCCATTCCCGGCAGAACAAAAATAAAGGGATGGCTTTCCAAATAAGCCCCCTGCCCCTCTCCCCTCACACGCACACAAACACCCCCACTGAACCCCCAGCTCTGAAAATAACCGACTTGCAAGCTGGCAGAATTGAAGCACACTGATGATGGGCTAGGCTGTAAAACATCATCACGGCCAGCTGCAAAATTAAGACACGTCAAAAAGCCGAGTCAAAAGTGTCGGGCGGATCGGGCGGCGAATTGGAGACTTGGTGAAACACTTCTGCAAATACCCTGCCGATGTGCCCTTGCACTCAACCCCACCCCCCCAAAACTCCACAGCTGCTGCCTCCGCGCGAGGAGCTCTGTTGGGGGTCAAGGCAGTGACACATGCATTGCATTTTGTGATATCATTTTTGAATTATTACATTTAATCAGCCCTTCATAACTATAGAGAGAGGGGGAGTATCACCTCGGTGTGAACAGACTGGTCTAATTAAAGCTGCACCTTTGCGTATTTGTCTTGCAGACATCCTCCTTCAGGTGGGGTTTCTCACACGGGTGTCCTGTCCCAAAAACCAGCGGCCGAGGCACTGCCCTGGTACGAGAGGGGAGTCCTCAGAGAGACGTTAGAGGGGCTCCCATGGGTGTCAGGCTGTGGACCGAGACGCAGCTGCATTGCATTTTCGGAAGCAGCCGAGACCTGGGATCTGAACTCATGTCCCTCTGGGTCTGACCTCTCTCCAGCTTTCATTGAAACCCCACTGAGGTGTGCTGGGAGGAGGGGAGGAGGGGTTCCGCTTGCTTTTAAAAGGCGCGTCTCTCAGCAGAGCCGTTAATAAGCAGGGGGTGGGATGGGGGGGGTGCTGCCAGTTGAAAGAAGCACTTGTCGGCGGCGGCGGCAAGAAAAATATTGGCGGGTCTGTTTTGGATTGCGGTCATTCCGCAGTTACTGCCCCGTTGATACATCCATCAGATGGCAGCTGCAAGTGCCTGTTGCCGTGCCGATAAGATGGGCAGGTTTGGCCAGGGGAACTTTTGGGGTGGTCATTTAGGGACGTCATTGCAACAGGCCGTGCCTGGCTCGGTCCGGATTGACACTTTTGACTGCTATGACTCCCTGCCCCCTGCCCCCATCCTCCGGCCTCATGCCTCATGTCTTCAGTGACAATTACCCTGTTCACACTACCGGGTGATGACCGGTTCCAACTGGAACAACATCAAAGCCTCATTGGGAAAGATCAGCTCAATTAGCGTGAGACTCAAAGCAGGTTTCAAACCCGCCACTGTCAAGACATCCCCAACAGGTGGTCTCAAGGCTGGACAAAAAGCATTGAGTTTGACCTCAAAATACATGTTCTTCTGGCAAATTGAAACATTTAGAAACAGTGGCAGTGTTATTGTAAATAATACTTTTTTGCATGGAATTTAATAAATAATCATAAACTGCTATTGCTTATGTTGCAATTTAAAAAAAATGTTTTACAATGTATTAAATGTGTAACTGTAATGTAGGAACACTTGTGTTGTAATTTTCTCTGGATAAGGGCTTCTGCTAAATGACTGTCATGTAATCTATAATGAGGTTTTTCTTTTCAATTCTTCTTGGCCTTGGAAATGGACTCTTGTGGGTTTTTGTTGCAACCAATGCTCTACACCAGGTGATTTCACTAATTGGCTCACTTTTTCCAAACAAGGAAGGGAAGTAATTGAAATCACCTGGCGTAGTGCATTGGTTGCAATAAAAACCAGCATACACTCGGCCCTCGATGGAATGAATTCGACACCAGATTGACACCTCCTTCCCTTCAGTGGTTCTGAGGCTAGGCTACACGCAGCGCTAGCACTGAACTCTCTGGAATGCCTTACTGGGGGCCGCAGATTTGGTTCTCGTGAGGGGCACTCACAGCGATCAGTGTGTGAACCGGTTTTAGGCGGGCCGTGGTGTGAAGAGAGAGAGAGAGTGTGAAACAGCACATTTGTTTCTCCCTGTCGTTTTACGAGTTTCGGTAGGGGTCAAACATTCAGGGGGGTTGAGCAGGACAGCTACCACACATTTGCCACTGGTGGGGGGGGGGGTGGGGGGCATACCAGATGAAATGTTTGCATTTTTGCAATATGCCCATTAATTAGGTGTGTTTAAGGGACCCCTATTTACATCAGAACCAAGACACTACAACTGCATGCAGATGAACAACTCTTGACATGCCTTAAACTTCACTAATCCTGGATGAAATTCATATTTTGCAAAGACCAGGAAACAAAGCCTCCTTAACCCTTTGTGGAGTACTGTCTCACTATCAACTAGAACATGCTGTAACATTGTAGTTGATTGTAATTGATGACATCATAAAGGGCTGCTAATGGCATCCTCAAAGAACTGTGAAATTCCCAAACAGAGCAATGTGCATTAGAAGGAGAAACTCTCAAACAACTCACTCTTCAAAGGGTTAAAAACAGGGCTCCAGAGTTTTCCCCCCGTTCTCCACGGTGTTGGCTATCAACACCTGCCCAGTCTATCCCCCCTGAAGAGACAATCTCCCATAGATCACCCCTGGGACACATGTCGCACATCGCCGCGATTCCAGGGCCTGACATGGCCAGAGAGAGCAGGGGAACGTGTCTGACCAACAGGCCGCCCCCCCCTTCCCCTCGCTTGGCCAAAAGGATCTTTGTTCTGTCAGGGGGCCATCAGAGCCTCGTAAATCATCCCCCCCATCCCCATTCTCTAGGAATTAAGTCAACGCGTTGGCACTGCCCGTACTCTATTACTCAGCCACCACCAGCAACCCCCTAAAAATAGCCCCCTCTTGCTCTCGGGACACTGAAACAGGAGGCTCATGTGGGGGGTGGGTGTGGAGAGGAGGTGTTGTCTCCCAGGCAACAAACTCCTGCTACAACAGCCGCCATCAACAGGCCAGGTCTTTGCTCGTATCTGGCCTTTGGTCGGTATCGGACCTGTTCCACGCAGTCAGGATCTGCGTCGTACGCTCTTGATGTTCACTCACATTGTGAAGTGAGCGATTACCCAGGAAGGGTAAATAGGCCAGTGCACCAAGAGCTACAAGCGAGGGGAAATCTGATCTGCCTCCCTGCTTCTCCTTTTCAATGTAGCTTCGAAGACCAGTGCTGCCCTCTGCTGGGAGAAGGACGTAACAGCAGTGAGTGCTTTTTGGGCCTGTGGAAATCAGCACTTGAAGGCCAACACTGCTCTGTCATACGTACATGCCATTTAGCAGACGCTTTAATACAAAGCGTGAATGCATACATTTTTCAGTATATGTGGTCCCAAGGGTAATCGAACCCACAACCTAAGCGTTGTCAACGCCAGGCTCTACATACTGAGTCACACAGAACCACTGTGGTTTACCATGCTCGCACGTAAAAGATCAAAATTCCTCCTCAGGGAGGAATTTGCTTGCGGGCAAACGTGGTGGACCAGGGAGCCAGAAACGCTTTGAGTGAGAGTGGTGGAGAAACGGGATCTTGACTAATGTTCTCATAATGTTACAGCAACATCACAGCAACATTCTGTGGCAGTCAGGAGGCCTACTACATGGGATACAGTATGTGTCGCCAGGTATAAACCATCCCAAAAGACATCACTCACAGCTGTCAAATGCCCTCCCCCACCCTCCCCTCCCCTCAATGAACAGAGGCGCATGCGCTTGTAACACATGAATCCAGCTCATGGAGGGCAGGGGGCAGGATGAACACCAAATCAGCAGCTGCCACTCCAGGCAAACATTTGGGCACAGGGGTCTTTCGCAACCACGGCGACTGTGTCCCCCACCCCCCACCTCCGTTGGCTGAGGGGGCAGTATGTAATGTGCTTGGAACAGGGGTGTCAATTCTGGGTAACAGCTGAAGCAGGCCCCTCCCACTACATACACCCTAAACAGGATGTCTGTTTCCCGGCAGCAGCTTACAGCACAATGGGCTTGGCCCTCCGCCAATCAGAATCTCCACAGCCCAGGATGGCCGGTTGAGTGTTAGGAATAATTAATGAGCCTTAAAACCACCCGCATTGACTGCATTGTGACATTATCATCTCAGCTCAGGTCAACCTTGGGAAAAATTGAAAGATTATTTATCCAGGGAGGAGGTAGGTTAACAAACAGCCCACGACAACCTTCTGTTGTGTCAGGATCTTATGTTAAAACGGCACACAATGCTTTCAGGTGTGGCTCACAAATGTTTCTTTGTAATTCTGTGGCACGCAGACTCTAAGGGGGAATGTACAGTTAGTCACACATTATTTGAACTACATGCCATAAAGCGGACATAAAAACAATTCTCAATTACTGATTCGAAATAATTGCTGCCTACTTTATGGCAGTGTCATGATATTGTTCATAAGCTGTAATGACTGGTTATGTCAGGGGCTGTTCATGCATAACTCAGAAGTCGCGGGTTCTATTCCCAGGTGGAGCACTGAGCAAGGTACTTAAACTGAATTGCTTCATTAAAAAACGTCCAGATGTATAAAATGAGAGGACATGAGAGTATGCTAAATGCCCTCGCATACGTGCAATGTAAACTCGTATGGCGTACAGTTGAACTAAAGTGTTTCCATGCGGTTTTAATAAGAATTGGAGATGGTGGATTAGGCTCCCCATTGTGTGAGTCTTTGATGTTCAGGCAGCAGGAAGCAGAGTGAGCAAACCCATTAGCGTTTTCATTATTCATGCACACAACACCCCTGGCCAGAGCGCAAGTGTGCTCACATCTCATATAGTTTCCATCCCCTTTCCCTCCGCAATTGTAATAAAGGCCTCTGGACCGACTGGACTTTTGATCGATCGAGACCTTGCTAAGCAAACGTTCAGCTCAGCGAGTGGAATTTAGAATTTAACCAACGCCCTGTTTCCACGTGGGCGTGTAAGGGACGGAGGAGAGGAAGAGAGGAGGCAGTAGCTTGAGCAGAGCTGAAATGCCAGGCACCAATGGCACCAATGCTAACATAGGATGTGCTGCCTGACCCGGGAGAGAACAGAGTTCCTGGACTGGACCACTCCAGCTGGCTCTTACGCGGTACTGAACAGCATGTCCCCTCTTCATTAGAAACAGAGAGCCCGTTTTCATAGCGTCTCAGAGCAGGAGTGCTGATCTAGGACCAGTTTTGCCTTTTAGCTCATTCATGACGGATGAGGGTAGGAACCGGGGGGAACCTGATCCTAGATGAGCACTGGGACAGAAGCCGACAGCAATGAAATCCAGCATAAATCTGAACGGGACAGAAATTAATCTGGAACGAATCCTAAATGAGTCAGAACGGGACAGGAAAGAACCACGGAACCACTGATCGGGATCAAATGACTCAGATGAAGGTCACGCTGCTGGACAGCTCATGCTGTTCCGGTCACAATACTGGACCCGATTCAACCCAACTCCACAGAACCGACCACACTCATGTACAGCACAATGAAAAGCTGTTCGAATGTGCATCAAGGGCTCAACCTGCCCCAACCCCTACCCCCCAACCCTCCTTCCGCTCTCTTGCATAGAGCCAGGAGACTGTTGTGGCTCGCCTGCCCCATCACGTACCACATCCTTCCCAACTTCTGTACGAGGTCCTGGTTACGTCATGCTGAAGTTCTCCATGTTGGCTGCAGTGCAACAGTCATGCTGGTAGTAAGCAGAGTCCATCTATCGCAGCGCGGTGAAGCAGACACTAGGGGCAGTGTAACAGTAAATATGGCAGGAAGCTGAGTCCCTCTATCACAGCACAGTTGAAGTAGACACTAGGGGCAGTATGACCCCAATGAGTGGCAATGAAGCAGATGCTAGGGGCAGTATGACCGTGATGTTGGTGATAAGTAGAGTCCCTCTATCGCAGTGCAGTGAAGCAGACGCTAGGGGCAGTATGACCGTGATGTTGGCGATAAGTAGAGTAAGCAGACACTAGGGGCAGTGTAACAGTAAATATGGCAGGAAGCTGAGTCCCTCTATCACAGCACAGTTGAAGTAGACACTAGGGGCAGTATGACCCCAATGAGTGGCAATGAAGCAGACGCTAGGGGCAGTATGACCGTGATGTTGGTGATAAGTAGAGTCCCTCTATCGCAGTGCAGTGAAGCAGACGCTAGGGGCAGTATGACCGTGATGTTGGTGGTAAGTAGAGTCCCTCTATCGCAGTGCAGTGAACCAGACGCTAGGGGCAGTATGACCGTGATGTTGGTGATAAGTAGAGTCCCTCTATCGCAGTGCAGTGAAGCAGACGCTAGGGGCAGTATGACCGTGATGTTGGTGGTAAGTAGAGTCCCTCTATCGCAGTGCAGTGAAGCAGACACTAGGGGCAGTATGACCGTGACGTTGGTGGTAAGTAGAGTCCCTCTATCGCAGTGCATTGAAGCAGACACTAGGGGCAGTATGACCGTGACGTTGGCGGTAAGTAGAGTTGCAGTGAAGCAGACACTCGGCTCCCTTTCTTAAACCTTTTATTCCACAGGTTCCTTTACATTTACATTATTCACATACACTGTACCCAGTAGTTACATTTCTCTTCAAGTTAAATACCTAAATCATTAAAGACAAAATAACCAACACACTTCTTTTTTTTCCTTTTTGTGTCGAACTCAAAATAATAATAACAATAATTATACTTATAATAGGCAATTATTGTGTATTTTCATTTCTGGTCTGATGGTCTACGATGGATTATGCTGCTGTCAGTCTTTTAAGGTGCATGGCAAAATCGGCGTGGCAAATTTCAGAAAACATAACACGGATGCACCATGACGAGAGGTGAAGTAGACATATAAACATGTTTGTGTTTTTTTTCTTTCTTTCTTCTCTTGCGGTTTGAGCCTCCGTCCAGCGCAGGTAAGAATTGGGCGTGGCTGCTGTCGGTTGACGGACAGGGCGATTGGGATGACGTTGAGTTCTGTGTAAGCTGTGTGCTGTGGTCGCAGAGAGGGGGGGCCCCCTCTTCACACTCGCTCGCCCGCCTGCTCGCCCACTCGCTCGCTCGCCCCGGTGCCGTGAGGCTCGTCTTCTAGGACCCGGCCCGTCTCACAGCACTTCTGCAGGAGGGAGAGGGAGGGAGTAGGGAGCAAGAGAGGGGGTAGAGAAAAATGGGGGTAGAAAGAGAGATGGAGAGAGAAAGATTGATTATCCGATGCATGATGCACGTCTGAGTTGTGTGACGGTGTGTGACTATGTTGCCCCAGTAAAAAAATAAAATAAACAAAGAAAAAATAAAACTGATTAAAAAAACAACAACATTTAAATCTTTAACTATGATGGTCTACAAAAGTCGGGGAGGTTTCTGTATAATAGTACAGGTATAAACCCAGGGCAGGTGTGAACCGAGTCGCTCTGAGGATCTGTGAGGTTGCTCCCTCTTTTTTGGAAGAAAATAAAAAAGGTCAAGTAAAATGACATTTCAAGGCTGCCTGTCCAACCTGTGCCCTGAACTGCAGTCTTAAAACATCAACACAAAGGCACTGAGACAGTAAGGTCCACGCTGACCAATGACCTTGTGACCCATGACCCTTGACCCCTGGGACCCAGGCCACTCACGAGCTGCCCCCAACTGCCCCATCCGGAATAAAGTTTCTGCCGCACTATAAATACATTTTCAAAAGATCTCTCCCCCTCCCCCTTGGCAGCTGACCTCTTCAGCGTCTTTATTTATTATGACAGGCAAGCAGGGGAACCATAGTGGCGGTTATTGGCGGGGGTATTCAGAAGGAAGGGGGGCGGCATAGTAAGGAACGGGATCGGGATCCCCCCCCCCCACCAAATCTCCTGGATTCGGTCTCCTCCATGTCCTGGCATTTCGCTCCTGGCATCCCGCAGTGGGAGTGTCGAAATACGCCGTTCTGTTTCGCTTGCACCTCTGTTGGCTTTGGCAGGACACAGCAGCAACAGCCAGGGGCAACAACGGTGCCCAACATCGATCAGATTTTAAAGTCACATAAAACGCTACTAATCCGTGGCGCCAATTTTACGATGCAATCCTGAACTGGATCTCCGACGGGAGGACAGGGCTGGGGCTGCCGTCGCCGTAAACTATAATAATGTGAGCTGGACAGATAAGCCCCTCAGGGTGTGAAATGTTGGCACTGCACTACAAACTCTCTGATAGGGGCGTTAACGAAGCACAAATATGACTAAAAGTGTAAACATTTTGTGGCATCCCAAGGGGCAGGATGAGGAAATGGCTGCTTGCCTCTAACTCTTGGGAGCCACTAGAGCCAAGTGGACTACAGTTCCCAGCAGCCTGCAGTCACACACCTGAAACAAGTGAACACAGGACTGCTGGCAGCTGATGACAATTTGGGGAGTTATAAAAATGACTGTTTTGTGTCACATGGGGGGGAGTAGGTTGGTGTATTGGAGATTGGTGAGAGAATAAAAGAGAATTGTTTTGGATTGCGGTTTGTGTTTGACTTGGATTGTTTTGAGGACCCCGGTGTGTGTACCGACTATTGGATTGTTTGAGGAACTGAACTGGATTTGTGACTTGGATTACAGACAAAGACAAAGAGAAGGATAATGGACTATATGTGTTTGGTTTCCTTAATTCCCCATCCTATTTTTTTGTTTGTTAAGTATTTTGTTTAATAAAATTATTGTTTTGTTTGAAATACTGCCTCCTCCGGATTATTCAACGGCTAACTCTCTCTGAAAAGGTCCTTGGGTGTCACCCTACCCCAAGGGACACTACAATATTATCTAAAATATTTAAACCGTAACTATTTATAATGAGTTATAAAACAGTCGATGCAGTCGGTGTAATGTCACTCTGTTCAGTAAGCGTAACATTACCTGCAACGTGCTGGGGCTTCATGGAGCCCGCTTTCTTCAGGAAGGGCTCCCCGCCATCGAAGGCCAGGATTGGCTCACCGGGCACATCACTCTCCGACTTCTCCCGCCCACTGCCGTTGCTGCCGCCGTGATTGGACAGCTGGATGATCTCCTCAAATTCGCCGGCCTCCCCCTTGCTGGACAGGCCGTTTTCGTGCTTGGCAGTCTGAACACCGTTCAGCACAGGGAGGGCAGGGCTGAGAGGGGGAACAGGTGGCACGGAGCTATAGTCACATGGTCACCTTGACCAATCATTACATTTACATTTTACATTTTAAGCATTTAGCAGACGCTCTTATCCAGAGCAATTTACAAGATGTCAAGAGACCAGCTACAATCAAGAGACCAGCTGCACTGACCAATGACAACATGCAATGTGTCTAAACACTGTTCTGCTTTAACCCACTCCTCGTCCTCAAACCACAAATGACCCCAAAATGACACTGAGGATAAAATAAAGTATTTATTGTAAACAGAAATTAAAGCTTAAAACAATTATAGTTTTGATTTGAAGCATTCAAAGGGGTTTTCCCCACCCAACAAAAATAACGAGGAACACACAACATTAAACAATGAAACATGAAGCATTGTTTTTGTTTTTTTGTTGTAGGACGTGAGTAAACTCACTTCTCTGGGGACGAATTCTGTGCACGCCTCTATTTTTAGGTTTTCCAATTTTGTTTAGTTTTTTATGGATAGTTAGGCTATATCTTAGGGCAGCATCTGGGCTTATTTACTGGGAGTGAATTCATTTCCTACTTGTTAAACACACAGCATAACAATTCCAGTGTTCTTTGATACCATTTCGTTTTTTGGTGAATCATTTTCTGCTGCGCTCGTTTTCAGAACCCTGAGAGGCGTCCAGGCCCCAGGGCTCGGTGCACGGCCATTTCCTCTCTGACGTTATGCTTACTCAGAGCGGCTCTGTGCTCACGGGTTTTGGGCAAGCACAAGCACAGACACAGAACGGCAGACTGTAATGCACTTGTGTGTGTGTGTGTGTGTGTGTGTGTGTGTGTAGCTCAGTAGGTAGAGCATGCTGCTAAAGCATATACTGAACAATGTACGCATTCACTACCATAAGTCGCTTTGGTTAAAAGCGTCTGCTAGGTGGCATATGTTTAGTGTTTGTGTTAGCATTAGAGTGACTCTGCCATTAGCGTGAAAGGCTCGTTTCCCCCGGCGCCCCAGGGAGTGAGTCAGCGGCCTGTCGCGTTTACCTCTCCGTCAGGCTGCCCTGTGATTGGACCTCCTCCGTCTCCTTATTGGACAGCGCTGCCACAGGGCTTGGCTGGTATTCCGCCGACGCTGCAGAAACAGGGCAAACGAAAACCTTTAGAGCACCACTCCTCTTGTCTGAACCACATCCACAGCGCTCAGACTGCTTTTCACTTAGCCCATTTCACGGTCTCATCGCCGAGGTTCCAAATTGGGAGGTTCCAGAACGGGCACACCGCTCTCCTCGGCAACCGGCAGAGCTGCGCAGTGCAGCGCCATGGCGTCGGAGGACGGCCGCGTGCACGGCTGCCTCAGGTAGACCGCAGGCGCCAGATCGAGTGGGGAAGGCGACACTAAGGGCAATTGTGCACCGCTGGGCGGAGCTACAGGCCACAACTGGCAATGGCACACCCTGGATGGGATAATGGACCGTGGGGCCCACCCAAACACTGGAGGGTCTCAACGTGGCGAGCCATCCAGCTGCCCTCTGACTGTGCACTTACCACTTCCTATATTCACAGTGCCATTTCCTGTATCCCCAGTACCACTTCCTGCATCCACAGTGCACTTCCTTGTTCAACATAGGATCCCTCATCTATTCAAGTGCTGCCTTTATTTTGTTACCTGTACATTTCAGATAGATTCTTATCAATTTTCTTCACTGGCAATGCTCCAAGATATACTTTACATATATTTTTTGATTGGTTTAAATTCATTTACTAAATACAAGTCAGCCATAAGACCCCAAATACACTTTTAAGAGTGATTTTGGTATTGTGTTTCCACAGCGAGTTAACAGCCTGCTGTTCAGCACATTCTTCCCAGCAGTGTGGGAGATCACAGACTCCGCTGTGGCTGAGACAAACCCCACTGGCAAGGCAATGATTGGTTAACGGCCCAGCGTCTCCACAACAACCCCACCGCACGCGCCCAAACCGCGTCCCCACCCCCGAGGAAGAGAGAAGTGCGGAAAGCATAAAAATCTAAAAGACATTAATATGCATTCATTAATTTTCTTAGTGGGCCCCCTTATCCAGAGTGACAGCGCTCTCAAAAAAAAAACCTATACATTTAAACAGCTGGATATTTTACTGCAGCAATTCATGTAAAGTGCCTTTTGCTCAACTGTACAACGGCAGTGCCCCCCCATGGGGTTTGAACCCACAACCTCTAAGCTGCGAGCCCAGTTCCCTAACCACTACACCACGCTACAACCCGCAACATGACAGCGCTCCTACAGAACAGAACAGAACAGAACCCGCCCACGCTAACTGACAGGCTGTCTGCCTTCGTCTGGTGGTGGGATCCCTCCCGTCGCGGGCCCTGAACGGTCCAGCGGAGGCCCCTCGCCGAGTTCCCCGCGGGCCGGCGTTCAGATGTGGCCTGGTTCTGGTTCCCACACAGGGTGCGTCCCACTGCATCGACACGTCTCACGCCTCGCAGGAAAGAGTGTGAGACACGGCTCCACTTCAGAGGAACTTTCAAGTGACGAACACCCTCCCCACGGACCGGGGACTGGAGACAGCGCTGAGCGAGCAGGGGCATGAACGGGAGCAGGAGGTGGTGGAGCACAAGGAGGAAGAGGAGGAGGAGGACGAGCAGGGCCGAGATGAGGAGCAGTCAGCACAGCTGTGTTCTGTGCAGTACTAAAGGCCCACGATACAGTGTGCGTTTCCACCTCCACCGACTCCTGGAGCTGCTCTCTGGAGAAGAGCTTTACCCTTTCACAGAAACCTCCAGCATTTCCTCAAAATGGAACCCAGAGTGTGTGCTTGCAGCTCGGCTGCTGCTGGGGGCGTACAATGTGGCTTCAGCCAGGCTTGTCTGATAAACGGACGCTATCACAACAAGACCTCTGAACTGGACCGGATCCATTCATAGCCTCACTGGGGTAATTCTGCAGTTCTCTCTCTTCTCGGTAAGAGTGGAGTGGAGACACAGATTCATAACAGGAAGTCTGAAATATGGGACGGGAGGGGTGGGGGGTGGGCGGCTCACCTTTGCTGCTCTCGGAGTCCATTTTGGCGTCTCTGCCGTTGACCTGGGCCCCAGATGTCGACTTGGCGTCTTTCTGCAGAGGGACAGAAGCTCAGGATCAAGACTCCTAATGGAGCGCTGAATGAACGCAAACAAAAAACGTGAACGCTTAATGAAGAACGTACCTTCTCTCCCCCATCTGTCTTGCGTGTTCTCTTCATAATCTCCTCGAGACGCTGGAAATCACAAACACAAGCGATGGAGGTTAGGAGGACAAGGGGAGAAGAACACAAAGCACAAAGACCGTGCGGTCGAGGGGGGAGAACCAATCAGTCCCGCTGCAGATCCCTCGAGCGGCGCCTGGGTCCAATCCGGGGGGGGGGCTCGGAGACGGCCAAATTCAAACCGCATCTGACTCATATATCTATTCTGGAACATTCTTCGGCACCACCACCAGCCCCCTCCCCACTCTCTCTCTTTCTTTCTGTGTGGTTTGGATCCACGGCTTTCATCCAGTTTTTCATTGGCTGGAGAGGGGGATTGTGGGTAGGGACGCTTGACTCGTGGGTTTTATAGGTGGGACGGCTGCCACCACCTTACCCATGGAAAGTGGAGTTTACCTCTACGGCCTGAGCTCAAGGAGAAGGTATGTGCAAAAGGTTTATAAAGGGCAGTCTGAGCTGCCCAGAGGAAGTCAGTCTGAAACACATATATACAGGACACTGAAACACATATAAACAGAAGAATGAAAGACACATGCGCAAACGCAGGCGGTTAGACTTACACAATGTACATCGCTCCACTGAGATTAGATACATATGGCACTCAGATTATAGGCTTCTGGGGGAATCAGGTGCAAAACATGTGTTTGGATTCACGCTGGTTATATAAGAAACCGAGGTTCTTACGTTTACATTTTAGGCATTTAGCAGACGCTCTTATCAAGAGCAACTTTGTATGACATTTCTTTGCATATAATCCGTATATATCCATGGATATTTACTGAAGGAATTTAGGTTAAGTACCGTGCTCGAGGATACAACAGTGCCTCTCCTGGGAATTGAAACTGCAATCCCTGAGTTACAAGCCCAGCTCCCTAACCAGTATGATACACTTCCGCCACTTATCGCATACCTTCTGTACAGAGTCACGCAATTACAACAAGATCAAGCAAAAAGCCGATCGCCAATTTTGCTGGAGCATGGGTTTGCTCAACCTGCCAGACCATGGCAAACCTGCCTGCTGTTCTTCATGCGAGGCTCCGGGTCTACAACTCTAAGCCAGTTCAATAGTGAGCAATTACAAATGTCCTTGGTTTGACCGGTTTTATTTGTTTGTTTACAAATAGCTGAAATGGCATATGAAATGCTCCATAAAAACCTTGAAAATATTCAGCCAATTTCCTTTCTTGTGCGTCACGGAAAAAGTGCATCTAAACAGGAGTGCGTTGCAATTGGTGAAAGTGGAATGTGTGTGAGCGTTCCGATGTTCACTAGATGTGTTCACTCAAACAGGTATCTGAGGTCAAATGTTTAGGACTCATCCTTCACTCTCAGTTGAAACTTGACAAGCATGTGAAAAAACTAAGTAGGACGGTCAAAGCCAACCTACATTTGTTTACTTATCAGAGATTGCTTGCCTTTTGACTCAGCCAAATTATTAATGCGTTCAATGATCTTTTCACGCAGGAATTACTGCTTAACTACTTGGTCTCAGGCAAACCTTACAGTAACAAAATCATTGGAAAGGCTTTAAAACCGTGCTCTAAAAATACTGGACAGAAAGCAATTAAGATTTCACCACTGCCATATTTTAAATAAACATAACATTCTAAGCGTTGATAACTTTGTTAAGGTTGCAAATGCTAAGTTTTTTTTTCAAATGCATACATGGCCTGGCTCCCTCCTCACTCTGTGACCTAGTCACATCCTGGCAAGGTGTTGGCCTGTCCACTAGGAAGGTAGTAGAGGGGAAACTGCATCATCCCAAACCACAGAACTGCATCTGGCCAGACTGCTTTTAGCGTCAAAGGGACTAATGTGTGGAATTCTCTACCTAGAGAGACTAAGCAAGAGCATGACTTTGCTCATTTTAAAATAAATATCAAACAGTTGATAAAAGACACACAGACATGCATGCATGGGTAGGTCAAGTATACTTTTAATACTGTTAGTACTCGTATTCCTTTCAGTGCTGTCCTGTCCTAAAATGATTTTATTTCTTGTATTTGTATTGTCTTGTCCAACATCTATGTGTAGGCTTATTCACTTTTAAAAGCCCAACTAGGGATGAACGTTGAAAATTAGCACAAGCTACAAATGTTTTGATACAGGGCATTAATGCAATGTGTCTATGTTTTTGGTATCTGTCCCTTCTCAAATAAACATTAAATAATAAATAAATAAATGTGGTTTTGATGGACTTACTGGAGGATCCCGGATGTGATTCTCCGCAGTATTTCCTGCCCTGAATTTGTTTGCCAATCCGGCACTCTGGAAGAGCGGCGCGACTGACGGCCGCAGACTGGCTCTGGGTTTTGCGGCTCTGGCACTGTGGCACTCACGTTCGTAGTGCAATCGGAGTTGCTCTTTAATAACGAGCGACAGTTAGATCTTTTAAGTGGTGGTTCCTCCCTGCAGTCAGACATGTGGATCTCTGTAGGTGACTGCCTCCTGTATCGGATGTTCCTATAACAGTAGAGTGTGTGCTCTCTGACTCGGTTGATAAAGAACAGGCTGTTCCTCTGGTTTAATCCCATTGAAGTTCAGTGGGGACCCTGCCCTGCCCAGCGCCATAGCCAGGGCATGATAAGAGCTGGCATCTCCTCCTCCATTTCTCTCTCCCCTCCTCTTTCCATTCATCTCCTCTTTAACTCTTTACAGCTCTGTCCTCCTCTCTGCCTCTTTTTTCTTCTCTCCCTTCCTCTCTCTATCCCCCTCGCTCCCTCTCCCTCCCCCCGTGCTCTCTCCCCCTCCTCCCTCTCTCTCTACCCTCCCACTCTCTGCGTGATAAAGATGGCCTGCAGAGACAGGATCAATTCTCACTCACTCGGTCAGGCTCCATGTTCCTGTACATGGCCCCTGTGATTCATGCTCCCTGGTGGGGGGAGCGTTGTCCTTAAATCTGCGCTTATGCTGCAGACGTTACGACCACGGCTTACAATCACGACATCCGACACGCCTCTCCACCTCGCGCTCTCCTGACAGCCATTAAAACGGGCGGGCCGCTTAATGGGGTTGATCAAGGTGAAGCGCCTTCGCTGACAGTGTGCCAATGCCGACTTAGTGCCCTGAACTGCTACTCCAAAGTACTGCTCAATACTACACTCTTATTACAAAATACTGCTCTTTTATTTTTATGTTATTCGATTTCTTATTATTCCTAACAAATCCCCAATCTGACCCTCTCAACCTGATCATCCTGCAGTATAACTGGCTTCATAAGTCCCTCCCTCTCCACCTCAGCTGATGTGAGCGTCCAGGCACAAAATGGCCACAGTCACCTCAGCCCCCCTCCCCCTCCCGCCTCTAAAGCTCCTCTAAGATCCAGGAAAGGCTCTGTACAAATACAATCCATTATTATTCATGTGGTTATTATTAATAAACCATCAAATCACAGCAGAGTGCAGTCATGCAGGAAGCAGTAGCCGGGGATGGTGTAGCACAGTGCTGGCAGGTCTCTGATCACACAGGTCTGTTTCCGTCCCTATGAACTCAACACAATTGCCTGCCTTTGACTGTGTGGGTCTAAAGAGCGATGATTCATTTTATTAATTCAAAGGGGATTCATTCAAGCAGTGTATGCCATTTGAATAAAACAGTGTGAAGGTAGGAGGCATTTTCTGCACAACAGCACATGGATAGCGTAAGCACGCCCTCTTCAAGACAAAAGGGCTTCTTTCTGTACACAAATCCGGGGACTTTGTTACAATGTGGGCACCCGCAACGGCTGACCCAAGGCCCCCTGTCACAGACAGATTCAGGTCTGCCCGTGGTGAGAAATGCACTGCTAAACGGGGGGTGATGCATCTCATCACAATACAAAGTCTTTACATTAGCCCCTTGTCTGCTTATTTTAGTGTAGATGGGTAAAAACGTGCCTCCTGGGTCAATCATGAAACAAATACATTATTCTCTTTCTTTTTTTTTTTTTAAGATTTTGTTTCTGATTTGATCACATTTGTCTCCCAATTTAGTAGCCAATTACACCCTCCCTTGTATTGTGAGTTCGCTGCCGTAGCCCTGAGACCGGCAGTGACAAAGGCAAAGTATCACCTCCTCCAAGACGGCACTCACCAAGCCGTTGACTGTAACTCCGGTACTCCAGAGCCACTCCTATACGTAGTGAACTCATGTCGGCCTCCCTCCCCCCTACCTGGGGCAGACAGCCAAATGCCCCCCAGTGGCACTGCCGGCCAGAGCAGACTCTGGCGCAGCCGGTGAAATCGAACCCCGGTCGAAGTGGCCAGCATCGAACGTTGTAACCGCTAGACCACCCGGGAGGCCTAAGTACATTTTCTTTTGACTTTGTTGCAGCAACAACCTTCCGGTTCTGGCAACCATTTTGCTTCAATCCCTTTGAAATCTCTCTCTCTCTCTCCCCATCTCCTTCTCTCTCGGTCTCCATCTCCATCTCTCTCTCCTACCTTCTTTCTCTCCAGCCGCTCCTGTTCCTCCTTCTGGAAGTGTTTCTCTCTCTCCAGACGCTGTTTTTCTGCCTCCTCCCGGGCCTTAGCTTCAGCCTCTTCTCTCTATAACAGAGGTACAGGTCATAAAACTTCATTACCCAGAAGTATCAGTGGCCAAAAGGAAACTCAATTTCAAAGCCATCCATTTTCAATGGGAGGCAAACTTTCCTTCAGAATACTGGAAAAAGTTACCATTCAAATGCTGAAAAAATGCTTAGGGACTGTTCTTTGTATCATTTGTGCATTAACCCCTTTTATTATGGAATCAAGTGAAACACCTAAATTAATATTAAACTACAACTCCCACGAGAACATTTCATAGCAACCTGTGGGACCTGCAGTTGTAGTTTATTAAATAATTCACACCCATAGACATGTTTTAAAACATATAAATCATTTTTTTTTTTTATATGTAGAAAATAAATGCCACTCACTAATAAAGCAAAGTGCTGACAAAATATTACATTTATTTTTCTAGAGCTCTAGTGTTTTTCAGAGGAGCCGCCATGAAAAAAAAGAAGTAAAAAAATGATCACTGCACCACAGCATTATGGCGTCCAAAAACAAAAGGATAGTCATTTGACAGTTATTTTGCTGTTCGCTGTGTGACCACCAGGGGGCAGCAGCAGGACATGTTGCACAGAGAGGGAGCTCAGCTGCTCACGGTGTAGGTTTGCCACCCACGTACAGTCTAAACAAACACTTGTCCGATTCTCCCAACATTTGGGGTTCAGCTAGCTCGCAGTGTGCTTGCTGGGACATGTCGGCCCAGCTGTTCCTGCTCAAAGGCAATAAACAGGGAAGCGAGCGAGGTGATTAGATATGCATTGCTGTAGGCCAAGTCCTGAACTGGGTTCAAAGCAGACAGAGGCTTCGCCTTCCAGCAAATGGAAGGCAGGAACACCGAATGCTGTTCGAAATCTAAGGCAACAGTAACAGCCGTGAAATCCGAAACGATTAAAACAAAACACAATCTAATAAAGAACTAACAAAATAACGGATTGTTACTCCTCAGCTGGATGGTATCGGAACCGTATCCGACATGGTCTGAGCCAAGGCACGTCGTTTCAGTGAAGCGCTAACACCTCACGCAGGCTGGGCCAACTCCTCTGGGTCCCGCACCGTTAGGGGACTACAGTGCCCACAATGCCCTGGGCCCGACCTTTGGTAAGGGACTACAGTACCCACATTCCCATGGGCTGACCTGTTTCTGCAGACGCTCGTTCTCCTCCTGTTCGGCGCGAGCTCTCTCCTGCGCCTCCTTCTCATCCTGCAGCTTCTGGGCCTCGTCCCGCTGCTTCTGCTCCTCCTGCATGCGCCGCGCCTCCTCCTCCCTCAGCTTCCGCTCCTCCGCCTCTCGCGCCACGCGCTCCTCACGGAGAACCCTGAGAGGTACACACATGCACGTTAGTACACATACACATACACCAATACACACGTGTGTATTAGTGTATGGAGAACATACATGGAGAACCCTGAGAGAGACACACACACACACACACACACACACACACACACAAACACATACACAAACACACACACTGTAATAATACACACTGACAAACACACACAAACGCGCCACACATCAATACACATTGCAACAACCACAAACAAACAAACACACACACACACACACACACACACACACACACACTCACAAACAATGCAAGATACACCTACAAGCAATCAACAAATTCCACATTTATCTCTGCATTGACACCATCTCTCTCTGTAAGCACCTCCAACCCAGCCACAGCCCAGCATTAACACCCTGCCTCAGACACAGACACAAACTGTGAGTATTGGGGAGAGAGCCACAGCCCAGCATTAATAGCCTGCCTCGTAAGCACACACACAAACTGTGAGCATTAGGGAGAGAGAGCCACAGTCCAGCTTTAACACCCTGCCTCAAACACACGCACGCAAGCACACACAAACTATGAGCAATGGGGAGAGAGAGCCACAGTCCAGCATTAATAACCTGCCTCACACACACAAATTGAGTACTGGGGAGAGAGCCACAGCCCAGCACTCATTCCCAATGCTGCGCTAACATCAGCCAATATGTGCTTGTGTTGTGGCCCCATCCAAATAACCTTGTTTATGCCTTTCCCCCACACAGAACCGGACCTCTGAAAACGTGAGAATCCTGGCAGGAAAAGAATGTTAAATACACACACGCAGACGTGTGTTCCAAACAAACGTCCAAATATTTACAGAGCTGACACCATAGGCCTGAACGCGCTGAACGAGTTCCAGAGAAATTGCTTCCTGGATCACAACACCCCACTTTTTGAAAACAGATTCTTCACGGTCACCATTCAAACGGAGACACACATCTGCAGGTGATCGACGAGCCTAGATGGGCTGAATGGTCTGTTTTCATCGTTATGTATTCTTGTGTTGTTATACGGGCCCACTGAAGCGTGGGGATGGGCCAGCACAGAGGTGAAATCCCACCGGAGTTGCTGGCAGTAAGAGCCCTCGTGTCTCTCCCTCCCCCAGTCAAACCGGACACCAGCGCTCACACAATGCCTTCACTGCAGTCCCTGCAGATTAACTCTGGCGGGGTGGGGGGTGGGTGGATCAATAGGCAAAACTGCTAAATGCTTTTCTTTCTGCTCCCCGCTCTGTCACTGCCTTGGCTAAACACAGACAACGAAAACTAGCCATTAACAGGGAGAGAGGGGGAAAAACACATGCAGCACCATTACTGTTAGCACCCACTAAAGCAGTGAGAGAGAAGAGAGGAGAAAGGGAGAGAGGGGGGAAGCGAAAGAGGGAGAGGGGGGGAGGGAGAGAGAGAGAGAGGCACAACAACTGAGGCACGTTCAGAGACTGAACCTTGGCCCACAGGCTCCCTGATAAATTCCACTGTGTTTTTGTTTGTGGTGAGAGAGAGAGAGAGAGAGAGAGACTGAGGCAGAGAGAGAGAGAGAGAGAGAGAGAGAGAGAGAGAGAGAGAGAGAGAGAGAGAGAGAGAGAGAGAGAGAGAGAGAGAGAGAGAGAGAGAGAGAGAGAGAGAGAGAGAGAGAGAGAGAGGCACATTCTATCCCCCCCCCCCCCCACCGTGAAGTTATTACATTTACATTTTTTTAAGCATTTAGCACACTTACACAGTTTACATTTCTTTACATACAATCCATTCATACAGCTGAATATTTTACTGAAGCGATTCAGGTTAAGCACCTTGCTCAAGGATACAACGGCAGTGCTCCACCTTGGAATTTAACCAGCGACCAGCGAGTTACAAGCCCAGCTCCCTAACCATTACACTACACTGCCGCCCTTATGCGTGGCCCCCTAGCCCCAGGGGGGGTAGAGAGCAGCGCAGAGGCCTGAGCAGGCTGCTGGCTGCTCTCTGGTCACTGACCTGTCCCTCTCCTGCTGCTGGCGGCGCTCCACCTCGTCCCTCTCGCGCTGCTCACGCGCCTGTCTCCGCCGCTCGGCCAGGATGCGCGCCGCCTCCTCGGGGTCCGTCGTCCCCGCCATGGGCTTGCCCGTCGGAGTGCCGCCGGAGCTCGACGGAGTGTGCTCGGACCCAGAGGGGGAGGAGGCGGCCGCCGCCACACTGATTGGTGCGCTCAGGGAAGGGGGCGTGGCCAGGGCCGAAGACACGACAATGGAGGGACAGACGACGGCGGGGCCTGAGAAAGAAAAAAAAAGAGACAATGAGCCTCACGTTGTGCGGGGCATTGCGCCTTGGTGAAGCCCGGCCTTTAAAACACCTCACCTTTCTCCCCAGGGAGAAATGCACAGAGTTCTAATTCAAGGTGTTCTATTCTGGAATGTTACAGTTCTTTGAAGATGCCATTAGCAGCCCTTTATGATGTCATCAATTAGAATAGACTAGAATGTTAGGGCGTGTTCTAGAATAAACATCACAGTGTGACAGTGCTCCAGGAAGGGTTAAAATGCTCAAAGAACGGAGCACACTCTAGCCACATCCGGCACGTTCAGGCCGACTCCAGAGAACTCTTCACATCGTATTTACAGAGCTCAACTTTCCTGAGCCAGCGCAGACAACATGCGGAAAACACTGCCGAGGAAGGCTCCCCCGCCAACCATTGGAATCCAAAAGTCTGTGCTCGGAGTTCAGGAGAGAAACCCTGCCATTAATGCACTCCATGTAATCACTGTAATTAGAGCGGCTTCCTCCATGCTAAAAAAAAGCGTCCGCGCGAATAATCAAAGCAGCGTGGCGCAATTACTCTTAACGAGCGCTCTGCTTTTTCCACAAGCCCCGCCGGAGCGTCCATCTTCCCAGGCTGACAGATGGCCCGCACGCCTTTGTTTGCCTTCTCCAGCTGTTTGGGAATTGTAGCCTTCAGCCGTGGAAAAGAACAAGCCATGAAGCAAACAAATTACAAAAGAAACATTCAAAGACAAAGTGGCCTGGTCCTGATTAGTAATCGCTGCTCATGAATCAACAATAAAAAAGGAGAAACTTGGGAGAGAGACACAAGGCGTACGCTGTCTCTGACACTATGACATGTATACGCTGTCTCAAAAAAGGAAGGTCACCCATCGGCTGGGGATACGGACGCCGAACGGACCCCCAGCGCTAGGCAACAGTATCCACGGGGACGGAACTTACTCTTGGTCTCGTCGGGGGTGGCGGGTCGGCGTGACGACCTGGCCGTCTCCAGGGTGACGGGGGAGGACGTTCGCGGATCCACCCTGGCGGGGGTCTTGGCTCTCTTGGGGCGCGCCTTGGGGCCGGAGGGGGGCCCGCGGGCAGCGGGGGGAGGTTTGGTGGGCATCACGGGGCTCGGGCTCGGGCTCGAGGACGAGGGCCGGGCCTTAGAGGCGGCGGCGGGCAAGGCTGGCTGGTTTTTGGACAGGGGACTGGTGCTGGGGGAAAAACAAGGAGAAAGGAAAAGGAGGTTTGAGGTACGTTCACCGTGTACGGGGCGACAAAGTCACCACAAGCCCTTACACTGACAGGGTTCTCACTCAAATCAAATTTCCACTTTCCGTGACATTTTCAATGACAAATTTAAGGTTTTCAATAACGTTTATTTTTGCGACAGACGCAAAAATGGACTTTACTTTCATAAAACATTTTGTTGCCAGTGCAAATACACATCTCATTGTGTGTGTGTGTGTGTGTGTGTGTGTAAATATTAAACCATTTCTCTTCTTCAGTGAGAATGTACAAACATTCCCGTGTCAATCCTTCCATGTTCCATCTCTGTGATAGTAATCTAGACATTTTTACACAGTTGTCTGCCAATACACCAGATGTTGTTGTTGTTAATGAAGAGGCCAGAGAAGTGTCTGTATTAGAGATAGCCTGCACCTTTGACCCTAGCCTAGAGGAAGCCTTTATGACCAAGGTCATTAAATACCAACCACTCCTAAATACCATCTCAGAGCTAGGCTATAGGTGCAGACTATCCGTTTTCATATTTGGCAGCCTAGGACATACTCACAGGTTGGTTGTTAGAGGGTTTCAACAACTTGGGATGCCCAAAAAGGGGGCTAAAAGGCTAGCAAAATATTGTGCTGTCTCTGCCATCATTGGCAGCCGCCATATATGGCGGAGACGCTGCTACTTATACCCATAAGTGATGTGTTTTTTGTATCTTGAAGATCTATGCCATGATTCTGTGAATGCAACTTTACTGCACCTTCAGTATTTGTGTCCTTGTATGCTTTTCTTTATGTGGACATAAATAAATTGTTAAAATGTGTGTGTGTGTGGGTGGGTGAGAGAACAGCCGTGGCAGGTAGCAGCAAGGGTGGCAGGGGAAGACATTTTGCAGGTAACGTTATCGGAAAAGAAGAAAATAAATATATAACGTTACATGGAATCAGAAATGTCCGTGACATTTCCATGACAGAATATTTCTTTTTAAATGTAAGGTTTTTCCATGATGCGTGGGAACCCTGCACTGGTCATTTGAGCAAGGTTCCTAAAAGCCTGACCCTCAGGAGGCATCCAGCACAGTGGATCGATTAGTCAGGTGACAGAGGATTTGACATTTTTAATTATGAGTAACTTTTTTAGTTTTTCTTATTTTTACAACAAATTAAGAGTGGCCTCAGTCACCTACATCTCATACTGGGGAAAGTAACTCATCTCTGATTGGCTGTCAGTAAAGATCGGGAGCGCAGTCCACAGAAACAGAGAGCTTGTGAAACCAGAATATTGAGCAATTGAGGAAATCTGCTGCATGGCAGTCATAAAAAAAATCTATAAAATGAGTAAAAAAATGTAATTAAATAAATGCATGAGAGAAAAAAAAGTAATCATAGCAAAATTTGACCAAATGGCCCAGACAGGCAGGCCAGGATCACGGGTCAAAGTAGAGCCCAGCACTAATGAACATGACATCAGGGTCTGCATGGGCACAGTGGCCAGGCTCAGATCGCTCACGCTGAATACAGAATACAGAGAGAAACAGCACCCCCTGGTGGCCTGGTCTGACTCTACAGTTTGACAGCTGCTCTTTTAAATAGCTTTTGAGGGGTTCTGTTAAAGGCTGCTGTGTCATTCTCACTCACTGGTGTGTGTGACAGCTTCGACTTCACTGCAGCATGTGACTACAGTGCATGTTTTAATGTTTCGTGTTTTAATTATTTGATACTCTGTAGGCACCTTGGAGATGAGAAAGGCGCATAACAAATAAAATACATAATTATTATTATTATTATTGATGGTGGCACTCAGCCAGCTGAGGAAATGAACTGCCAGCACTGTTCTGGCTGAGAAAGAGGAGGGTACGAATGACCTGACCAATGGGCGCTGGTTGTGTTAAGATGTGGATGTGTAAGAGACAAGAGGAGTCTAACCTGACCAATGGTGGATGGCCTTGTTAAAATGTACATGGCGAGAAGGCAACATGTTACCAACATGATTGGCTGATACAAACTGGCTGTGTTTCAAAATAAAACAGTGACTGTCTCTTCTTCAGCACCTTCTCCTTAGAATGAGTCCATCCGCATCGTCAATGCATAACTGGAGAATGAACCTTGGATACGCTCCAGTTACCAGGGAAAAGTCCCTGGATCCTTGTCTTTCTTTTCTTTCTTTACTTCACTGAGGGGAAACTCCATCTTGCGGGAGACAGACAGCAGAGGCGGATGAGTCAACAGTATGCCCCTCACCGTGGGAGTGAGGAGTAAGCACGAATATATTCCCACAATCCCTTGTGGTGTCACGCTGCTTCAGCTATGCCGTGGCCACAAACATGAAAAGCGAACACAAACCATAATATTCCCACCATAATTCACAAAAAATTGGCGATGTTGCACAACTATAATTTTATTTATTTTTCTTTTTACTGTTTCTAAGGGAACAACTGAGGCAAAACCTCAAAGCAAAATAATCCTCAAACCATAAAAGGCTAGATATCTGAGGTATGAGCCCACTGACACTGACACATTGATCAATGTCCAAAGTAAACGAATAAAATGGCCGACCTACAGTTGGAGTGCAACACAGCTGGCATTAAGGAAACCGTGTCCACTACCAGATGTGGACAGACGCATGTATGGACAGTAACTTTACCCAGTGTAAAGGACAAACGACGCACGCAAGGGGCGGAGGGACGCAATTGGCTCACCGGTGTGGAGTCCCGCCTCCGCTGGCGCTGGGTGATGTCGGGCGTGCTGGCGGACACTTTCCAGCGGTCGGAGCAGCGGTGTTGCGGGCGGTGGTGGTTACACACCGAGAGGGGGCTGGCCGACGCCGAGCGTGGGCACAGGGGCGACTCTGAGAGAGAGAGAGAGAGAGAGAGAGAGAGAGAGAGAGAGAGAGAGAGAGAGAGAGAGAGAGAGAGAGAGAGAGAGAGAGAGAGAGAGAGACAGAGAGACACAGAGAGAGAGAGAGAGAGAGAGAGAGAGAGAGAGAGAGAGACAGAGAGAGAGAGAGAGAGAGAGAGAGAGACAGAGAGAGACAGAGAGAGACAGAGAGGGGGGGGGGAGGATTAGAGTCAACAGGAATAAAACACTGTGTCACTCACTAACTCACTCACTCACTCAATATAGATAGGTAGATGTATATCTGCGGGTGGGGGGGATTGTATTACTTTAGATTCACAGGCTTGGTTAACAAGAATATAACATTGTTTTACAGAAACAAGATTAGGATTATTATTCAAATTGGAATTTTTTTAAATATGTATGTGCACATATACAAAAATGGAAGGCATACACCAGAAGAACATACACCACGACAGCAGTGGTGATCAGCCTGAGGCTGACAGCTAATATATATATATATACAGCAATAAAACACTGTGGAATGGAAATGAGATTTGTATTCATGCATGTCAGACACAGGGACACGAATATATAGACAATCATCGCCTTGTAGGGAGGCTTTATGGTTTATTCATGCGTGCGCCAAACACCGAGGCCTGGCGATAAAACAACACGCCGCTGAGTAGAGACACTGTCATTTATTAATGTGTGTGTGTCAAACTGTGGGGGGTTATTAACAAGAGACTCTTGTTAATAAGAGAGGGGGGGCAGGGGGCAGTTTAGAGGTGTCAGGAGGGGGCAGGTTTGTAGTGGCATTTTGGGGGCGGTACTCACGGGAGTCCTTGCCGTGGGTCAGCACGCTGGCTGCGCTGCGGCTCCGGGCGAGGAAGGACAGGGTGGGGGTCATCAAACGGTCAACAATACTGCTCTCCCACGGGCTCAGCTGGAGGCTACGGGCTAACAGGGGAGGAGAGTTACACACACACAGCCTATACACAATACACACACTATAAACACACTATACACATTACACACACACACTATACACATTAAACACACACTATAAACACACTATACACACAATACAAACATTACACACCCACATGGGCAAAGTGATAGAACTTTCACTCACAAGAGGGTCAGAGTTCAAAGGTCACAATGGACCCCGGACCCCATCACAGTGCACTCACTGCAGACAGCACACTGACCCTCGGCTTACCAGCGTGAAAATTCCACCAGTACACCCAAACCAACCAGAGAACTGAACACAACCACAACCTCTCTGATAAACACACTATACACATTACACACACACACACAGTGTAAGACCAGCCCCTGTGCATGGTCTCGTTAGTTGGTGATGCTGGTGAACACACAGCAATGCAGAGATGGACCATGATGCTGAGAGAGGAGCCATGGATCACTGAACACCACAAACACAAGCAAGCGATTTCACTCAAACACAGCCAGCACCCCCCGCCACACACACACACACACACACACACACACACACACACACACACACACACACACACACACACACACACACACACACACACACACACACACACACACACACACACACACACACACACACACACACACACACACACACACACACACACACACACACACACAGTGTGTCTCCAGGGCTCTGCCTGTTCTTCATTAGGAACACAATCAAAGGGGCTAAAACAGCCCTGTAATCCAGACCCGGGATGGCTTCCAACCAGAGAATGAGGGGAGAGGGGAGAGGCGAGAGAAAGGAGAGGACAGAAAGGAGATAGAAGAGAGAAGAGAGAGATGGGGAGAAGAAAGAGAGGAGACAGACAGGGAGAGGAGAGAGGAGAGATGAGAGGAGATCAAGGAGAGAGGGAGAGAAAGGGGGACAGGGAGAGGGAGAGGGAGGAGAGCAGAGGGAGGAGAGAAAGGGGGACAGGGAGAGGGAGGGGAGAGAAGAGAGAAGGAGAGGGATGTGTGGAAGGGGAGGTAATGAGGAGAAGGATAGGACAGGGGAAAGGAGGGGAGAGGGAGAGGAGAGGAGAAGAGAAAACCATCTCTGGCCCCTGAGAGTTGAGTAAAATAAGCAGCGCGTCAGTAACACACTTTGGTAATCTGGGCTGTTTGATGCAGAACAGTGACTGAGCGGCAGGCATCTTATTCAGCGGGTCAGAGGGGGACTGCTTAGAAAACACACAAAGCCCATTATCAGAGAGGCCAGCCTACCCTGTCTCAGGTCCAGAAGGGGGGTTTACAATTTAGACAACAATTTCAGAGGGGGGTTTACACATTTTAAATTCCACCAAGTGCCCGCGGGATCTTTCCGGAACCATACCCTACCCCCCAGCACTCCCCCTCTTCACACAAATGCACAATTATTTTCAGTTCCGCTTCCTTCCTACAGGGGGTGCCAGATAGAGCAAAAGATGGGGGGGAGCGGTGACCTACTTACGAATGTTCCACCTTCCGCTGCGACAGAAACCTGTTTCTACAAGAGAGGAGCTTTTTTCCAATCAAACTTTTCCCAAAAGAGCCACAGCATCAGGACTGAGTGAGGTGTGAGAAATACAGATTCGATTGACACCCTTCACTCTGACGTGGAGAGAACAAGGCACTGACACAGCTCAAAACATCAGTATTCTGGGAACAGCTCTTTAAAACTGCATGTACATGACTGCTTCAAATTGAGCCTGTGTGTTAATGCTGTGCGTACTCGTTTGAGTGTGTTCTGTATGTTAGCGCTGTAAGTGTGTATTCTCGTTTGAGTACATACTAGATTTAGACACCTGCCGGGTGACATGAAAGGGCAGAACCGAGATGGTGTTTGTAAAACAACCTCGTCCCAAAGGGCCAGTTTTCACAGAGAGCGCGATGACCCAGCCAGCCAGCCACTTCCCCCATATTTTTAGCCTGGAAATATTGTGATCTGTTTTAGCAGTTGCTAAACCACCGTTGCCAGGCAACCAGGCAAAAAAATAAAATAATAATTTTAAGTGCTGAGGGCCCGACAGAAGAATAAGACTGGTACGGGTGTGTGTGTGTGTGTGTGTGTGTGTGTAGTGTCCGGAACATTAAATGACAGGTATGGAGTCCCTCTGCAATTGCGATACAGATTCTCATGCCGAGAATAATCACAACATGGACTTTCGACTGGCGATTTCAATAGAAAAAATAAAATACAATTAAAAAACGTGAATGAGCAGAACGTTGCGGTCCATACGTTGCCTTTACCTGAACCCCTGAACCGCAGGTCGTTAGCTGGCGCCTTGTCATTCACCACATTGTCTGCACCAGTGTGTGTTTCTCTGGAGCGCGGTCATAAATTTGATCCTGCGGACATTTGGAGCTGGCTCTGCCCTGCCAGGATTTTTGTCACGTCTCATCCCGTCCTCTACTCTGCCCCCCCCCCACAATCATTTGCAGCCATTCCAATGCCAGTTTCACACCCAGGGAGTCATAGGGACCGCTGTAAGGGATCTCACCTTAGATACAGGCGTGTGAGAGCACTCACTCACACGCAAGGTTACCCACAATGCAACGGATAATTTTCAACATCAAACCATAAGCAATAAGAACAGAATATGTATATATAAAATCACAGTGAAAAAATTAATGATAAAAATAATAACCACCACCACCACCAACAACAGAACGTGCGCAATCGGGAGGCAGCATTGCCCTGGGAATGCAGGGAAGCGAGCACGGATTAAAAAGGAGGGAAAAAATTAAAAAATGAAGTGACAGGAACTTATATTTTCATATTTGTATATATAAGTGAAAATATAAAATGTCATCACTGAACAAAAATGTAAAATGGGAGGGAGGAATCAAATTGCAATGCACGGCAGCAGGTTTTGGAGACAAGATTACTGTAAGGGGGGGGATGATTGGCAATCACGAACACCAGGCAATCCGATTGGAGACGGGGGAACAAAAATAAAAAACCACGGGGGAAAAAAATCATAAGAGTAAACAAAAGTGATGAGAATCTCAAGGCGGTGAGATGCGGGATTCGGGTGAAGAGGAGGTTGGGCGGACAGTGGCATGAAGAGGACGGTGGCATCCAGGGACGGGGGGAAGGGTTTCTTACTTCTGTTAGGGGAGTTCCAGAGTGTAGCAGAGGACTTGGAGAGTCTCTTGTTAATAACCAAATCCACGTGTTTCGGCAGGTTGACCGCCGACACTGAGCATCGACCTGTAACCGGAGAGAACGCAAAAAAAAAAAAAAAAAAAACACAACACTGTTCAAGAGGCGGGACCTGGAGACTGGGGGGCGGGGCCTGCCAGTCAACCCAGAAACCTTCCAGCAATCAGGTTAAGCCGGGGAGCCATGTGCCTCGAGGCATGCAGAACTCTGGTGCCGGATATCGGACGTGCGGCCCTGAGTTTGCGCGTTAGACGAATTTCCATTTCACAAAGCTCGCTTACGTCTTTAGCTCTTAACCGAAATTGACCCGAAGTTTTCTCTAAGAACTTTAGTCTAAGATGAGCGGTTCTGACGGCCCCTGAGACTGCAGAGTTGCTTTTGACATGGAAATCCTTTAGTGTTAAAAAAAGGGAAGATACGTTGAGGGCAGGCCAGAAAAAAAACTAAAAACCACCAACCCTCCACCAAAAGACAAATAAAAATCTTAAATACAAACACTGTCATCGCAGAGGGGAAAACACCGGATTAACCATCACCAAACTGCACACGCACACACTCACACAACACAAACACAACACAAACAAAAAAACACACAGACCAAAAGTTGAAGACAGAGTCCTGGAATTAGAAGGGGTTTAATTCACCCAAGAAAAAGTCATGAATCTCCGTTCATAAGAATGAAGCTCCACACACGTCCATTCTCTCCATGAAAGACTGATTGTTTGGGCTCAGAGAAATCGGTCAAATCAGTAAACAAATCCAAAACCTCAGACGCTCAGCGTTGTCCAAAGCTGTGATTGATTTCTGTGATTACTGTGACCACAACTCTGGACCAGAAATTCAGGGCTTAATATAAAACTTCCAAGAAAGGTTCCTTGCCCATTATGAGAAAGTAATGAGTTCACTCCCATTACTTTCTGCCTGCCTTGGAAATCACTGGGGATATACTGCCACCCGGTGGTCTAAAGTGGTAAGACGAAACTGCCTGCCCCCTCTCAGCCTATTCTCTGCCCCTCACTCAAACTGTCGGCCCAAAAAGATTTTCTTTTCGCCAGAATCGGCTCTGGCCGGGAGTGCCACCAGGGGCGGCGATTGGCTGTCCGCCCCAGGGAGGGGGGAGGGAAGCCGACATGACGTTCGCTGCGCATAAGAGTGGCCCTGTAGTACCGGGTTACAGTTGACGGCCTGGCGAGTGCCGTCTCGGAGGAGATGTTACTTCGCCTTTGTCACTACTGGTCGCAGGAATACGGCAGCAAACTCACATTACTTGGGGGGGATTGACATAAAAATAGCGGGTCTAATTGGTAACTAAATTGGGAGGAAATGGGATAAAATCAGGAACAAAATCTTTAAAAAATTAATTAAGAAAAAAAAAAAAGATTATCTTTGAAAAAACACAGCGGGACCTGCAGGTAGGAGATCTCACCGCGCCATCCAATCAGCACAAGCGTAGCCACCGGGAGAGAGATAGAGCGCGCAAGGATTAACCCTGCGTTGTAACAAGCCAAGAGGCAGAACGACAAGCTGACGTGCCTTTAAAGCTGCGAGCTGTGCTCCTGCCATTTCCTGTGGCGGTAACAGGGGGGCAATCTCATTTTTCCACAGACCCCCCACAAACCACAGGATGAAAGATGGCCTTGGTCTTCCCGAGCCCTGCTGTTTACAAGTGTGCGGGAGGAATTCCCCCAGCATGTGTGTGTGCAGCATCAGCCTTCCTGCACTGCCTCTACTAGCTACCTGCTAATGATAGAGAGATGTTTTTTCTCCAGATCAAAGGCTTGGCTTGGGGGGCCTTGAAGGGGGTGGGGTGGTATGGACAGTCATCTTTGAGCTGGCAATCTAGCCACAACGACCTATGACCCCTGTGAAACCCAGTGATTTCCTACTCCTCGGCAGACAGGAGGGGATTTTCTCCATCACGCCCTGAAGCTAAGCGCCAGCTCGTAATGACAGTGTGCTGTAATCACAGTACTGCAGCCTCCCCCACCCTGCACTCCAGCTGATGCTAATGAGCGCTAAGCTAATGTCTGTTGACAATTAATAATGGCTTATGCGCAGATAATTTTCTTTTTTTAAATCACAGGTGATAAGTCTAACCACAAGACTGGAAAACAATCGCAATCCGATTTAAAGAATACTGCTATCCACAGATGTCATTATAAATATTGCTATAAAAAATGGAACATGCGAACGCACACTCACACTCACAGCGGCTCAGACTATCATACATTGGGGAGAAAACACTGATTGCATGCCAGCTCTGTGGGAGAAATCCACAGGCAAACGTTCCACAAGACATCCCACCACCAGTACACGCCCACACACCACACCCATGCTGCAAAGCACACCTCTACTACACCCACGCTCCAGCCCAAACACCACAACCACGCCCACGCCCCTCTTGGACGGAGACAACCGGTGGAGCAAGACGAGGGGAAAATCCCAGTCCAATCCACACACAGAGAGCGAGGAGGCTCCGCCCACGCAGAGGTCACGTGACCCAAAAGAGTGGGGCGGCGCCTCGACCGCCATCCTGGTTGTGTGTCACCAAACAGCGGTCACCGTGGCAACACCAACCAGCACATCAGTTTGTGCAAGAGCACCCGCATACGTTTGTGTGTTTTTTTGGGGGAACGTGTGTCGATAGTGACCACAAGGCGATTGAGGCAGCGTTTTAGCCAGACAGCTCTCGGCACAGAAAGTCAGCACGTTCACCCTTCTATAGGGGATCAAGCGCGGCTTTGGACAGTAGGCCGACCCGGTCCAGTTGTGGTCCATGGTGGTACTCACTTTCCCTCTGGCTGGAGTTTTGGCTGAGGCCTCCCGCCCAGGACCAGCGCTGCTGCCGAATCTCAGCCCACGTCTTCTTGGTGGATCGCTGGATGGCAGCCTCATATCTCTCCTGGAGACAAGATAAAAAATTTTAAATGCATTAAGACTTGCCAATTAGCAGCAGTGTAGTATAGTGATTGGTACAGGGACCTAGGCTTGTAGGGCAAAGGTTCCATTCCCATGTGGCATGTTGCCGTTGTACCTTTGAGCATGGTACTGAATTGCTTCAGTAAATACCCAGCTGTATTAATGGATTGTATGTGAAGAAATGTAAAACTGTGTAAATTGCTCTGGATAAGAGCGTCTGCTACATGCCTGTAAAGTAAATTGCATACCACTCACATGACGAAGGGAGAACACATGCTGCAGACATAGTGTACTCTACCATAACAAAAAACACACAGGGATTAGGCACAGAGACGGCTTACATATGACAGTCAAAGGGACTGTTGTTTTACTCATCAAGGATTCCACATGGTTGTCTGTGAATGGGTTAGAATCGAAGCTCTCGAAGGCCATTTGCTCAGGGGTGAACACACCCTCACACAGGTACTTGCTGTTTGGTGGAGTTTACAGCCAACACCACAGGTAAAATGACTGGAGGTGAAATTCATTCTTCTTTTCAGCTTTTCATTGGGTTAAACTGTGCCCTCGGAATTCCAAAACTCCCATTACTATGACAGAAAATTCCTCAACCGGGAAACGTGTGAAACCAAACATCCCAGAGAAAGTGACAGGTCTGATGTGATGAGTGACAGGAAGGTGTCCAACGATCACTAAGCCCATTTCATCACAAGTCTCACGGCTCACTCATCAAGTCCAAAACGACGTTTTATTTTCTCTCGATCTCGATTTCCTGAATTTATCGATCGTTGTTTCATAACAAGGCTGTCAGAAAGGGCAGCAGCTGAGGCCAAAGGGGAAATGAGATACACGAGTTGCCAAAGTTACATCACCGTGCCAAAGGATGGGGCTTTTAACTTAGGGGGTTGAATACTCTGGTTACACATTACTCATCTGTCAAAAGATCACAGTTCTTGTGTTTGATGCATCTTCAGACTGGTGACCCAGTGGGGCTATTGGCTGTGATTATGTGAGCAGTGGTCTACAGAACAGCACAAAGTCCCCTTTAGAAAGGTAATCTGTCCTGATAACTACGCACGGAAAGCACGTCTCGATCTGTACCAAAAATGCCACATCAACAGGCTCCACAGTACCATGGTATCGCCTGGATTATTTACAGCAGCTATACCTGCAATAATAACCTCTTGTTGGAACAAAATGTGATGTCATCACAGCAAAATTGGGTGGGGCTACCATATGCTACCAGTAACCCACTGATCTGAAACCAACCTTTGAGTTTTGTTGTGAAGAGCAAAAGCTTTTGATTGGTTGAAACAAGTCAGGGATTGACAGCCAGCTGTAACTCCCCCAATTTTCGGTGTCACGATAATTTTCGGGGCAATTTTATATCAAATCTAGGGCATTTAAGGAAATTTCTCCAGCAGTTAAGCGACTGCTAAACGTCTGTTTTCTGTACTTTCCTCTCAGTTTTCGCAGCACGTTCTGCAGTTTTCTACACAGGTGCGCGGTTAAGAAAGTGCATCATTTAAACAATGTGGAGATGTTCCATGGAGCACTGGTAAGACAAAAATCCAGATAATGGATGAGCCTGCCATATTACTGATCGACCACAGACTCAGGTTAATAAAACAAAAGAATCAGGCTTGTGGAGCACAGGCTGGATGCAGTGCTGATGCAGTGCTGGATAGATCTTTTTAGTGTACGAAATGACGAGCCGATTTTCTCATTTAAAATCAGCGAGTCACTGGTGTCATGTTGAAAATGCTCAAGCAAACGAATGTGTTCCTGAAGCCTCACTTCCCCATCTCTAACAGACAGTGGAATAGTATCTCATGACTGTATCACAGAAACACGTTTGCACTTTACGACTGGAGCGTTCCAGCGACTCCAGCACGTGTGCCTACCCTGGGCCAGCTTGAAACTCATTCAGGACATGAGATTACATTTATCATCTCGTCCAGAACATCATGTGCTTCAGAAACTGAGAAACACCATGGCAGATAAAAGGACAACATTTACATTTACAACATTTATATTACAACATGCATACAACAAACTAAGTTGACCTTCTCAAATTTATTTCTGTTACATGGCAAAACATTTGGGGTGAAGGAAAGAAAAGAAAGACTAATTAATTTTTTTAGCAGAGCGGCAGGGGAGTGGTGGAGAGTCAAGTCCCTGTTAATTTCAGCAGCTCTTTGAAGAGATGTGCTTTCTACAGACCTGACATGAGCTGCAGGCATAATGTATCTCTGCTCAGGGCGTGTTCAAACGTTAGTGCCGCGCCTCTTCCCAAATCCCAATCCGCTACTCTCAGCCCTCACAAAACCGCAGCCAGTAAACACACCCGCTAACCGCTATGGAAATCTCATTCGAAAACGTGTCAGCGCTTTAGCTGTGAGGCTGACCACTGTCTGCAATGCCCACGCCCATTTTCACTGCCAATAACCCACCCACACTCTTCTCAAACCTAGGCCCCAACCTCACCTGTGGCATGTACGATAACAATGCACAGCCCAAACCAAGGGTACGGGTAAGGATATGGGACACAAACCTCTTTTAGCACAGTGTTATACAAATGACAATGACCATTTTTTCAACACCAGTTTGAAATGCCCAACAGTACTGTAGTCTCATACAATCTCCACCGGACACTAGCATGTCCTGTCCTCCCATAACACGTCCCCTTCCAGCCCTGCCCTACAACGCCCCAGCCCTGCAGACCCTGTTCATCTCCAGTTTCTGTTGCTGCTGCTCCTCCAGCCATGCCCAAGATCAACCCCTAGCCATGCCCCCATTGTTCATCTCCAGTTCCGGTCTCTGCTGCTCTTCCAGCGACGCCCAGCCCAGCCCCAGCCATGCCCAAGACCCACCCCTAGCCACGCCCACCTTGTTCTTCTCCAGTTTCTGTCTCTGCCGCTCCTCCAGCGCCGCTCGCCGTTTCTCCGCCTTCAGCCTCTGGTCCTCCAGCCGCTTCCGCCGCTCCTCCAGTTGCCTGTCGCGGAGCTGCCGCGCTTTCTCCTCCTTCTCCAGCCACTGCGACTTTTTATTGGCTGGAAAAAATGAACACCATGGTTACTGCATAAGAAAGCCATCTGGATGTCCCCCTTCCCACCCCCTCTGTCTCCCTGTCTAAAATCGGCAAGAGTGCTGGTTCGAACGCTGGAGCTGTCCGCTGCCACACCGCGCCCTGCCTGAGTTCAAACTTGATCCAAGGCCGTGAGGAGTCTCTGTGCGTTTAGATCCCTCAGTGAAAAAAACATTTGCTCACGCACGGGACTACACCCCACTTCACCGCAATGTGCCTTTAACCAAAACAACACCTCTCACCTGGAGTGGGGATACAGTTTCTCAGAATCAATAGCTTTGTGAGAATGACATCAATTTTGATTGATTGATTGATATGGCCTATAGTCCTATGAAATATGTAGTATTTAACACTCATGTAAAATTGCATACGATGTCTTTGTGGCACTGATACAACAGGTCAATGCAATGGGGTGAGGCGATTTGCAGAGTAAGAAAAAAAGCACACAAAAAAAACAATCAAGAATCAAGTGATGCTTCAGGACATGCCTAAGCACCTTTTTATCATGAGGTCAAATTCGTTTAGCAACATCACACCCATTAGATCCCCCCAAAAAATCTGGCGTGACAAATTGCTGGAACTGAAGCTTGATTACTGCGCCCTTTGAAATCCAGCTGACAAAGGCAATCAAACCCTGATTTCCATTCCTTCTTTAAAAACCATTATGTTGAATGCCAACTGTGTGGCGTCTGCCTTAACCCCCCTCCAGGGCGTTTCCTGGTTTTGTGTGGTTTAGGATTAGACTAATATCCACAGCACGCTCCCACACACTTCAACAGGCTAAGCAGTTGTTTGGGCACAGATGGGTACTGGGGGAAGGGAAAGCAAACACAAGATAAACAAGACTGTACAGCAACAGGCAAAGATCTCTCTCTTATACTTAATGTTAATAATTACGACCCGTCATTTTCCCTAGTCTAGACCAGGGGGGCATGACGAGGCCTGATCCGTTTCAGGATTTCATTCCAACTTCTGCTCTGAAATTATTTAATCACCCCCATCACTGTATTTGACCGGAAGCCTATCATATAGAGTGAACCAGTATTGGTGTATATGAGGTCAGCTGCTTAGAACATGAAGTCAAAATAATTGGTTGGAACAAAAACCAGGGTACACACCAGCCCTCCACAATTGGAGGTGTGCACCGGTGGTCTGGAGTACTGTTTCTGGTATGGCATGTTATTACATGCAGTACTAACTGTGTGTAAAAAAACACTGACTAATTATCAGTGAGAAATGAACCTTTAATTAATTTTCCACAAAAGAAGGATGATTACGAGCACGCCTTTCTATAAACAACTTTTCAAAGTCTGAGCCTCTGCTCTGTCGAAGCACTTAAATAGATTTGCTTTTTTTAAAATGAATGCTCGTCTGACATTAGTCAAAAGCCTTTTTTCCCTGGTGATGTGAATTCAGGGAATCATCTATACAACACACTGCCATTTTCTGCATCTCCGCACGTGCTATGCAGATAGGGACAAGAGACTAATCTGCATTTCCTGTTTCTTACAGCGGCAGTAAAAGAGCGAATCACGTTACCCTCGACCGGTAAATTGAATTAACTTATTTCAGGCGGAGCGGCATTATAACGGACTAACGTTTGGGAATTGACACTTATGCGTTGTAATCGGATTACTTTTCTAAACATCGCGTTTACCATTGGAGATGTGCCGTAAGGCGCCTAGTTCCTGCGCAGTTACGAGGGTATTCAAATGTCACGTCTCTTCGGTGTCCCACCTTCCCACCTTCGCACAGTAAACCCGCGGAATGAACCAGAGTCCGATTCTGTCGAAGCAGGCTCATTGTCGGTTAAGTGCTTCTTGATTCACATTTTAAAATAACACTAGATCTACATCAGAATAGAATCTTGAGCTAAATCCAGATTTATCATAAGGACTAAGATTGATGGACTGCAGTGGGGAAGAGCGTATTAGGGAAATATTTTCTCTCGAAAAAACACAACACACAACTGCAGCGAAGGAAAAAAAAGCACAAATAATATGCAGTCTCCATAAATGTGGAGGGGGCCTTTTACTAATGAAATAAGTAATAACACGTAATCTGGTAGAATAGCTCTCTCCCTTCAGTTTAGTGACTGTGGGGTACTTGGGCCTGACCCCACGGAAGTTTGATCGTCCTTCATTTTCTCCTGGTTCCTATAATGGAGTTGATTGGCAAACTCTGCTGCGTGTGTGTGTGTGTGTGTCATCTCCCAAACAGTGGCACTAAAAGGCATATTGGGTACAGACTGATGATGTAATTTTCATAAGTCCAGCTGGTGCGCACTTCAAACAGTAAGGTGGCGGATGTGCCTGGAACAATTACATGACAGTTCTCAGGGTTAAATACAGCATCTGGCCCATAGAACACTCATTAAATAATTAATAACCAGGCCTTGCCCTAATCCCCTGCCTCATAAAGGATTTATGCCACCCAGTGCGGAGGGCAACTCAGTCCAGGCCTGGAGCCTTAACTTTAGCACCAGGCTTTCGGGCCTACCTTTAAAATTATTATTACTTTTATTTTTTTAAGTCACAAACAACCAGTGTAAGCACTGGAGAGGTAACAGGTAGTAACAGGTGTTTTGTATGCATGCTAAGTATATTATAGGGTAACTGTGTTGAGAAGAGTTTAAACAGTAAACTACAGTCCTCCACAGAGCATGGCTCAGATGGTTTTGGGAGATGGGGCATCACAGACCTCCCGAGAGTAAACACAGGTCTGGGTGAAAGCCCAATGCACCCAAAGTGGTCGTTACTAAAAGGCTGAAGGGAATTAAAGCAGACCCCCCACCCCACTCTCCCCACTCTCCCCAATCTGTAACACCACCCCCGCAGAGGGACTTCACCACCAGACTGATCGATTACCCAGAATCCACCTTTCTGACTACCCTGTCTTGACAACACTGGATAAGAGGATATGGTATTAATATGGCAAGACAAACCTATACTTGCATCACAATTCTCGATGTCAACTAGGTAACTCTGAGTCTCCTAATAAAACAGAAGAGCGTGCCATGTACGTGCGCTTGAGATGTGTTAAATTAAGTCCCGGATCGATCTGGTCTAGTGTGCACTCTGATCCGATCACTACTGAAACTCTGCACATCCGACAGCAAGCAAGCCAACACAGATGGATATCTAACAGCCACCTACGATGCTGATGGAGAAATTACGAGGAGGAAAGATCAGGGTGAATATGGAGACTGGAGGAGGAAGAGGAGGAAGGCGAGGGACTGTTAGGGTCTAGATGCCTAGATTAGGATCTCCAGAATTGAGTATCCCAGTAATGCCCTTTTTGTTTTGTTTGGCACCTGTGTGAGAATCACGCAGCAGGGGGCATCTGCATTTCCGGCGGGCATATATAAGGGAGTGACTAACTCTTTAATGGTGGTCGGCTTTGAATTGTTAGAGGTATTGGCAGCTAAGTGCATTTTTGGAATATAATAATATACAGACTGAAAAATAAATATTTTTTTCTTTTGCCCCTTTTTTTGTTTTTCTCCCTTCTTTTTGTTTGGTATCCTGAATTTGAATAACTTTTTTCTGGCCCCAAATTAGTTTTTTCTGGTTATCCTTTCTTTTAAATTTGATTTAAGTCTTGTAAATAAAACACTGCAACACAGAAGACAGTGTCAGGAGACCGAGCTGGACTGGCCCAGGTTTGGAGACGCAGAGGAAGTCCTCCCTGTTTAATTCCCCGCTTGAGACTGGTTGTTTGCAGCTGCCCCCCAAAAAAGTAGTTTTTTTGTGGATTCAAGACATGTAGGCTAGGGTTCACCTCCGTGTTTTGCAAGTTATTTTTATGCAACATAGGTTAGGTTATCTAGGTTAGGTTATCTAGGAGTGAGTTCAGAAGAGGGACACATCGAAGCATCCGGTGAGGTCACAACGGTGGTGGCAGAGATAAGAATGTAAGCATGTGAGCTACACCACGAGCAGGCCAATACGAGCTATGCCACAAGCAGGCCTGATACAAATTACGCTACGATCAGACCAAACACGACCTACGCTGCGAGCAGGCCAAACACGAGCTATGCTACAAGCTACACCACGAGCAGGTCTGACACTAAATGTGCTATAAGCTACACCACGAGCAGGCCAATACGAGCTATGCTACGAGCAGGCCGAATGTGAGCTACACCACAAACAGGCCTGATATGAGCTACGCCATGAGCTACGCTACGAGCAGGCCTGATATGAGCTACGCCTTGAGCTACGCTACGAGCAGGCCCAATCACAAAAGAGTCAGGAGGAAGCTAATCTGCTCTCTTCCACATCAGAAGCGTGGAAACTCTGGAGTCTCCAGCACACTGAAGCAGTCCCTTTGATGTGCAGGCATGTGCTTACACTGCCTCACACTCCGTTCCATAGCAGACCCTGGGGCATGTGTGTGTTCATGTGTGTGTGGGCCATGAGGCATGCATTTCAAGCATAAATCTCCAACAGTCTGAAGCTGTGGGGCATGTGGGTCTATGTGTGTGTGCGTGCGTGTGTGTGTGTGTGTGTGTGTGTGTGTGTGTGTGTGTGTGTGCGTGTGTGTGTGTGTCTACAGCCGGTCCATCAGCCAGCCGCCCACTAGGGAGTGCAGAGAGGAAACTTTGTGGGCCTTGCATCACTCTCCTCGTTATCACAGTGGTTAATACGTCTGTGCCACAGCAGGGGGGTAATCTGTTTAGAGTGCTTTAACTGAGGAGGAGGATGGGAGATGCTGAATTTCATCTACTGCTGCTTGAAGAGCAAGCAACACATTTAACTGACAGCTAGGCTGCACTTTCCTTTGATATTTCCACTGTAAGAAAACATTTTCCATTTGAGCTTGGAATTATGCTATTTGGAAATGTGAGGCGGGAAGAGAATCAATCATTGGAAAAATGAACCTAGGAAAATATTTTGATTGGACGTAACGCTCACAAACCAGGCAAATGTGCCTTTTTCGCGAATGCACAAACCAGGTGAATGGGAAAGCTTGGTACGGCCAAACAAACATTTTCCCTGGGTTCCATTTATTAGCAGATCTAGAGATTCACCCCTTTGTTGTAATAATCAGAACCCCCACAGGAACACTGGATCAGTTTTGTGAGGTTTGTGATTTAGACTGGTGCTTTTTGACACTCTAATGGGAAGAAGGGAGTAGAGAGGGAGAAGAATGAGAGAGGGCGCATCAAAGAGAGAGGGCGCATGAAATCCCAAGGACCAGCAACCCCCCCAAAAAAAGAAGACCATTGGAGGAACAGAGAATCATGACATGAAAGAAAGACGGTGATTGCACAATATACACAGAACCACAACACGACGACCATTCATGAGAATGACAGAGAGAGAGCGAGCCACCACCATCACCGAAACACTGACACGTCACACGAGCCACACCAGGAAACGGGGCTTACCTTGCAGCAGTGTGCGCTCTTCTGGAGGTGTGAGAGAGAGAGAGACACACGAGAGAGCCACTGTCAATCATGCAGCAAGCGCTAACGGCGCGGCAAAGCCCGTCACCGGTTAGGTGCAGCGGAGGGGCGCGGCACAAGACCGCGCTAAAGCAGCGGGGACTGGCTGCTCACGCGGCGGAGGGTCCAATCCCTCGCGAGACATTTACTGACACAGCGCTTCAAGACTTCATTCAAAGAGAGACAACAGACAGCTTTCTTTGTTGTCAATTCATTCCTCTAAAACGACTGGTAGTTAAGCACACGTAAAGCTTTAGTGTTATCTACTGCAGTGGTGCATGAAACAAACAGAATTAGTGTTGTGGTGGTGTTGTTGTTGTTGCACATTTGCGCACAAATTGAGAGTTGAGAGACATGCAGTGTACAGAGACAGCACACTTTGCTTTTGGCTTCGAAGGTTTTCAGCTCGATCTGCAGGGAGGCTCGAGCGTGTTTCCGCAGAAACCACGCAGGCTCGCTGGACCAAGCTCGAGCTGAAAACATCTAAGCTGATGACGTGACTCTCAGGGTTTTGGTGCTGTTCTTATGACCCTGCCACAAGGGGGCACTGTCGGCCCTCTGGACAGGAGGCACTGAGGCACTCACACGCTCCCTCCTTTTACACACATGCACGCACACACACACTCACTCTTTCATCTTACACACACACACACACTCCCTCATCTTACCCAGGTATTTGGCCCTCTCCTCTCGTCGCTCCTTTGCCTGTTTCTGCCGGTCTTCTGATTTCATTACATCTGCAGACAGAGAAAGAGAGGGAGGAAAGGAGGAAGAGTGTGTGTGAGAGAGAGAGAGCGAGGAAGAGTGTATGTGTGAGAGAGAGAGATCGTGACAGACAGCAAGGGAATAAGAGGGAGAGAGTGACACAGAAATGGAGAAAAGGAGGGAGAAAGATTTATGGAGAGCAAAACGAAGAAAGAAAGAGAGAAAGCAAGATGGAGAAAGAGAATGACAGAGAGCAAGATTGAAAAGAGGGAAGGAGAGAGAGAGAGTGGGGAGTGGGGGGGGAGAAAGAGATGGAGAAAACCAAAAAGAGAGTTAACCTTGGTGAGTCCTTCAGTAACGTAGTGCTGGCTGAGAGCACAGAGAGTTGGCAGGAGAGAAGGCCCAGCCTCCCTGCTTCTGACCTGGGTTTAAACCCGGCCGCGTCGCCAAACTCCGATGCCCGCTCGTTAATCACACCCCAGCGGCGGGCCTGGGACAGCGAGACTCTGGCAACGCGGCGGTGAGGTCGCACCTGCACGTCTGCACATCACAAGGTCACTTCCGGGCCGGGCTGCAACCTCGTCAGCCTCTCGTTCATTATGTAAATTAATCGGAGGGGGTGTAACCTGTGTGCGTGTGTGTGTGAGAGAGAGAGACACGCGTTTGCCCACTTGTCATTTTGATCCACTTCGTGAGAAAACCTGGCAGCATAAAAAATCTGTTCAATATATCAATGTTTAGGGGTTTGCGCACAGTGAATTAACTATGAACTATTAATAGTTTTTTCATTACTGACGCACCCTAGTGTGCATGTGCGCAAATGTGTGCGTGAGAGTAGAATGGGGTGTGTCCTTGTGTTGAGAGTGTGGCTAAGTATGTGTGAATATGTGTGTGTGTGAGATGTTGGTGAGTGTGTAACAATGAATAAGTGCATGCGTGTGTGTGTGTGTGTGTGTGTGTGTGTGTGTGTGTGTGTGCACATGTGTGTAAGTGTGAGAGTATGTGTGTGTGTGAGAGAGAGAGAGAGAGAGAGTGAGTGCATGCGTATGTGTGCATGTGTACAGTACACATTCTTCTTTGCCCTGTACAGCTGAGGACTGTGTTTCTTTCTCTCTCTCTCTGGTGTCCATCTGCACATTCCTCCTGGATCTGCACTCCCATGTGCCGGTCCTCCACCAGTGAGGGCCCTATCCCATAACCCCCCTCTCTAAACACACTCACAAATCACATCACTTCTGCACTTCTGCACTATGAACGAACCTCACATTTTCATTCTTATTTTTTTATTGGTCTAATCATACAATTCACACAAGATGGGCTCCTATCAAGACTGGGGAAAAAAAGGATTTGTAGCGCATTCATTTAAGAAGATGTTGTGTCGGTGTGGACAGACACTTGCCGTTGCTCTTGGCAGTGAATACCAGCCACTAAGCACTTTCAGTAGCCGCCTTGCTCTGCAAGCCAAGCTATTAGCAATATTAGCAGACTGACAACGCCAGTCTACATCGTAAGTGCCATCAAGCAAGTGAGTTGGCAGGAAAGATAAAAGACACATTTTACTGGCTGTGAAATAAAAAAAAGGAAAGAGCACATTTTCCATTACTTTAAGAGGCTGTGATATTTCACCACTTCCCATGAAGTCCCACGACTTGCAAGGTGAAAGTGTTTCGAAGGACAACCGATCCCAGGTTGCCACATTTGCATTCTGAAACGATGCCCCAAAGCAACAGGACGTATCACGCGCACATTTCGAACCCTTTCGCGCCGAAAGAACCACACTGAGCAGGGACGAGACGAGCCATGCTGGACCCGAGCTGGACCCTGCTAACAAGGCCAGGTCTCCCTTCAAAAAAGAGACGCCAATCTCTCAAAAGGGGTTTTTCTCCTGGATAAAGGAGGCTCGGCTGGATCTCCACTGTGGTGTGCGGTCTGTAATATGTCAGTAACTTGGTAGTGCACGGTCCCGTCGACACGACCTCTGACCTATTTGTGCGTCTCTGATATTTGCAGAGCCCTGCTATCTGCCGGGCATTCGCCAGAGACGTGTAAACACCCTCGCCCATGTGAGTCACACTTCCACCGGACTGGGACTGACCAACAAACGCTGTTGACCTCACGCTGCGAGCGGGCCATACTGGAGAGAGGGGAGACGGGAAGTGTAGTATAGTGGTTAAGGAACTTGGCTTGTAACTCAAAGGTTGCTGGTTCAATTCCTAGGTGGAGCACTGCCGTTGTACCCTTGAGCAAGGTACTTAACCTGAATTGCTTCAGTAAAAAAAAAAACATATATCCAGCTGTATAAATGGATTCTAGAAAGAAATGTAAACTAAGTCGCTCTGGATAAGAGTGTCTGCTAAATGCCTAAAGTGTAAATGTAAAATGTAAATGGCACTCGCCAAGCCGATGACCATAACTCCGGCACCCCAGAGCCACTCCTGTGCGCAGCAAACGTCTTGTCAGCTTCCCACCCCCCTCCCTGACAGCCAATTGTGGCCCCCAGCAGCCCTCCCGGCCAGAGCTGACTCTGGCGCGGCCGGGGAATCGAACCCCGGGTCGCCACGGCCAGCGTCGGACGGTGAAATCACTAGACCACGCAGGAGGCCAGAACACAGTGTTCTCGGTGTGAATTCTCCTGGGGAAGTGGAAATACATTCCGTGAATTGCGTCACAGGGAAAGCGTTGAACCTCCCCGTTATAAAATAAAAAGGTTGCAGAACAATGAGGACTCGGCAATAACCCGTCTCCTTGGCAACCAGCAGTGGAGATGCGGCCGGCTGAGGCTGCGGGGATCGAGGAGACCCAGTCAGGATAATCCGACTTCACTGAGAGGCCCCGTCTAACGACACGCACTCCGCCGCGTTGCCGAGCGTTCTGCAAGCCATCTGATCCCAGGCAGAAACGAGCAAAGAAGAAAAAAATGTCATTAAACCGATCCTTATGCCCACACCCAATTAAAATATCGCACTCACACCACATAATTTCCCTAACGAATCAATCCTGAGATGGTTTTGGCTTTTTTTTTCTTCTTCTTCTTCTCCCCTCCCCTCCCACTTCTTCCTCTCCAACCCCCCGCAATTAGAGGATGAAGAGACACTCAATGGGCAGTTTCTCTGTGAAACGGAAAGGACACCCGTTTCACTGCCTCTTTGGAGCGCCCACATGTTTAATGAGCCTCATTTTAGCACATTCAGCAGTGCTACATTCCCAGCCTTACAGCATCATACAGCCAATCAGAACCTTTCACTCCAGGGCCCTGAACTGGACAGCAGGGCTCCCCAAACCTGTCTATGCCAAGGCCCACCTTTTCACAATACACAATTCTACAGCACACACATTTTTACCCAATTGAATGGCTGTGGCACCATAAAGTCACATTTGTAGAAAACCTGAAACAACGAAAGCCTCCATGCGATACATTAATTCAGTATTAAAAACAGTTGAACGTTGAACATCGCCAGATACCCATATTAAATAGAATACTTTCTATGATGCACACCATTTGTGAATGTGAACTGCCACAACTATTTCAGCTGTATAGAAGCCCCCAGCTTTTGCAAACCCCCCTATTTTACACTAGAGCTTTTCGCTTCAGCAAACACACTAACACAGCAAGCACTACTCTACACTGTAGCACAGGGTTCGCCAAATCCGGTCCTGGAGGGCCGCAGGGCCTGCTGGTTTTTGTTTTCACCTTATAATCAGCAACCACTTTGAATCCAAAAAGCCAGGTCAGGTGAGTTGACTGTGTAATTAACTGCTTTAATTGATCAATTAAGTGCTGAGTAACAACAAAAACCAGCACACCCTGCGGCCCTCCCAAGACAGGAAGTGGGGAACCGCTGCTGTAGAGCCTCCAGCAAAGCCACTACCCTACACCGAAGGCCTGCTCTCTTAACATGACCGGCTGGTATCCTGCTCTTGTGCATTGTACAGGTACACTCAATTCAGCTCTAAGACATTTCATGCATTTAATGGCTTTCCTCGTGCAGTCAGGGGAATGTCCCTGGTTTCCAATCTCAGATGGAGATGGTGCCACTGTGCGCTTTGGGCACGCTGCTTAGCCTCAACTCCTCCAGTGAAATATCCGTCTGCGCAGTGGGGCGCCGTGTTCGACACAAGCCCTGCCAGCCGCCGTGAGCGAGGGCCGTCTGCAAAGCCAACGAGGACAGCGATGATGTCATAGCCCATTAGAGCCAGAGTACGGTTCTTATCAGTGTGAGCACGTTCCTGGTCGCGTGGACCGCTGGAGCGGGGCACAGTGTGGGTGCGTGTGTGTGTGTGTGTGAGCATGACTGCAGACGTCTGTCACAGGCAGGGACAGAGACACAGCACACCTCTGGGTCCGTACGACCCACTGGGGTCCCGTCTCCAAAGGAGTTGGCAAAGTCTCGATCACTCAGCTCCGTCCTCCTCCTCCTCGACCTGTCAGCTGCATTCAACACCGTGGACCACCAGATCTTGCTCTCATCTTTCGCCGAGATGGGAATCTCTGGATCTGCACTGACGTGGTTCAAGTCATACCTGGCCGACTTCTCTGTCTCTGACCGCGGAATCACTTGCCATCTTCCGCAAGACTCAAAACCCACCTTTTCAGACTCCACTACTACTGAATTCTGTACATCTAACCAATTGTCATCACCACTACTTACATGTTCAATACTACTTCTCATAATATGTGTCCTTGCTTAGAACTTTCTAAAAACAACAAAAAACTAAAAAAAATGACCTTTTCCTTCCCGGTGTTACAGGTATGGTATGCAGCTGCCAACAATGATGTCTATCGCTGTATTACTGCACTGATCTCTTGTGCGAACAATGATTGATCATACCATGTATTAATGCACATCTTGTAAGTCTCTCCGGATAAGAGCGTCTGCTAAATGCTTAAAATGTGAAATGTAAATGTAATCAACTCACTGAACAAATCGATCATTTGATCGATCAATCAACCAGTCAACAAATCAGCATGTCAAACAGTAAACCAATCAATCCATTCTTATTTAGTATAGAGCCATCTACAATCAAATTTCCATAAAGTACATCAAGGAGGGTATTTTCAAGAAGAAATTATGAAATAAATAATGAAAAAAAAGGAAAAAAGCCATTTAAGCCAGATCGGGGGAAAAACAGGAAAATGATTCCCTGACCTCATCAAAGTCAATGGAGCTGATCTCCTGGAAAATAGTGGTATCCTAAAAAAAGCTCAGTATAATTACCACATCAACACACAAAAACTGATTAGGGAGAGTAAAGCAACACTGCTTGAACTTTAAGACAGAAAAATAAGGCCAGCACAACAGAAACTAAACACACAGGACAGGAATGTGCTTCTCTAACTATTAAGTGAATTATCTGATACTTATCTAATACTGATCTCTCCGTAAAATATACAGTTACCTCCATGAGTAACCGATGCAAAACAGTTTAAAATGCTACACGTGAAAGAATTAACCCTCTCTCACCCTGTCAGTGGGATCGAACTGGATGGATAAGATGCTTAAAATAAGGCCATTTAAAGTATCCACTCATTTCTTACGCCAGTAAAGAATCACCGTTTTAAGACGGAAATAATCTTTGATCAGTTACATCCTCAGGTGCTGGTTATGAACCGTTGTCTAATCAGGACAGTGGTGGATGTTTGTTACAAAATGCTGGAAATGATTGGAAATTCATCCCAGAGGCAGCAGAACCACCAACCCCCTCCTTCGCTGACTTTAAGGGAAAACCAAATTTGCCTTAATCCGCCAAAACGGTTAGAGGGAGCCGCTGACCGCCAAATTGTTGGGACGAGCGCTCCACTGTAGGAACCATGGCGTAAGCTGCGGTGTAACTGGGGGCCCTGGACCGACACCTGCCGCCTACCCAAAATGGGACACCCCAGCCCAGCTTCATCCATCCCATAAAGACCAGAATGGTCCAGCCAGCTAGCACTAATAGCATGTTCACATTACAGGCAGCCTAGCCAGCTAGCACTAATAGCATGTTCACATTACAGGCAGCCTAGCCAGCTAGCACTAATAGCATGTTCACATTACAGGCAGCCTAGCCGGCTAGCTCTGATAGCATGTTCACATTCCACGCAGCCTAGCCGGCTAACCCTGATAGCATGTTCACATTACAGGCAGCCTAGCCGGCTAACCCTGATAGCATGTTCACATTGCAGGCAGCCTGGCCAGAGAATTCAATTTCTGCTGCATTCCTGCCAAATCGATCCTTTTGCTGCACGGAGCACAAACCTAATTAGATAGAGAGCATGAGGTTTTATCCCCACCCCCCCCACCCCCAGGACCTCAAAGGCCTCAGGACGACTACGACTCTCATGCCCCCCAGTGAGTTCGGGAGGTGTCAGATAGCACCCTGGACTCTGAGGCAATCGCAGTATCCATTTCTCTCTGTGTGGGGCGCAGTCGTAGGAAAGACCAAGTTTCTCACTGAGTGACTGTTACGGAACACACATACAATACATTACATTACAGGCATTTAGCAGACGCTCTTATCCAGAGCGACTTACAGTTTACATTTATTTACAATCCATCCATCCATATAGCTGGATATTAACTGAAGCAATTCAGGTTAAGTACCTTGCTCAAGGATACATCGGCAGTGTCCCACCTGGGGATTGAACCTGCAACCTTAACGTTACAGGAGTTGATTTCAGTCAACTACCCTCACCTGGTATCTTGTGTCTGAACTGGTTGCTGATTCTAAGGTGAAAACGTATACCAGCATACCCTGCGGCCTTCCAGGACCTGGTCTGGAGGAGGGGGCCGGTGTTAAACGGATGGGCGAAAGAGGGGTACCTTTTTTTGCGCGGGGGCTGCCGCTCGGGCCGGGGGTGGAGGCCTCTTTTTTTGTTGGGGTGTCTGCCTGGGGGGCGGTGTCCGACTTTGTGGGGGTGTCTGCCTGGGGGACGGTGTCCGACTTTGTGGGGGTGTCTGCCGCCAAGGGGGCGTCCGTTTTCGGGGGGGCCTTCAACCCCTCTCCATCTTCCTCTTTGGGTCTGGCCTCTGGAGCTAAGGGGGTAGCTAACGAGAGAGAGAGAGCGAGAGAGAGAAGAGAGAGAGGTTAAAGAGGTTAGACTCGCCCGTGCTGAAATGAAACTCTGCATGGCGAAGGCCACAAACCAGCCTGTCTGGCATTTCACAAGAGCGTGGCGGAGGGGGAGCAGACCTGTGTGACATCATCATCCCCCGCCCCTGGTGAACACTGTCTCCATGACATCACGCCCCGCCCCACCCTCCCCTCCCCCCGGTGCTTATTTTCACAGCAGCTCCAGATCAATGGCAGCAATGACATCACTCACACTCACCACCAACACAGATGAAAGGAACCTGACAGGGTGTGCCTGTAACCCCCCCTCTTCCCCAGAGGTACACCTGTCCCACCCTGTTCCCCTTGGAGCACACCTGGCTCGTCCTGGGTGGGACGGGTAGTGAGTCAGAGCTGCCGAACTGCTGAGCCAAGCGCTCCTCAAAACCACTCTCGATGTTTCTACGAGGAAGTTCCAACGCTGGCCTGTCATTTTGACTGTGCAATGACACAGACATACAGCTCACTGTGGTGCAGAAATGGAGGTGCCGGGTAACTTAGGCCACCAAACGTGGGGTCACGGTGAAAACCAACGAATGGCGCCCCCCCCACACAGCATCACGGGTTGACCAGCTAAGGGCCCAGAATGCCCAAACACAGCTGTAACCATGGAAGCCTGCTTAACCTATGCGCAGAAATAACTTTTTCAAAACACTCCACAACGATCAATTTCATGGTTTTGAAAACGTCACAAAAGCGGACTTCAGACAGTTACGCACAACGAGATCAGACACTGGCCTGGAACACACAACCCTGAATGCAGAACAGATTAGGAGCACATTGGAAGTTGAGGCAGATGTAGACCAGAGTACAAGACTCAAAGAAACGCATGTTTGTCTGGTTCCCAGCACTCTTTCATAACCCCTCTGACCTGCATGTGTGCTCATGCTGGAGTAAGGAGGGAGGGAGGGAGATGAAGTCACCGGTCTCTGTAGATAAGGGTCCTCACTGGAACAGAGTCCACTGTTCCCACACAGTTCTTACCAACGTGGCAATGAACACACACACACACACACACACACAGACACACAGACACAGACACACAGACACACACACACACACACTAAAGGTTACAGTAGACATCGCACTGGGAGTACATGTCTGAAGGAGCAGAAGCCAACCAGACACAAGAGAACCCACAGGAGCATACAGAGTATCAGGGGGTAATAGGGGGATATCTTTTTATCTTTGAAGGCAGAACAGGGGGAGGATTGGGGGACTGTGGTTCTGCAGTAGGCTGCCTCTATCCACCTCCATCCTCCAGAAAACACAAAGCCTGGCACTTTTTCATCCTGCTTTCTCTGAGCCAATCAGACAATCAGGCACCATCCAGGCACACTGCCACTCCCCAACAGGCTGCCATTCCCCCGAACCCAAACCCCAGCAAACCTCTCCTCCGGGCACGCTGTCCAGACAAACTCAATGTTCCGCCCCCCCTGAAAACTGACTTTGCACTGCCGTATTGGGCCTGGAGAAGACTAGGCAAAATTGGACTTTGTTCAAACACCCTCAGATAGACATGCACAGACACACACACAGTCGATATGTAAAAATCAAACCAGGGTTTTCAGCGACGGAATCTGAAGGGGTAAACACCAGGGCAACGGGCCTTAAATTATTCATCCAGGAGCTAAAAATAACGAACCAGCACGCAGAGAGGTGCTAACGAAGAAACAGAGTTTAAGACCGGTACAGCTCAGATCTTGGAAATACCACATATACCAGGAATAACATGTTGGGAAGGGTTAACAGGTTTATTCTGAGAAAGGTGAACAGCATGCCAGTAGGTATTTTAGTGGTGTTGTAGGAAAGAGGCAAACCCAATTTCTGTAGAAGAGACAAAGGGGAGACTAATTAGTGTGGCGCACTTCCTGTGTAACAGCACTCTCGCGCCAGCTGCACTTGTCTCGTGTATCGGCCTCGCGTGATGATTGATTGTTACAGATGTTTTCATCAATGACTGACCCAGAAAGTTTCCCAGCCCTAAACAAGCCGGAGAGCACAGTCCAAATCCTGCCTCCTACCCTCCAAAAATTACACATTTACAAGCGTTTAGCAGAATTACAAGCGTTTAGCTACCGCTCTTACTCAAAATCCACTTACAGTCTACAATCCATAAATACAACTGGATATTTTACTGAAGCAATTCAGGTTAAGTACCTTGCTCAAGGGTACAGCAACAGTGCCGCACCTGGAAATCAAACCTTCAACCTTTGAGTTACAAGCCCAGTTCCCTAAATAATGGTCCGCAGACTTGAAAATCAATGAATGTATAGATTTATTTGTGCAAGTGTAGCATTTATGTATACTTTTAAATATTTATTATTTTAAAACATTTTGTGTTGTGAGTTCGCTGCCGTAGCCCTGTGACCAGCAGCGAAAAAGGCAAAGTATCATCTCCTCCTCCACTAGCCAGGCTGTCGACCGTAACTCCGGTACTCCAGAGCCACTCCTGTCCACAGCGAACTTGTTGGCTCCCCTCCCCCCTCCCTGGGGCGGACAGCCAATTGCCGCCCCCAGTGGCACTCCCAGACCAGAGCCGACTCTGGCACGGCCGGTGGAATCGAACCCGGTTACAGTGACCAGCGTCAAATGTTTTAACCACCAGACCACCCAGTAAGCCCATGTATCGATTTTTGAGTCTACTGCCCTTTCATCTTTGAGTATGGACCATTGAGTTTTTGGAATTGAATATTAGCTGGGGGGGGCATGCAACATGGGAGACTTGCTGGTGCCCTGATTGGCTTGCATTTCATAGACGGTCACCAGACGCCCCTCTCCTCCCCCGGGCTTATTTTGGGACAGAGGCAGCAGCTGACACAGAGGAACCAGCACAAATGACATATGACCTTGTGCGCCTCAGGCACTGGATACACCCATTACCCTGCACTCAAAGGCCCGGGTTCGAGAGCGTGAGAGCGGGCGATAAGCCGTCAACCACAAAAAAGCCCCCCACCCCCTCCCCATGCCCATGCCCCACTCCAATTTGTTCAGCAAAGACAGACCAGGTCAGACCCAGATAAAAGGCATTCTGTTCAGTTTCCGGAAAGTACGCAGACAGCAGGTAAACATGACACGAAACGTTAGACTGAGACACAGAGAAACGTTAGCCAGCAGCTCCTGGAAAAAGAGCAGTCAGCAGAAGGACATGAGGGTTGAGGGACACGGTTTCTGAGCTCTGTCTCTGGCCAGGAAAACAACAGAGCCAGAAGCTTCACACAAAGACAAACCAAACAAGCGTCTCACCCCCCAACCCCAACGCCCATGGTTCTTAATCTTTTGAGGAGTTTTTTGAGTTCTAGTTCTAATTCAGTGTTTTATTCTGGAATTCCAGAGTTCTTTGAGGATTCCATTAGCAGACCTTTATGACATCATCAATTAGAATAGACTAGAATGTTACGCCGTGTTCTAGAATAAACATTACTGACGCTGTGACAGTGCTCCTCGAAGGGGTTAAAGGAGCGGAGCGAGGACGTCAGAATGAGCTGGGACAGGAGGCCCCACATGGTAACAGGCCCTCTGCCAGGAAGACCGGAACATTCCGGAGAGAGAGGGATGGGGAAGGTGCGGGTGATCTCAGCTAGGCCTGGCTGCATTCCCACGGAAACACTGGGGCTTTGAATCCGAGGGAAACGTATCAGTCATCGCTCACAGAGACATGCGGAGACGCGCAAGTGGGCCGGAGCTGAGCCAGTCGGCGGAGCCAGTGGACGTCAGGGTTCGAGACGTGGTGACGCAGCTAAACGAAACTCACGCATTTTACCCTTTTCTGGGTCAAAGTTTCGAAGCAGAATTTTAATTGGGGGGCGACGTTAATGAAGCCACCCAATACACCCCACTATGTGCTGAATCAGCTGTAGGAAGAGGCTCCAGATAGCATAGCATCAGGAGAGCTGAGAGACTGCATAAACCACTCAACGGTCTAAATACACAAACCTAAAAGTGGAATGTTATTGGTAGCACACACTTGCATTCAGACAGCAGCAGTCTGTGATGTAAGGGGTGATTAGAGAGTAGAGCCACCGTATTTGCATTTTTTGATGATGTTACAGGGGTTCGAGCTGGGGGGGACAGGACTGTCCGGGACAGTGACCGTGCAGGTCGCTGTCACACCCCAGACCCATCGCCCTGTCAGACTGATGTCATCACCGGAGTGTTCCAGGCAGAAAGGGGGGCATGGCTGATCTGATTTGGATCCTACAGCTCAGCACCTGGCTACATCATCAGCACAGGCTCCTGGACGTCTCTCTGCAGAGCTTCTCTGGGCACACAGTCTCCCCCCTCCTCCCCTCTGTTCTCCACCCCCAGCCACCACCGGAGGGTCCCGCCTGCAGATGTTTGGTGCCGTGGGAGGTGGTCATGTGGGATGCTGGGAATTCTGGGATTGTATAACACCCCCCCCCCCTTCCCTGAGCCTAAAGGCCTCAGTATACTTCAAACGAAATCGAATTTGGCGTGTTCACATAGGCTGTCGAACTGCTGCCGAATACGGTGTTGCAAGCAAATGTCAGTATACATTACTCACTGCAACTTGAGGTCTGTTCATTTAATGACGCTCTATGCCAGATGGGGGAGCTTGTTCGTCGCTAGACTACGGAACCGCAAATATAAATACCAACGAAGCAAACATCGATGGCCAAATGTGCAACACAGTCATGCTTGATGTACAAAATAACCCTCTTTATACCATCATACCTTATGATAGGATTCTGTAACAGACATAAGTGTGCTCCAGAAACGGCAAAATGTAATTGATCATTGTACGTTGTATATAGCATCAAGTGACTGTGAGTTTTATTTTTTGATGGGTTAGCCTGGCCTATATTACATTCAGACAACTGTGGATCAGCAATTGTTACTAAGCAGGGTTACTTTTCTTTTGATGATCACTTCGAATAAATGGTATCTGACTAGCTGTATTAATATACTGTAGTTAATTAGCACGCTAGTTAACTTGATTAGCAACTAGCATACATCACACAATTGGTGGTGAACTGAGGCCAAATAGATAACGTCAAATAACCAATGAGGATTTTGGTAGCAAGCTAACGTTTGTGCATTTCCCCAAGAACAAAGTTTCCAACTGGATTCGCAGAAAGAAAATTGCTTGTCAACACGAAATATAGTTAGCTAGAGCTAACGACGTAAATAAAGAAATAGCTGGATGCGATGATAAGACGTATACAGGAAACAAGCGGCCCAAATGACACGCGTAAAAAACGCAACCAATTGTTGATTGCGCTTCGTTTTGGTCGCAAACCGGCCATCTTGACTGTGCGAACACGCCAAATTCGATTTTGTTTGTATACTGAGGCCTTAACCCTTTTTGAATGAGGTGGAAAACCCTTTACTGGAAGAACAAATCACCTGAAAAAGGCCCACATGCTGTTCCAGGATCAGTGATTGAGTGCAGTCTCAGTCAGTAACGCCAGACTTGGAGGGTCCGGGTTCAGTTTGCTCTCCTCCCACACAGCGGAATGCCTCAGCCAGCGCACGTGAGGAAACTTCCAAGTCTGGAAACCACGGCAACCAGCCGACAGAGAAACCCACACTGCAGAGGCACTGCTGTCGTTTATATTTATGCCCCAACATTTCACTTACAGCACCAAGCACAGAGAAACAGCGCCAAACACAGAGAAGCAATACCCATATCGGCACAATTAGCTCCAGACAAACAAACATGGTGAAGCTAATGACGCTCGCGTTGCTAATGGCGGATGGCTAGCTGTGACACCAGAGAGAGGGGGGGAGAGAGAGGATAGGAGAGGAGGAGAGGGAGAAATGGAAAGAGGGACAGAGAGAGAGAGGAAGAGAGAGGGGTGAGCAGAGAGGAGGAAGGCTTACACAAATATTCCATTGCGTCATGCCTCGCACAAACAGAGGGAGGGAGATAGGGAGAGGGAGAGCGGGAGAATGAGGAGAGACCGAGATATAGAGGGAAAAGGAAAGATAAAGGAAAATAGAGGAAGCGTGGTTCTATGTTTCCCAGTAAGTGGAGCATGGCACTGACAACATTTAGGTTGTGGGTTGCCATTGGGACTACATGAACTGAAAAAATTTATTGATTCACCACTGTAAGTTGCTTTGGATAAAAGCATCTGCTAAATGGCATATATTGTATTATGTTATGTTAGGAAAAGAGGAACTGTACAGTAGGCTTTATCAAGAGTAATGCAGACCATCAATAAACCATGAAGTCATAAAAATTACCCCAATAATCTCTGAAAACTCACTTCTGTCCCAGGATCAGCTCTTTCAAGCCTGATGCAAATCCCAACCACCAAAACCAAAAAAGGCACCCCTGTCAACATTTCTCCACAACGTTGAAACTCAAATCCTTGACTCTATTTTTCCAAATCTGAGGACCTTCTAGGATGAATGCTAAAAATTCAAGAACAATTTATGGCCACAATTCAGTCTTTCTATGTGCCCCTTGTCCCTTGAGTTAGCTTGGAGCTTCCGTTTCATCTCCTATTCCCCCATACCCCTTCTTCCACAAGAGACTCAAAACCCAACTCCACTGCCACTGAATCCTGTACATCTACCCAATTGTCATCACCACTGCCTACTTGCTCAACACTTATTTTATATGTATCCCTGCCTACTAATTTATTTTATTTTTTACTAACCTTTTCCTTCCCAGTGTTACAGGTCTGGTATGCAGCTGCCTACAATGATGTCTATCGCTGTATTACTGCACTGATCTCATGTGCGAACTATGACTGTTCCTACCATGTATTAATGCACATCTTGTAAGTTGCTCTGGATAAGAGCGTCTGCTAAATGCTTAAAAATGTTACAATTTATACAGCTGGATATTTACTGAAGCAATTCAGGTTAAGTACTTTGCTCAAGGGTACAACGGCAGTGCCCCACCTGGGATCGAACCAGCAACCTTTGCGTTACAAGCCCAGCTCCTTAACCGTTATGCTAACACTGCCACCCGTGGCGAGGACGCCGCACGCCTGCTCTAAGAAACGGGGCGGTCTCGGGCTCCCCACACGGCACGCTCAGCCTCAGCTCCCTCTGCGCCCAGCATCAGAGCACGGCTCTCTCACAGGAGGGAGGGGGTGTGGAGTCAGGCATTCACAGGAGGGGGTGGGGGTGGGGGTGTGAAGGAGTCATATGCATAATTCAGTTCCCCACCCACCTTTGGGAACAGGGCTCATCAACAATTCATTCGCGAGAATCGATTAACACAAAGACGCAGATCTAAAGTGCTCCTCCCTGTCCGCCCGGACCCAGCCCCTCCCTGCCAGCGGGCGTATCGCACTTTCAGCATCGCTCCCGATACGACCGGCGCAAAAATCCACCGGGCACTACTGAGGAAACTCTCTTTACTGCACATTATTGCTGGTTTTAGATCCCATTCAACTCATTCAACTGAAGAACGGTTTCGAACGTAAGCGTTGACTGTCCGCCATTTTGTGCCCAAAGCGGTGTGTGGGGTCCACATGGCGCCATGGCGACACAGTAACGAGGTGCAGCAGGAGGGCAGACCGTGGTGAGGTGCCAATCACATATACTGTCATGGCAACAGGGTAACGGGGTGCAGTAAGAGCACCATCATTGTGTGTGTGTGTGTGTGTGTGTGTGTGTGTGTGTGTGTGTATGAGAGTATGTGTGTGTGGTGTGTGTGTGTGTGTGTGTGTGTGTGTGTGTGTGTGTGTGTGTGTGTGTATGAGACCGTGTATGAGAATGAGTGAGTGAGCATGGAACAGAAGTTTCTGCACCGCTGCTCTCTGGAGTAAACATTCAGGTTCTCAGACTTCAGGAATGAGCAGCAGCTTGTGAAACACAGGGCGCGGCTCTCACACCATCACAACACCGTGCAGTCTTCCCCAAAACAAAGGCCCACACGCAACTCTGTGAACACAATCTTCCCCAAAACACAGGCCTATTCTTTACCCTCTAAACTCTAGAGTCTAGACTCACTGATCCTCATTAGATGGCCTATTTGGTCACTTAACCCACAATCCCCCGAGGCCTCCTTCACGCAGTAAAACTTTACTCAAGGACCTCCAATGTATTCATGGCTCTGCATATACTGCTAACATGTTAACTGTGTGTTTCAGGGAGTCCCCTGTCCCGGAGCTGCTAGGGGCGATCCCTTAACAGAAAAACCACCGACGCTGGCGCCCGTCACAGTCACAGGACCGGCAGAGATGCCCCATGCAGAACGGAGGGCGTCGAGCACATGGAACGTGCCATCCACCGATGCTCACATTTGACATACCGAGACTCCGGCTGCATCTTCGAGCCGCCGCAAAGGGGAATCGAGGCCGGGAGGGGTAACGAGCCTGTGCTACACTGCCCCAACAGCAGGAGGCAGAACCCAGTGTGACTGGGCTCCACAGCCTGGAGGAGCGATCAGAGGAACCCGGGCTTGGTGAATAACCCTGCTCTGTTCCTCTCCGAGCTCCAATGCTCACTAGTATTTATACTCCGGCCCACACACAAAGAGTACAGTATTTACTGCAGGGAAAACACAAAGGCTCCCGCCCAATTTGTGGGGCCAGCAGTGTAGCATAATGGCAATAACACAGAACTTGGCTTGCAAAGATAGCAGGTTCGATTCCCAGGTGGGGCACTGCCGTTGCACCCTTGAGCAAAGGTACTTAAACTGAATTGCTTCAGTCAAATTTCTTGGCCACCAGGAAACCTTGCTTCCGCTGTTTATACTTCAGTAAAGAAAAGAAAGAAAATAAGGAGCTGGAGAACAAAAATGTAAACCTCATTGTTTCTGCGACAGATTGCGCACAATGAAAATGACTGGAGCAATAAAAATGGATTGTATGTAAAGAAATGTAAAGTGTGTAAGTCGCTCTGGATAAGAGCGTCTGCTAAATGGCTGGAATGTAAATGCGACGTCCCTCCCGCACACAAAGGCAGCTGAGAGAGGAGCCGATTACGCCTCTGTTGAACGCCTTTAAAACAAAGACCTTCACTTCCCTCACTGGGGTCCACAAAGGCCTTATGAAGCTTACACCTGAAAAATGCACCTTTCATCTGATTACACAAAACATTGGATTACCAGAAACCTGGCCTAAAACCAGGTCTTTGAACACGTTCCGTCAGAAGAAATGCCAACTGCTGGTAAACGTGCAGAATTTTGAAGGTTTTGAATTAGGTGGAAATTGTTCTTGTAACAAAATAAATCCTGGATTACCAGAAATCATGGCAAAAAAAAAAAAATTTAATGTTAAAAGTTGCATTAGAATCAATGCTACACAGCAGCAAAACAGCATGATCTGTGTATCCCATTACAGGTTTTATAGTGCTGCACTTTACAAAGAAAAATAATAATGATAATAATGATAGTGAACCAGAATGAGTGACAGAAGAGAGTCTCAGAGTGACACTGAGGGCTTAATGCAGACATGTTTCTGGGGCATGCGCAAATTCCACAGGGCACAATCCTCCTGGTCGCAGTGGCAGTGTTGACGAGCTGCAGCAGGTGTGCCAGGTGTCTTCGGTGAGTCAGTGACCACGGCTCAGATGAGGAGACAGGCCAAACCCCAGTTGTTTGCTCACCAACGGCATTAACCAGACGCCGCTTCGCTGTGTTCAGGCGCGCGAAGCGTCTCGTTCTGTTCTCCGTCTGCCTTGGCAACATGACCTTCTGAGGTGTCAGAGCTGGCGCGGCTATGGTAACCAAATCCCACTTCTGACACCATCATTCCCCCGCAGCAGGGGTTCTCCACCCTGGTTCTGGAGGGCCGCAGGGTGTGCTGGTTTTCATGGTCACTCAGCCCTTCATTGATTCGGCAACAGGCCGGCACTGTAGTATAATGGTTAGGGAGCTGGGCTTGTAACTCAAAGGTTGCTGGTTAGATTCCCAGGTGGAACTGCTTCAGTTAATATCCAGCTGTATAAATGGATTGTATGTAAAGAAATGTAAACTAAGTCGCTCTGGATAAGAGTGTCTGCTAAATGCCTAAAATGTAAATGTTGATCAATTAAAGCGGTTGATTACACACCTCACCTGGCTTCTTGGGCCTGAACTGGTTGCTGATTTTAAGGTGAAAACAGAAACCAGGCACACCCTGCAGCCCTCCTGGACCAGGATGGAGAGCCCCTGACCTGCCTGACCTCAGCCGATCCACAGAGACACACGCATACATTCCAATGGTGTATAAGACACTGGGTAACTGATAGGGATGGGAATCGGCAGGGACCTCCCGACACAATATTATCACGATACTTAGGTGCCGATTCGATTATGTATTGCAATTCGATATTATGATTTTTGTTTACTTTTATTTTTTTTTAACAATGGACCATGGAAAACAGTTGATCATACTTCCAAAGACAATGCATATCATAAGTCAAGTCAGTTATATGGCAAAGATTTGCCATTTCTTTGGTTTAAACCAAATGATACAGGAGGAAAGATGAAGTAAATCTTTGTTAAAAGCAATAATACAAAAGATGGAAACACATAAGGCAGTTTCTCAATTATTTCTTTGGGTTTAAAAGAAAATGATAAAAGCTGAGACCAGTTTATGTATTTATGTTGGATGAAGTGATATGCACACTTTGTTTTCTTAAAAGCAAAATCTTGTGCCACTAAAGATGGAAACACAAATCCTAAGGGAATACGCTAGCTATGTGCGTCTTTTCAACTTCTGTAGGAGCGATAACATACGGATATCGATAACAAAGGGATATCGTCAATAGGGAAATGTTTCTATGGCCCAAGCCTAGTGCCTACTGGATAGAAGGTGCGAACTCAAGACAGGAGATATAATGGACAACAGCTGTAATACTACAGTATGACCTTAAGACTAATTGAAATATTTAATTTCATGTAAGGCTTATAATATTTCCATGTGTTTGTCATTTATGAATCGAGTTTACCTGAGAACGCTGCTCCGCAATTGACTTTGTGACGCATTTTGCCTTCGCTGAACTGCTGGGGAGCTTATTCAAACCTGCACTTGTATCCAGCGTTTGTGGGCTGCTTGAGGCTACAGGTTGTTTGGCTTCCTCCGCCGCGTTCAACTCTGGATGGTGTTGAGCAAGATGGGCCCGCATGTTGGTCGTATTACCACAATACTTTACTTTTCCACGACAGAGTTGGCATACAGCTTTACTCACATCTAGCAACTCACAAGTTGTTCCAGACTTTGGATTTAAAGTGAGCGGGTGCAGCACAAATCTCCACGGGTACAGTATCATCCACCATGTTTTCTCTCTCTAAACAGCGTCTTTTAATAGAGAAGTCATTACATCACTATTTTTCCGGCGTGTTTTTCCATCTGAAAAAAAAAAAAAAAAAAAGAGAACATTTCCATGCCTTAAAATGCAGACGGGGCCTCCCGCGTGATCCAGTGGTTACAACGTTCAACGCTGGCCATGGCGACTGGGGTTCGATTCCCCGTCGCGCCAGAGTCGGCTCTGGCCGGGAGTGCCATCGGGGGCGGCGATTGGCTGTCCGCCCCAGGGAGGGGAAGCCGACAGGATGTTCGCTGCGCCACAGGAGTGGCTCTGGGGTGCCGGAGTTCTGGTCGACGGCTTGGCGAGTGCCGTCTCGAAAGAGACGATGCTTCGCCTTCGACACCGCCGATCACAGGGCTATGGCAGTGAACTCATAGTACGAGGGGGGGGGATTGACATGAAAACAGCGGGGTGTAATTGGATACCAAATTAGGAGAAAATGTCCTTTAAAATGCAGACTAAACATTGATTCGGGAGTCAGCGTGGCAAGATAGAAATAGTGATTCTCAACTGAATATTTTTTTCCCCCATCCCTAGTAACTGAGCACCGAGACGCCTCCTCACTGCTCACGGGGCCCTGAGACCTCACTGAGGGACCCCCAAACCCCCCCCACCCCGTGAAGGGGGAGCGGCCCTCAGATCAGATCCCTCTCTCAGGATGACCGGCTCCTCCCCGCCTCCCTCCTCCACCACGCTGCGGGAGGAAGGGGACACAATGGTGCTGATGCCATGACTAAAACAGACATGACTTTTTAACAGAACATTTTAATGTCTAAAGCGAAAACAAGCTTTTCAAGAGAACACGGGGGCAAGGGCAGTGAGCAGAGTATCGCTCTCCGTTTATGCTCGCGAAACACACTATTAATCACTCAACAACATTTCGATGCAAGTGGATCTTCGTTAGGTCAGGTGAAGGACAACACACGCATTCATCAATGCGCACACACACCTACGGGACACCTCATTAATATAGCCAATAGGGTAGGACCAGGTTCAATAGTCACATGTACAAAATGCAAAATACATTTGACACCGTTACAATTTCCAGCATAAACAATGCGTGTGCTATACTGTCTTCTGTAGCACTGCTCTGATCTCTGCACCAAGGCTGAGAGTGGTGTGTGTGCGCTGTGTACAGTCTGTGCAGTGTGTGCAGTGTGTGTGTGTGTGCAGTCTGTGCAGTCCCTGTGCGCTGTGTGCAGTGTGTGTGTGCATGTTGTGCACAGTGTGTGTGTTGTGTGCAGTTTATGTGGGCGCATGTGCGTGTTGTGCAGTGTGTGTGTGCATGTTGTGCACAGTGTGCGCCTTGTGCGCCACAGAGACCAGAGGCACACAGAGAGATAGAGCTCCTGACTCCACCATCACTCTGAATTCTCCTGTAAAACTTGGGCAGCACAATTACAAACTGAAACTGAGGGGTTGCCGGGGGATACGGGCTGAAAGGGGGAATGGTGGGGGGTCACAGAACCAAGGCAGAGAGAGCGAGAGAGAGGGAGAGGGAGAGAGAGAGAGAATAGGGTTGCATCTCATTTCGGGGGACAGAGGAGCTGAAGCATTACCTCATTATTATTGTCCTCACCCCTCACTGAGTCCAGGCGCGCTGGAAACAGTGTAAACACACTCTATTCTGTGCCTGTGTGTGTGCGCGTATATGTATGTGTGTGTGCATGTGCCTGTGCATGTGTGTGCATATGCATGTGTGCGTGCATGCATCTGTGTGTGCATCTGTGTGTGCATGCGTATACATGGGTGAGTGTGTGCACAAGTGTGTGTGTGTGTGTGTGTGTGTGTGCGTGTGCATACATGTGTGTGTGTGTGCATATATGTGTGTGTGTGTGTACATGCGTGTGTGTGGGCGTACGTGTGTATGTGTGTGCGCGTATGTGTGTGTGCGCGTATGTGTGTGTATATATACATGTGTGTGTGTTTTGTCTGTTCAAAGTGTCTGAATTCCACAGCAGCAGGAGGGAGACCACAGGGCAGCACATGCAGATCTGTCCTTTTAGTTAGTGGGCGGGGCCAAGAGCCGTCTCCGTGCCAGGAAAGACGAATCAGAGAGAAGCACAGACAAACAACCAAGTCCATCCACCCGACAGGTCCCACAACACAGTCCTAGCCTAACTCAACGCAGGACGGGGGAGACGCAGGGGTGGAGGCCTGCAAGGAGGAGCAGTAATGTGCGGAATGCCCAGCCAGCTGCTGCTGGTTTCAGTGTGTGGTTTTCAGCCCTGCAGCCGAGGGAGGGGGGCGGGGAGACAGTGCCACTCCCAAACACCTCACGGTCCTGTGTGGTTTGTGTGTGTGTGTGTGTGTGTGTGTGTGTGTGTGTGTGTGTGTTTGTGTGTGTGTGGTTTGTGTGTGGGTGTGAGACAGATGGCAGTGCATGCCAGTCTCCACAACCACCTGCCTGTAGCACATAACCACCCTGTTTAAAACCCTGACCTCAAAAGACGACCACAACCGGTCATAAATGCACTTTTATCACTTTCAGGGGTGTTTCATACCGCAGTCTTAGCTCTTCACTTAATGGAGCTGCCCGCCTGTCTTTGTGGAACCTGAGGGGCGGGGCTGCAGAAGTAACGCGGGATGCCATTCATAGCTGGGCACTCCATCACCGGGCGACCAATCGCCCCCGGCAACCCCGTGCACATCCCCACGGCGACGGGAGTGGATGAGATATAATCTTCGCTGAGCGTTGCTGTCTGGATTCCTTAGTGGCACGCCCGCGATGCGCAATGTAGTGACACAAGAGTTTTGTAATGCTTCTGGATGACAACAGCTTTTAAATGCCCCCAAACACACACACAGACACACACACACACACACACACACACACACACACAGACACACAGATACACAGATACACAGATACACAGATACACAGATACACAGACTTTCTGCTTATAAACAGCAGCTCTGATTGCTGAAGCTGAAATGGAGCTGAAGTGAAAAATGCATTGCTAACTAGCTGATGGTGAAGCTGAAGTGATGTATGGAAATTGCTCTGGAATTCAGAGGATTAGTGTTAGCCAGCACGCAAGGATCCAAAACTCACCTCCATCACAACAATCACCTTCATCACAATAATACACGTATTCACACTGAACCATTCAGTACAGGGCTTTCGGTTCGGTACGCACTGTGAACCGAACAAATGCAATCTTGCGTTAACCACTAACGGACGTGCAGAACTTTCGAGTGCGGAACTTAATTCAAAACTCTGAGTCCCCCCCCCCACCAAAGATATAACTAAGGTGAACGCAAATGAGAAGCCAGAGCTTGAAGACCCTACCATATCATTCAAGTCTCCTGTTTAGGAACATTACATTTTCCCAGTGAGCTACAGTCAGCAATGGGCAGGTGGATCGGAAGAAAGTACGCTGCTTTCATCCGATGTGAAGCTGAAAGCTGCTGATGTGAATACAAGCACAGTACAGGTCAAGTAGTTAATTTTCAAAATGCTGCACTTTAATGGATATTTATTTTATTATATTTTTCATTTATTCAAGAACCTTCACATTCACTTCTAAGTGTTGTTAGTAGGTTGCAGCAGTGTTGACGGATTTTTTATTTATTTAAGAAAGAAAGATGTGCCTTACTTTGTTCAGTAAAATATGGCCAATTAGCCACCGTTCACAAAGTTCATAATAAATGAAAATACATTTTATCGAACCGTGACTTCAAAACCGAGATACGTACCGAACCGTGATGTTTGTGTAGCGTTACACCCCTATTATACACATAATACATATATTATTATAAGAACACAATAATCACAAATAATCCCATGTCATTATTCTGCTAAATGCCTAAAATGTAAATGTTGCCCAAGAGGTGTGGCAAATCGCAGCACGAGGACCAGACGCCTCAACAGGACGAACCTGCAAAGTCCTCTCCTCTGGCAGGACTGCAGGCAAACACTGCCCGTGTTCCAGTGGCAATTAACCAAACGACCAAACGCACTATTAACGCCAGGCCCCGCCGTGCTCATTACACTAATGTCCGAGCTTGCGGGCTCCACCCAACGCGCCCGCCACCAGGCCGTCTGATTACATGTTGTGAACATGTGCACCCGCCCAACGAGGAACGCCACGCCATGTGACCTGACCCCGTCGGGCTCTGCTGTCAACAACAAACACAGAGGGGCCACAGCAGCCCGTCTGCACGCATTTCTGCACCATTCGCTGCACTTGAACTATACCACAGCGGGGAAAATTCATCACTGCACACAATTAGCAGAACACAAGTTTGACATGGCTGTTTGCACCCTACAGGACGCACAGTACTAAAGGAGAAAGTCAGTGACTATTTTACACCCTACAGGCCCCACACAGTACTACAGGAGAAAGTCAGTACTATTTTACATCCTATAGGCCACACACAGTACTAGAGGAGAGCCAGTGGCTATTTTACAACCTACAGGCCACAAACAGTACTACAGGAGAGAGCCAGTGACTATTTTACACCCTACAGGCCACACACAGTACTACAGGAGAGAGTCAGTACTATTTTACACCCTACAGCTGCTCACACACAGTACTACAGGAGAGAGCTAGAGCTGATCTGAGAAATCCATCGCTCACAACCACTAGGCACCCTGTGCTGGCCTGGCGTGTCATTGGTAGGAACTAATGTAGCGGCCAACCCACCCAAGCCCTGCGGAGGTGAGGCCTGACTATGACTCTTCGTTAGTCAGATAATGACATAACCCCGGCTTGAACCTGCAAACACAGGCCTCAGCACTGGCACTGGCTGAGTCACCTACAAAAACACTTTTCAACAGCAAGCTTTGGCGTGGAAGTCACGCAGGGAATTTTAATATGACATGCTATCAATTGTGCTACGCAAATCATTATGTTTAATCTCTGACCACGGAGCGCAGGTCTCTGTGCCATAAACAGGACACCGGGAAAGGGAGCAGGAGAACAGAGGCATCGAAGAGCAGGTGGACGGTGTAGTGAGGCATGCTGGGAAACAACGATGGGAAGAATGACAGATCAGAACCGCCACGGTCCGGTCGATAACGATTGATCTCGGCTTGATGTGTCGAGCCGGTGAGACGCATTCATAACCCTCCGCTGGTAATGTGCCATTCTGCATCTGAAACACACGGTCTGAAAACACACTGCTGCCAGAACAGAGCACATGACTTCTGCATCCCACTGAGAGAGAGAGAGAGAGAGAGAGGGAGGGAGAGAGAGGAGGGAGGGAGAAAGGGAGAAGAGACGAGAGGAGAGAAAGAGGGAGAGCGAGAGAGGGAGGGGAGAGGAGAGAGGAGAGAGAGAGAGAGAGGGAGGAAAGAGGGAGGAGAGCAAGAGGGAGGGAGAGAGAGAGAGGAGAGAGGAGAGAGGGAGGGAGAAGGGAGGGAGGATTCTCTCTCGTGTTGGCTGCTTCGTCTGTTTTACAGCCAAAGGGCAGCGTCGCTACGAAAACACAACACTCAACATGGCCGCTGCCAGCCGGGTATATATGATCCTTGGCCCGTCTGGGCTAAGGAGGCAGAGGATTTTTTTTTTTGGGGGGCACAACAGGCCTCCCTGTCGGAATTAGGCCATGCCCTTTAAATGGGCTAGAAGTGTCATCTAATATTAGAACCCTGGTCTGATGACCTGGTGTGAAGTGGAGCCCATCCGGGTTATTTTGGGAGGGGGCCCGCCGTTGGGGGAGGGGTTAGGATACAGCTCCCACACAGGGAGGTGCAAACTCACTCCCCTTCCAAAAACTAGGGTACAGCTGTTTGTGACTCAAACTAGGGCAACGCAGGACCTCGACAGATCAACTGCAATGCCAACTCATAAAACAGGGGGGAGAAAGAGCGAGGGAGGCAGGGGGGATAAAAGGAAGCATTCAAAATTTGAATAGCTGGGCCATGTGTTTTGATCCCCCCGTGTTTCTGGGGCATGGGGGTGGGGGGGCTCAGGCATGAAGCAGCACGTGGCTGTGACTCCACTCCGCTCCTCCACTTCCTGCTGACACTCGTTTTTTGTGCTTTTTTACTTCCTTTTTCCACCGCTGTCTCCTGCGCCGATCAACCGCGCATTCACAAACGCCACGAGCGTTCCCGCTCTGAGACACAGGCTTGTTTTCCGAACGTCAGCCTTCGAAAAGTGAACAGAATCTGAGAATGAAACGTGCAAAATCAAAGTGTAAAAAATAGAAAATGCGTCTTGATAAATACTGAGCTGCCAGTCATGTGACAGTGGTTTAAACGGTCTGAAGACGCCATGTAGTTCGCATCGAAGGACAGGATAATTTCAGCATGGCACGTCATGCACACAGCGCCACTTTTTTATGGCACAATCGCAAATGCTAACTGTAAACAAAAAAAACTAGTTCTCTGGCCAAGAGCGAGTCTGCCGCACACTCATAAATCCAGAGAGAAAAAGATCATAATTATGTATCTGGGCCCTAATGGCAGGGTAACCAGAACCCTGGCACAGGGACGTGAGAACAGAGGTGTCTGCACTGCAGGAAAAAAACACAAAAAAGAACAGAAAAGAAGAGAGGCAGCAAACTCCTCCTCAGACTACTCTCTCTCTCCTCTCTCTGGATTCACAAAAACCACTGAGTCACACTTTCCCAGATGTCAGAAAGAGGGATCTACTTCTTCAGGAGTGTGGAGGGAGGGAGGGAGAGGGAGAGAGATGGGAGGGGGAGAGGGAGAGACAACAAGAGAGAGAGGGGGAGAGAGAGAGAGAGGGCAAGGCAGAGGGAGAGAGAGAAAGAGGGAAGGAGAGATAATCAGCTGGACTTTTGGAATCAGTAAAACCAGCAGAATAAAGAAGTGCCAAACTGTAATTAAAGTGTCCCAAACAAACAAGCGAGCAAGCTTAATATTCCTCGGTTTCTGCAGGGTCTGTGCATCATGGCTCTGACCGTGTTATTTCTCTGGTCTTTAGGAGAGAGCTAGCTGATAGAAAAAGTCAGATGGAGACTCCTGAGGTGGCTGAAGCTCCGGTCCTTAGTGCGGAGACGTGCTCTATGGTCTGGAGTCGAATCCTGACTGCGCCAGCGCCGAATGTGGCAGCACATGATTGGCTATAGCTTTGTTGGGGGAGGATCTTAATGAGCAGGGTTTTTCTTGCCTCGTCGCACATCAGCGCCACCTCTGGTCGATCGGGTAACTGCAGTCAGACTGTGCAAGAAATGGCCTCCACATTCTTCCAGAGGACTGCACTCCCCCCAAACCAACAGAGTAATGATCGATGGGACATTCCAAATTCCAAACCATGGAATATACCACGATGGGCTGTGCAGTTGTATGAAAATAAACCACGAAAGGGTGGTGTGATGTGGTTCCGAGGGAAACCCGGGGGGGTTAACCACCCTTAAGTTGTATATTTTCATACAGCTGCACAGCCCAGTGGTGCATTACACTTATACCATGTCAAAAAAAATGAACAAATACAATTGTTTTCTCCAAATTTAGTGGACGATTGAACCCTTTATTTCTTCAACTCGCCCTCCCCTAGGAGCCCGCCACCCAAAACTATGGGAGGAGGCACTACCCCAGGGCCGGCAATGAACCGCTTCCCTCGAGACAGAACTTGCCTATTTGTTTTGCCCAGAGGGAAGCTTTCAGTGCTTGTAGTGATCTCGTGCCGGCTTCCCTCTCCCCTCCCACTGGGGCGGACAGCCAATTGCCGCCCCCGAACAGGACTCCCGGCCAGAGCCGGTCTGCCACAACTGGGGATCGAACCCCAGCTGCAGTGCCCAACCTGCACTCTGGGCGAGTGCCTTTCCCGGTTGCGTCTTCAGGGGCCAGAACTTTGTTGTTGCTTTTAACTTGAACTTGTTATGCTTTTGTCGTTAGTTTCTGCTTTGAATTGAATGTTCAGTCGAAATAGAATGTTGAACGTACTTGTGTATTGATTTGGAGCCGGGATAAGGCCACTTTGACTAGAACTACTTTACAGCCGTGCATTACTATGTTTCTCTGGAAAATAATAAACACCCTCTCCACCAATCAGAGTACTTAACCAACTTGTGGTATAATGAATGATAAAGTTGTTTAAAGAATAAAAAACACACCAGAGTACAAAGCAGAGTAAAAATTTTAAAAACACAGATGGAAATGAAATGTACTCGCATTACACCAAACGAACCGCCGGAAGTTGTTTAAAAAAATAAAAGAAAAATAACTTAAGGCACCCACGGAATTTGAGGGAAAGAGAATAACTCTCCTGCAGGAACATTTCTGGGAACGATCAAAGCCACAATGGCTAATCCAAAAGCTTGACGAGGCTGCGGCACCGAGCATCGCAAATTGTGACTAATTACATGTATAATTAACCATAAACTCACATAAATGCGGATGTAACTACCCTTAACAGACCAAATTAAGATCTAGAGCTAAGAGGACAAAAAATGATAAAAACTCATTATCAAGTGATTTATTCTTCTTTTTTGCGCTTTTATTAGTCAGACGATGGCCGTTTTATTTCCTAGAGTGTGTGGAATCCAATCCACTAAAAGATCGTTTCACTGTCACAACTGCAGGCGTGGTTTTAGCGGTTTTCCCGGCAAGCGCACCATTTTCCCATAACAGAATGGGGCAGCCCACAGTAGATTTTAGGGACCAGCGGGCTGATCTGCTAGACTAAGCCTGGAAGGGTGGAGGCCAAACATCAGAATTTCCGCCAAGCTGGCGCACAGAGGATATTATTATTATTACTATATTAGCATTATTATATTATTATTAGCAATGAGATCAAAGGGGTTTGTCAGAGGACTTCCTGTCTACCCATGATGCACTGCAGGAGAGGTCCCTTGTGGCACATGTAGGAAGGGTGGAAGGTTTATGGGGGGGAAAGGGACTCTGATTTAAGGCCCTGGGCGGGATAAGGGTTAAACCCTGCAGAACCGGTCAAACAGCAACATGTGCCTGAGATCAAGAGGTCAAGAGGCAGAGCCAGCAGAAGGCTGTTAAATTTGACTTATTTTAATTGGAGCCCAGTTTAAAAAGGGAAAACGCTGCGGCTGTGTGCAAGCATGTTGAAGACACTACTGAAGCAAATGTGAAGAAAAAAAAATTCATTCCTGTCCTGCAGGCTGGATGGCTTCATCTTCTTTCTCCTCTTCCTCTGCGGGGGTCCGAGTCCGACTCTGATTTACACCATCTGGGCGCTTTGCAGGTGACCGATACTGACGTGACGCTATGTGTATGCGTGATTGACCCTGCGGAGGATATCTGACTGGGCCCTGCCCTCCCCTCCTGCTCCCGTCTCTCCCCCAGGCATCAGCCCACAACCTACATCCTCCCCCCCCCCCTTTCCCCGTCCTGCTGACTCCCTCTCTTACAAGCGAGAGAGACACAGAGCACTGAAAAGAATGCTTAACATTCCCTACTGGTCCTCTCACAAGCACACACACACATGCACACGCGCACACGCACACACGCAGGCGCACACACACACACGCACACACGCACACACACACGCACGCACGCACACACACACACACACACACACGCACCCACACCACACACACACACACACACAGACGCGCACACACACACAAACACGTACACTCTAGCCCCCCGTTGTTGAAACAGTCCCACCCACTCGCTGTGAAAGCTTTGCCATTTCCATGCTCTGACTTGCAGTGTTTTTCAAGACACGACTTCAAACGGCGTATTTCAGAGGGGCCTCTGCCTTTGTGACACCTCCACCCTGCTCAGAGAACTCCCTCCCTTTTTCCCTCCCTCCCTTTTTCCCTCCCTCCCTCCCCATTCAAATGTGCTTCCTTTCTCCCCAACGCATAGCTGATTGGAATTTGAGCACATGGGGGTGCTGCCCCCCAACCCCAATCCCCAATCCCCAGAAGGCCATGTGCAGGCCCCCCAAACAGGTAGGACCTCAGGCCAGAGGGAAGATAAGGTGAACAGGCCTGTTTGGAGATCATTCCAATGAGATCCAATCAAAAATTCTCCACCAAACACACAGTGCAGGATAGCAGCTTTTCAAGCCAAAACTATCGCTCGCGGTCCCTGGTCAGCGCCATAAACACCCAGGGGAAATGGCAAAAAGGGGTTTCTGTGTTTGCTGAAGGGAGTGTGGTCCAAAGCACTACATGCTTCAGATTCATACACGTTTCACAACTAACAATGAGACCACATGTACTGTAGTGTAAAAATAATGCATTTGTAGACTGACCAGCTCAAAATATTACTGCTATCTGGAGCTAAGATTTTCCAATATGTTGCTAGCTAACCCTATTAATTTGAGAGCTATAAGAGCTTTAGATTTTACTTAATCCCTTTTTGTTTCAGCGAAAGTAAAATGGAGTAATACACTGTAAGACAGGCACTGGGCTTGGCACCATAATCCTGTGCTGAAAGCTGCCTACAGAATTAACAGGATTACTGTGCAGTATCTCCCCCAGCCTACAACAGCACAGCTCAATAATAATATTAAAATATAATGCATGCAAAAACTGAAAATATGATTAAACAGCGTGTGCTTTTCTCTCTCTCCCCCCCCCCCCTTCCATCCCATGCTCCCTCAGTTGGTGTTTCTGAAATTCGTGTGTAGTTTTCTCCCCTCTTCCCCCTTTTTTTGAATGATTCTGGGGGTGAACCGGAAACCTTGGGAGGAACCCCAGAAGCGGGATCCTTGCTTTTTTTCTGGGCTGGATTTGATTGCTGAAGCCGAGCTGGAGAAACAGCATCATATAAAAGGAAAAGGAAGAGCTACGAAGAGAAAGGGACTTGGGTAAGGAACCAAGCCCGCCAATATTGCATAAAATAAGAACAAAACTAAATAAATTCATAGAAGTACAAAGGCTAAATACAATAATAAATCCATATCAAATTTAAATCGATGAAATTATTCTAAATTATTCCAAATTATTTTTTATTATTTCTTCACTAAAATGTATTTCTTAATTTATTTATTGTGATTTATTTGTTGAAGTTTTTTATTTATTATTTATTGTGGCTAATTAGCCCCAGAGGACTGAGGTGTATATGCCTGAAATCAGAAGAGTGCTATTAAATGCTAGCATCACCTACAGATGGGTGGGATTTATAGATGGATTTATTCAAAGGGACACCGTAATGTTTGCGATCGTCCCGTGTCATTAGTCATTAGCAGCTCCAGACGACCGCCGCATTACCAAACCTCACCTAATGTGGCAGACGTACTGAGCTGGTCTGCCTGTTTCTCGATGGAAAGAAACCCACACGAGCAACACAAGCCATAGTCACACAAGGGAGAAGGCGGCCTATCGACCAATCGAAAAGGTCTGTCCGCAAGACTGAGGCAAGGATGAGCATGGGCATCAAAGATGCGCGGCGATGAGACGGTAGCCCTCGAGGTTCACATTATTAATATCGAAATCGCACAAACGAGCCAGGGCGCAAAACACAGGACGCGATTGAGGCCCTTTCCCTTTTGTTCGCTGCTGAACACTGTCCCCCTTTTGAGGGATCATATCTTGGTCGGTCTTGGACCTCTGCCCACCACGACTTACAAAGCCGCCAATGTGGCTCTACAAATGACACTGGAGCTCATTTTCTGCCTCGTTATGCAACAGATTCTACCGGCTGAAGTGGTGGGCTTGAATAACGTCAATCCACCGGGCACCGTGGAGGGTTTCCGAGGGACTGTGTTACCATTACACAGCAGAGAGACATTTCTACCTGCTCAGGTACAGCCTAGCATTGCATCACCAGGTAGACCTACAAGGTCAAGCATTAGGAAAGCTGTTTCCCAATCGGATCGAATTTTGCAGACAGACCTTGCCACAGCTTTAGTCAGCAGGAAGACTGTGCTTGATAAAACCTGAAACCAAATTGCTGGTGCGAACATTGTTTGTTGGTATGCATTAACAATAGGTCAAAATATGTCGCCATTTTTGGGTAGCACCTTCTTTAGAACCTTAAACATTACATTTACATTTCAGGCACAGTTTACATTTCTTATACATATGGTCCACTCATACAGCTGGATATTTCCTGGAGCAATTCAGGTTAAGTACCTTGCTCAAGGGTACAGGAGCAGTGTCGTAGCTGGGAATCAAAACTGCAACCTCTGATTTTCAAGCCCAGTCCCCTGACTATTAAACTGCACTGCCACCCCTGAAAAACATAAAAACTTTATTCAATTTAATACCGCATGCTGATTGATGTTAATTACTGGAAAACTTTCAGGGCCATTCAGCCAATAAATGCGTATGAGTGGGCACGATCAATCGTATTGATCCTGAAAGTACACAATCCCTCTCTAACTGTTGGCTACCGCTAACAGGGTATCATCTAGTGCATTAGCTCATGTTTAACTGCTGCCGGTAAATGCTCCTTTCTAGTGGAAGGGGTCAACCTCAAAACGGTTGGCATGTGATTTTAGAGAAGCAAACACAACCCAAGCTCCTTTTCAGTCCCTCTCTGTGTCTCGCAATGCCGTCTCTGGCCAGGACTTTTCAGGGAGACGGACAGTGATTGATTTTGTTTTCCTAACAACCTACGCGCGGACTCGCACGGCGGCGGCAGGAATCCGTTTTAGACGGGAGAGAGGCCAGACGGCTCGCGGCATTCCTCTGCGCTCGAGGACTGGGGAGACCGCGCGGCGGAGAGCGCGGTATCGATCCCGTTTGGCAGAGATTAAAGGGAGACCAAAAAGGGGTGCGATCAGAAGGCATGGCGCTGGGCCTAAACGTGGATCAAAGGACTCCCGAAACCCTGACGGGGCAGAATTCTAGAAGACCGGACCGGATTACACCAAGTCCCGCCCACGCACCACCAAGAGCTTTAAACTCCGGCCACATCATGCGGGAACGGCCTCCGGAACTTCAGAGCCAGGGAACTTTTTAGAGGGAGAGGGTAAAAAAAAATGGGGTGCACTCAATAGCATGTTTACACGAGGCAAACCGTGCCTTTCAAAACGCGATTGCAGTGTTAAAACGGTTTCTGGCAAGTTCTAAAAACCATACCCCTTACTTGATACCAAACCATTACCAAGCTAGTAATTCCTGCAAAAATAACTACATGGAAAAAATAACCTCAGGCCAACGGTTGATCTTTTTTTAAATATAGATGAGTGTTTCCAGGGCTCGACACTAACATTTTACACTGGTGGCACAGTTGCCACTAAGTTTTTCTGTTAGTGGCAGTGGCACATAATTTGGTGGCACAACATTTTGGAGGTAAATGTACGTAAAAAAAATGTTTAGCCGGTAATAAGGTGCAACAGCAATGAGATTTTATTCATATTAAACTCAGAAGTGCATATGGTTCAATCGCGGCACTGTATGTGCTTGTGGCTTTTGCCGTGGATAGCGAGGGGGTCGCGTTTAAAACGGGTTGCTGCAGACGCAAGTTTGCTACTGCCTGCAACAGTCGGCCCGCATTGTTTGCAGTACACACAGTACATATATTTTCCTGTTTTCTCGTACCTTAGCCATGTGAACTCTTTAAGCCACTCAGGGCGAAATCTCGAGTTAGGGCTACATCTTGGCTTTTTAGCGGAGGGTGGCTGCTCGGTTACCTCAGATTCCTGTTCTGCCGGCTGTGACTGCTCATCGGATTCTGAATCTATTTCTGCGTCTGGTCTAACCTCAGGTGGTGGGGCATTTTTCTTCACGAAAAACGTATCGTTGCGCTTCATTATTCTTCATAGGCTATGGTTTTGTGATCGGCAATGATGACCTAGCTTGCTCTAACGTTGTGTCTGACTCTTGCTACTTTGCGCGGGACTCGGGAAAACTTGAAAGAAATGCCGCCCGAACGGACGGGCTCCGCCCAGACCTCATGTAGCCTAAATAGTCGCCAAGACAACAGACATAAACACAACTTAACCGACATAACAAGATCAATGTGAGATCAAATAATCAAACAAAATCGTCCAACTGTTTGACCAAAATATTACTTTAGGATAAAAAATAAATAAATAATTTTAAAAAAAAACATTCTAGTGGCAACATTGCCACTGGTTATTTTTTTTAGTGGCACTGGGCAGATTTTCAGTGGCAAATGCCACCAAATTGGTGGCAGTTTCGAGCCCTGGTTTCCCTTCCATAAAGAACCACGACTGCAAAGGAACAGCTCCACATCAGAGTCCCTGCATCTCAGCAGAAACAGATACGCTTGAAGATGCCGACGACCAGTGATCGATTAATCACCGTTAAGAATTTGATCGATTAAGCATATCAAATGAACGATTATGTATCACAGCACAGCGGAGTTATCCAACAGCACGATTTCTAGTGAGTGTAATAATATTGCTTTGAAACAACAGTTAAAACCTTGTTGATTTAAAAATATATATCTATATACATATAAAGTAACCTGCATGTTATGCAGAAATTTCTCATGTTTATAACAAGCCAAATGTCATGAAAATTGGTTGAGACTTAAGTGAGTTACAGTAGATTTTATCAGGGGAAGTCTACATCTCTCAATGCACATACGTTTGTTTAAACGCGGGACTTGCCCGCCTCAATATGGCGGCCGTGCAGACGCCGCCTGAACACTCTGAACAGGGTGAATGAGGCATCAATGTTTATAACCTATGGTTAGGCCTTCCTTAATGGTGTTACGTTTCATTGTAATTTTATTGTCATACTTATATTATTAAGAGATCGTTGCCTCTTATCTGATGATTTTACTGACACTGATTAGCACATTGTTCATTGTCCAGGATATGGGCTATTCCAAACAACACTCTGTGACCCACCTAAGGGAGTTTATGGGGGCGTAAAGTCTTCACCAAAAAAAAAAAAAAAAGGGCGAAAATTGGAAAAGACGACATCCGACACCTGGAGTAAACACTGAGATGTGGGAACAGGAAAGCTGAGCAACGCTTCGTCTGTGAAGGCACGCCGAAACGACAGCCCAAACCATGACAAACACGTCGACCTTAGTCCCTGAGGTATGCGAGACGGATCTTCAAAACAACACACCGGGGCCAAGGGGACAATGAGTGTGTTGGCCCTTTTTCCCTCTTTCTCTTCTCTCTCCCTCTCTGCTCATGCACGTCGTTGTTCCCCCCGTTCACCACGATTCACCACAGTCTTGATCGTTCCTCTGCGGAGAGAGGAAGTGAGGCGATCTGACAGACCTCGAACAGAGAGAGGGATGGGAGACGGGGCGGAGGCCCAGGGTTCGAGCGCACGATCCATGTCTTCGCTTTTATCGCTACCTAGGCCTGATCCACCAAAGGTTAACATTCCTTAAAAAAATTAAAAATACAAATAAAATAAAAAACATGCTGCTGCAGCTTTGTCACAATGTCACAAGGAAGGTTGAGCAAACTGTTGGGTTTTTTTTTTTGGGGGTGTACTCATGGAGGAGGAAGGAGGGGTTGAAGTTGAAGGAGGGGGGCATAGTGAAGGTTCCCAGGGCCTGGGTGGGGCTCGGTCCCCCTCAAACCGGATGCCGTGACAGAAAACTCCCCTCCCTGCCAAGCCTGCACAGTCGGGAAGGAAGCACAAACTCCTGCTGTCTGGAGGAGGTGGTGGTGGGGCTCACGTTATGTCCTGGCCCTTACATAACAGGGGGGAGAGGTCACCGCCCAAAGTCAGAGCGAGCTTGCAGCCAGTGTCTCTCCGTCCTCTACGCTTTGGGCCGACCTTGGGGCACAGCAGCCCCAAGTCCACACTTCAACCGAACATTTGGCCCACGACGCTGAGCCCCCCACAGCTTCTGGAGAACAGCGCCATTTTTTTTCAATCACAGCTAGTTCTCTTTATCAAAGTGCCAAGCAACTGAGCCAGTAAATGAATATTGTTCTTGCTTAGCCGACAGCAATATAACAAACAGTGCATTCTGCCGTCAGTTTTTTTGTTGTTGTTAAATAGGTCAGTGCAAATTAGGGGTAAAAAAGAAGAAGAAAACATAGCCTAACTTAAATGATGTCAAGCTAGGTTCAGTTTGGATAGCACTTCTGACAGTTTCATTCTGTTCATTAGTGAGATGGGTTTTTTTCTTCTTGCTTGGTGCAGAACTGTCTGTAAAATGCATCAGGTATTGCTGGCTTCCTACTGAACGCCACAGAGCCAAGGAAGCACTCAGAATGATATGGCAGATTGATCGATTCACCTCCGCTTCCAAATGTAAATAGACGCTAGTTAAATATTTATACCTCTGGAACGGGAATTCATACTACCCATCATGCAGTGGGGTGTGTGTGTGTGTGTGTGTGTGAGGAGGGGGTCATTCAGCTAGTCAAACCCGTTGCAGTTGCCAACGTCCATTCCTGACAGCTGCTTGGAGAATGAACCCAGCCATGACTGCAGTGGACGGTGAAAAAAAAATCGATAGGGAAGTGATCTCTGGAATCAGACAGTTGGATCCTCGCCCAGGCTAGTGTTACGAAAGGCTCTCACAAAGAGTGCATGAAAGTGCTCAGTAGAGCCCACAGTCAAGCCCCAACACCCACACAGTCTCTTCTTCTGCACTGTGGGAATGCCATGGCAACCTTGCCCTGTTACACCTCTATGGCCCTGGTCCCCCACCCGCACCCCCTCTAGACTACAACTCCCATGAACCCATCTGCCACCCTTTGCATATTAGATAGAATTCTGCTCCCCCTGGTATTCTCCCTCATTACCTAGGGGGGTGTGCCACCCACTCTCCTCTGCCTGCCTTGGCTTGAGTATTGATTGCAGCCCACATCTGCCTGAAATCTCTGGTGGCATCAGCATGCTGCAATGCCTCATAGTGCCACGGTCTCTGATTCATCACCCATGCTCCTCCTGAACCAAAAACAGCTGGTATTGAGGCAGTGTGCCCATTCCCGAATCAGCACCGTTTCCCATACCTGTCATTTGAGTTCAGCTTGTTATTAAGAAAATGTGCTGTTTATTCTGCCCTGTTTTCCACGCTTAGCGTTGCTTTAGGGTTTCTACTTTCGGTATATTTTCGGATTGCAACGTTATTGGCCGCACGTGCATGCGCCTTTGTCGTCTTTCACAGAGACGTGGCATTCACAAAATCGCATTTTATTACAGCACACTGCACCCTGTCCTTTGATCCAAGTCCTCAGATTGAATACGCGTCTAGCATGCAAAAAAAAAAAACATCAAACAGTAATTATACGGTCTCTGAAAATTACAGACGGGGGTATGGTGTTCATCTAAAGATGTAAAGACACCTGGACACGTACGGAAGCTAGGATTTTTAAAAGATTATACAAAATAAGTAGCGTTGGGGACATCCGTTTTCAAACAGCCTGGCACTCCGCAGATAGGCTACTGGCGAAGTCAGGAGGTGGACGCCAGACCGGTGACGGCAAAACACGGCCAACGAGGGGGGCTACATTAATTCATCGGTGCGATTGTAACATTTTCACTGCCAACGTTCGACGTGATCCGATTATTGGTTTTAGGGGGCGAACACAGGCGTCCTCTTGTAGCGCCACAAACACCGTGGAATTATCGCCCCGGCCCCTGCTTGTAGTTATCGTTTTCCTCATGGCCATTCACGATAATTAATCGATGTTAATTTGGCGGGCAGCAACAAGACTAGCAGCCCTCTACAGCCTCTTTTAGTCGGACCTAATGTGACTTTCACATTCATTTCGGGGAGAAAGAACCATATTACATTTCGACAGCCTATTTTTTATTAGTGCAGTGTGCAATATGCTTGTATTTTGGTCATAAAATCCTGACATCAACATGTCAGTAGCGGCGCTCCTTGGCTCACCACAACACAATGTTTCCTCCTCTGTAAAATTACATCTGTGCGTCGTGTTTTCATTCTTAAAAGCGGTTGGTTTAACTGACTGGGCATTTAAGCGGCCATTTAAGCTTAAACCTTCCGACACGACATTGATTGGTCAAGCACAAGAAAAAAACACAATGTAGCGCTAATATAACTCGCTAACCACAGCCAAGTCATATTTTGTAGCATCTGGGGAAAATAAAGGGATCAAATACCGTGGAAAACCAACTGTCCATAAATCCCAGGGAAAATGTAAGTTGTAGCAAAGGAAATAACCTGGAACGTTAACCAACGTTTACTGGCTAGGGTTAGTTCACATTTTGGTTTGAGCAACAAACGCGAACCTTCGGAGGTCCTGCAAATGAATTAGCCTAAATAGCGAGCTAGCAGGCTTCTGTGAATTGATAACAAGTTATCGCTAGATAGCTTGCCAAAAAAGTTTAACCTGGCCGGTGGTTCTGGTAGACTTTGCGAAACCAGAGTCCAATGCATTTAACCGGCAGTGATTCGTATTCCCACATTCCACATGCAGCGACCTAGCTAGCAAGCTATGTCCTGCCACGGGCAGCTAGCTGCAACTTTTTACCTACTAAAACGCATCTAGACTTGTTCTCTAGGTAGCTATCAATAGTAGCTAAAACAAATCGCTCAAATGAAACCTACTTTAGCGAATGCTACGTTGTTATCTCATAGCAATGCGCAATATGTTTTCATAGACACTACTTGCTACGGCTGGCTGCCTATTTAGGTAGCTACCTCTCTCGGCAACCTATCATTAACAGAGTGTATAACAGTCGTTCTTTACCTTAAACACGATATCAAGCACACCCAGCGTTATTAGTCGGACAAATGAAAAACGATATTAACTTGTTACTTACATTTTTCGATTGGCAGTGTTTTTTCCTCCAAATCGGTGTCAATATTTTTGCATTCCATTTTTTTTCATTCAATCATGCGCTTCTCAGCTCGCCCTCTCTGGTCGCAGCTATATTCATTCCTCCGGGCGCCGCGGTGGAAAAACTTGGGGTTTAGTCACTCACTTTAGTCACTCAGCAGCAACACCCAGTCTTATCCCGCTGTCCCGATGGAAAACGCTGGAAGCGAAGAAGAGAGGGAGAGGGGGGATGAACTGGCGTCTTGAAAAGGGAAACGCCACAAAAAATAATTTAAATAAGCAAAACAAAAACAAAAAGTTACAATTGCAAAAGCAAAGCGTAAAAGATAGTCCTCGTGGCTACGACGCCAAAAAACAATCCTTTTATTTAGGCAACGATACGGTGGCAGAAAATAAAACTTCGAAACCCCAAAAAAGGAGAGAAGAGGCACTAATCATGCCACACCAACACAACAGCTGACGGAATAGCTATTGTGCCTATGGTCCCTGCGTGGCCTCCGCGCGGACATTACCAAATGGGCTGGGTATGCACCTTTTTATCGACACTTATCAGACACATTTATCGACCATTTAAAATCGCTATAAATGACACACATGTTCTACAATGTATGCTCTATTAATTTGTCCTTTCGGTCGCCTTGTTAAATTCAACCCACCCAGTGTACCTATATAATACCGCGACTACGCACCCCTCCCATTTTGTCGAATGGTTGCATCTACCGAGGAGCCCAACATGTCGAGGCTATCCGGGTAAAGTAGTTATTTTGGCTGTGATCGCGAAGAGTGAGTCATTGAAAAGAGTATGATTATCAGTGCTAAACTTGTTTAAATCACAGTCGAGTAAGTTATTGATTTTTATCGTATAGTGCATTTGAAAGGACGCAATTATGTACTTTTGGCATATAATATTTTCTACAACAGCGTGATGATGGATTCAAAAGCAAAACAATTGATAGTTATCCCATGGAGTGATTTCAGAAAGCATTTGCCTGAATTTATTATGGGGTTTTTTCTTCGCTTTTTAATATTTTAACTCATTAATAAGCAACCAATATGCGGACAAAACGTAATTATATTTATTGCGCATTTTTTCACCTCTGACATCAAATGTGCAATTTTGCGCCACGTGCTGGCATTACCACGCAATTATGAACTGCACAGCGAGGAACCACACCGTTGCCACATGTTGCTAGTCAACAAATTAGTTGGCTGCTTCAGAGAATCAAATGAAATTCATTACAGATATTCAACCCAGCAAAACAGGTGTTTTTCCACAGTAAACCTTTTTTCGAGGCATATGTGCCCCGAACTCTTCACTTAACAAAATCATGATAAATTGTGGGGTTTTCCAAAACCCATATTTGTTTCTCCCAGCCTGTTTTTCTTTGATTACTTTTAAATGGTCTTGGCGGTGGTACCGGAGGCTGCTGTGAGTCTTGAGCTGGGGGCCTGCTCCATTATTACTTCTGGGGGGGGTTGTGAATTCAAAGCCGCCTGGACTCAGCAGGCCATGGCCTGGTTCCACACTTTGTGGCGTGGCGTGTGGAGGATTCCGTCCCTCTGAAGCTACGCTGCTGTGTGACAAAGTCACCAGAGAGTGTGAAACTTGGCACCTCGGAGAGGATTCCAGTGTGTTTGCGTGGAAGGGGGCAAGAGGAGAAAAAAACGGAAGTTGCTTGAATCTTCAGCTAGAGCTACGTTTCCAGTAGACTATGAGGTAGTCACCTTTTAGTCTTTAAGTATGTTAGTATTTCAGTTCACAAAACACCTGGGTCTAAGAAGATGGGGCAGTACGATCTTTAGATTGTCAACATCCTGGCTCCCTATACCATGCAGTGTCTTGGCTGGCTGGCTGCTATCTACAAGATTTTCCTTTCCTATTTCCGTACAGTTCCTTTGGTTGTAATGGTATGGGGGTGGGGGAACCTTCTGTCTGAACTCATGCTCCCAAATTCCTGCCAAAAGCAGGCCCTTATGCATACTGTGCTGTACAGTTTAAAACCAGCTGTTGGAACCATTGTATTCTGATATGAGAGTGCGTATATCCTTCCAAATAGTTTATGCAGAAACCTGGGTTGAGACAAGTTCATAATTAGGACACATTTTTTGAGTTATACATACAAGTTATTCATACAAAAGCTGACCGTTCAGTTCATTTAGCCTTTTAGGAGTTAGTTACTGCAAAGGCAATTGACAGCAAAAAGTGCTAAACCCAAAGCACCATTCTTGGACTCAGCTGGCCGGCGCTGGTGTGGTCTGGATTCGATACCACACCCTACACCCCATCTCATCTCATCACACCCTACACCTCAGCCAGACCCCTCCGCTCCGCCTCCTCTGGCAAACTGACTGTCCCATCCCTCCAGGCGCCCGGCAGCCACTCCTCACAGTCTCGCCTCTTCTCTGTTCTGACCCCTCGGTGGTGGAACGACCTTCCGCAATCAATTGGGACCGCGGAATCACTTGCGATCTTCCACAAGAGACTCAAAACCCACCTTTTCAGACTCCACTACCACTGAATTCTGTACATCTACTAAATTTTCATCACCACTGCGTACTTGCTCAACACTTCTTGTATATGTATCCCAACTGACTCCTCATAAATAAATAAATTTAAAAAGACTAACCTTTTCCTTCCCAGTGTTACAGGTATGGTACGCAGCTGCCTGCAATGATGTCTATCGCTGTATTACTGCACTGATCTCTTGCGCGAACTATGATTGTTCCTACCATGTATTAATGCACATCTTGTAAGTCGCTCTGAATAAGAGTGTTTGCTAAATGCTTAAAATGTAAAAATGATACTAGACCTTGGGGCATGTGACACACTGAAAACCAGTGTTTTCCTGGACACCCGTCAGCCCCCATGTATGGGGAAAAAATGGTCAATACCCGATTTTGCTGTTATTATTTCATGTATACAGTGTATCACACTGGAGCCTGGCTTTTGGAAGTCATAACCAGGGCAAGTGTTAAGGATAGTCCTTACTCACTGATCTCATTATGACTGGCAAGGCAACACAGTATCTGTTAATGGGAGACATTTCTGCTGCATAGAAATGTCTAACTCGGTGGTTCCCAAACTCGATCCTGGGGACCCACTGTGTATTCTGGGGGGCGGGTTTATCTCTTGATCAATTAATGTTGTTGAAAGTAAGTGTGGAAGATCATTTTTTCCTTAAACTAATTTGAATATAATGCTGGTTTGGCTTGTTGCCAATTTATCTGTCACCGAACTCTTCATTTTCCACAACTGGTTTAGTTTCAGGGACCAGGTGTACACAATTTCAGCAATTAGGCCTCCACTGATTTCACCTCCCAGTCTATAATTGAATCAATTAAAACAAAAAAAGGTAACCTCTTTCTAAAGCAGGGGTGGGCAAGGAGGGCCGTATCCATTTCTGGATTTCATGCCAACTTCTGCTCTTAATGATTTAATTAGCCCAATCATTTATGTGATCTGACATTTTAGCTACATTTCTTGATAAGCCCATGAATGACAGCTGAAGACTGTTCTTGTGTTCCCATATGAAACACGTTACTGTGGTCTAATCTACAAGTAAACCAGCATTGGCGTATCCAACTAATTAGCTAATTATCCAGGATAATTGGTAGAAATAAAAACCTGCATACACAACGGCCCTCCAGGACCGGAATTGCCCACCCCTGTTCTAAAGGAATCGTGTCATATAGCACATTACAGAAAATGAGAGCATTAATTGATCAGAAGGTGCAATCAGCTTAAGTAGGTAAAGAACAATCACATGTCACTACAACTTGAAGTGCATCCCTCCCTCAAGTAAGCAGCCATATACAACACATATTAAAGCAAGTTGAATAAAATTAGATTAGGATGAGATTTTTGTTGTTGTTTTGTTTTTTATATTAGGGGTAGGTGGGTTAAGCGCTAAGGTGCAGTGGTGAATGTTCAAACTTCTATACCACTGTATTTACTGGTTTGTGCCTGTACTGGAGCCACCATACTGCGCTATACTCTTTGTATCTGGTAGGCCATGACAGTGATGTCCCATATCTGGACCGGGCCTGTGTCCTGCCTGGCAGTCTGGGTGCCTGTTAGTCTGTGGCGAAATGACAATGCAGAGCTTCCCCTCTGGGGATTAATGAAGCTTATTCAATTCAAATCAGTTTGATTTATTTATTCAGAAACCTGGCAGGGGGTGAGATGTTTTTAAAAAAAGATACCAGAGTTTGTCTCACTACCCTCCCACCCCACTGCCCCAACTGAAACTTGCACCCCCACCACCTGTGCGCCTCGCTCCTCCTAAGTAAGTTTGGAGCATCTGCCAGAGAGCGACCCTGGGAGGGGAACAATCGGCACGGCCGAGAGGCCATGTCCCGTCTCACAAGGGCCCTGTGGGGAGCCTTTGAGCAGCTGTTAGGCTGCATTAGCACCAAAATCAACCCCCCAAAAGCCACCTGTCACCCCGCAACTGGACTGGGGTTTGGTTGGGGGCGTTTGAGGGGTGCCGAAACACAGCTGACACCCAGCATTCTGACAGGAGGAATTCAAATATAAACCGAAGATCCTTGCAAGATAAAATGAAGCATTAATTTGCACGGGTAAGAAGCCGACCAAGCCGGTTTTAACTTCCTTAGCATGGCTACTGCCACCCCCAAACACACACACACACACACATACAGATGTTAGTGGTGGTGATGAATGGGCCAAACTCTTATTGCCATCTTAGGTTTGCTCCCACGTACAGGATTAATACCAGGACAATTAAATGCACTGCTAATGGGATCATGGGAGAGCATGACATTTAATTTTCTGGAGATGAAAAGGCAATTAAGAATTAATGCACCCTTCCATTCACTGTAGGGGACAGATTACCCTGGAGAGCAGCAAGAAAACTGAATATTCCAATGTTGCAATGTAGGAAGCTACCTATTCCTCATCTCCTGTACTTCTGTTAATATCTTTAAAGCTCATTTGCACACAAGTTAACACCATATCAGGCATAAGAGATGTGATTGCTTTAATGAAGAAGAAAGTTATTTAGACTTTTTTTGGCATTTTGGTATGGTGTTATACATTAGATATGGTATCCTGCTCTGTGCCTGCTCTGTCTACAGACCATTCTTGATGGTCTGCTCACATCCTGGCCTGCTCACACCCTAGCGTGAAATTTGCAGGCAATTGAGATTTGCAGTCATTGGAGTTGCTCACCTCTTTAACCTTGTACCTTCAACTAATGCATGGGCATCACAATCTAGGAGTATGCACTTCTGACCACAGTTTCCCTTTGTTGTTGATGTCTTCTCCATGCCGACAACACCTTAGAGGTTACTCAAATCACAGTCCTTGTGGGCCGAGTACTGCTGTTTTTCCACCCTCCCTTTACCTGGGAGTCTGGTGTGAAGACACCCTGGCCAATCACCTGCACTAATTGTTCAATTACCTCCCTGAGAGAAAATAAAACCAGAACCGATTTTGGATTCGTGGGTCAGTTTTGAGTAACGCTGCCTTACACAATGTTCCTCATGAAACATCAGCAAGCTGAGCAGTCTTCATCACTGGAGCTCCTGTCAAACGTGCCCCAACAATCACCCTTTTCAAAGAATCCTCTCCTCAGAAGTATGTGGGGTGTGAAGCAGTTTCATTGGGATCTGGAATTCTGAGTCCGGAATCTTTTCATCAAAATGGCCAGCTTTTGCCCACGTGAACTAGCATTTCTCTCACTCTCACGAAAGCAAGGTGACTTTTACAGCAAGTATGAATGAACAAAACAAGCCATATGACTGTGGGCCGGGCTGCGGATGTTAGGTCAACCATGCGTGTAAACAGCATACAATACGCTTGATACAGGTAACTGCCAAAATAAAGGTAAAAACCTGGGGGGGGGGACACTCAAATGGCCCTGGCCCGGATTAAGAGAGCCCTAGCCAAGCGGGCTCTTTGGAAAGGGGAGGGCCGAGCCCATACTCCATTTAAAGGATCCCTCATTTACTAAAGTGTTGCCTGTATTTTGCCAGTTATCTGTATACTAGCAGGCCCACAACCCCTGTATAAACTCATCTTCACCATCTCTCCAAGCAATAATCTTATTTATAATGAATAATCTTGCTCATAATATCTCACTATCTCTTCTCCATGGATAATGTGTGTATAGTTGACCCACATTTACTTTGTATGTTATTTATCCCACCCACCTCCATTCACCTAATTAAGAAAAAGAAAAAAAGGAAATTATGAATTATACTTCTACCCACATTGTTGGTGCGTTACCTTTGAAATATATATGCTCAGACTGTTAGAGAAATTGGCATTCATTTTTTTAAGAGCATGTTTAAAAATAGCCCCCACTCCCAATCCCAGCCTCCGCCCTGTACAGTGAGCTTGAGATTCTAAAACCAGTTGAGTAAAATATTACCCGTCAAAAATGTTCTACAGCCTGAAAGTATGCCTCAAGAGCCACCCAACATCCCTGAAGCAAGACTGCAATGAGTCGCACATTTTTAGGACTGTGTCATTCATCAGCATGACTGACCCACGGTGGCAAGTTAGCCTCTGAGCAAAGGATTCCGGGAGAGTTAGCCATTTAAACCGATTTTGCAAACTGCTTCTCATATGCACCTTTATTTCCATAACAAATAACGACATAGTGGAACAACTTAGAGAAAGGTCATGGGTATTAAACAAATAATGTATTTTCAAAACAAATCTGCCCAATATTCACATTTCTCTGTCCTATATTACAGTTATTTTACTATATACCATGTCATAAAAACTTTTAAAAAACGAATGTAATTAACACATTTTTTCACAATGAATGTGATATATGCTTCACTGTATAGAATCCGTGCATTATATTAGAGTGGGAGCAATTGCCAGACATTAGCAAAGTCAAGCGGTTGACAGTGTGAAGGGAAGCAGAAAGGTTTTAAGACAAGAAAAGGACAAACAGAGAGAGCATTCAAGTAGCAAGATGCCACTATGCACAGAATACTAAAAAGGTCCCTAGTTCCTTGAGTGTGTTCAACGCAAACCAAATATGCATGACCCACTTAGACAAGGTAAAAAAAAATCTACGGAATGAGAATACTGGCTGCGTACACTTTCTTTACCAGCCTGGAAGAGTTGCCAACTAAGCGCTGTTTAAAATAAAACAAAAACCCTTCCTTCCTTTTTAAAACCTCACACCCACCCCCACCTTCCAAAGCCCCCCACACCCCTCCCATTTTACCTTTGTGTCAGAGCACGCTTCTTTTCTCTTTCCTTTTTAAGCTCTTAATACATTCCCCCTTTCTTTTGTCTCTCCTTTTCTCCTTGTATCCCTCTTCTTCTCCCCCTTTCATCTTGGTAAGAAACAGCACCCCCCTTTCTTTTCTTGTTATCCCTCTTTCTACTTATGAGCCGCCCCCACAACCCCCTCTGTCTGTCCTCTACACTTTTCAAACATAGGCTTCAATAGAGCACACACAAGCGGTGGCAGAAGATCCACAAGTGCCTGGTGTTTGAGGCTGAAAATGTACACAGACGGCATACATCACCCCCAAGACTCATTCTCTATATTTCTGAACACAAGCTAGTTTGCTGCATATCTGCAGGCATCGCTTTATCCACATAACCACCCAGAGGACATCAGAGGCTATGCAGGCGAGCAGAGAACAGTTAAACTTATCAGCTGACATAAATCACAACAAGTGAAATGCTGCATTCCTGCGGCAATGTTAACAGTGCCACTCTGTGCCTCAGGACATTGGAGCCACGCGCGCGCACACACACACACACGCAAACATGCACATTCACACACACACACACATTCACACAAACACACGCGCACACATTCAGACAAACACAGTCACACACACTAATTTGTTCATTCCACCAAACATTGATTCGACACCATCCCGAATTGATTACTCCTTTTCTTGTGCTGCAAAACTATCACAGTTTCACTCTCACAGCAGCAGGGGAAAAACATTAGCTGAAATTCCCTTTCCTCTCGTGCAGAGAAAATGGAATATTTGTCACACAGGACTTAGGGACTCAGTGTTCTCTTTCACCAGCTGGTAGAGTATCAGTGCTGAAGGAAGGGGGAAGCTTGGGTTGTTGTGCCCCTTTAGTCTTACAGACAGAAATTAAAACATATTAAATCAGTTTTTTCCACAATTATTTCCACATATTACCCTACAAAGAAATCTCAAAATTTCTGAACATTAATAAAAAATTAAAAAATGGAATTTTTATTTTAAGGTGATTTAAAATGGTGTGCAGACTTTAAAGGGGCCACTGCATATCAGGAATAACGATTCAGAAATCTTTTATTAAAAAATGCTGGTCCCCATTCTTGCATTTTAGTTTTTGTGAGTCTCTCCTTCTCACAGAAACACAGGACCACACCAGCTATGTCGGGTTTATTGTATTGCATAGCTGGGGGTTTTTCCTTTCCAAACCTGAATAGACAAATGTTATTGCAGAGGTACCACATGGGGCCCAGAGGGTGAGTTTGTGAAGAGGTGCTGTGGCACAGGATGTTAATGAACAAGGATAAAAGAATCAGGAGAGACAAGATGAGAGGAGAGAAAATGGCAAAAAAAATGCCCCCCCAGCCCACTACTCCCTCATCAATACTCATATAGGCACAAGCGTGTGCACACACACAGGAGGGAGAACACACCCACTTCTTTCTTCTTCTCTTTCACCTAAAGAGGTGATTAAGAGAGAGGGATGATGTGGGGTTGCAACTGCACTCCTGCAGTCCACACACACATACATCACACACACACTCACACAAACACTTAACCGCACACGTACACACACACTCTCACACGCACACACACACACACACTTAATGACACATACACACATACACTTAACAACACACACACAACACCCTCATTAAATCCTGAGATAGCCATGTGTGCTACTGGCTTGCAGCCCTGCAATTAGTGAGGGGCAAACCGCACAAAAGACACGTGATGACAACAGAGAGAAACGAACAGAACTGAAAGAGGAGACAGAGGAAGGAGGGCAGACGGACAGATGTGCAAAACCCAAACAGGCAAACCCAGAACCGCGGGTGTCTCGGCTAATCATTTAACAGTATACAGCCGCCAGACGGAAGCGACACTGAGAACAGTAGTGTTCACACATTTATCTGCATTGTAGCTACATACAAGAACGTTTTCACAAATTTGTTACAAGAACGCGGGCTGCACCGTGTTTTAGAACACGTCACCGAGCGAGGCCATTCCGTGGCAAATCAAGCGCTGCTCTATTTTAATATCAAAAGCTTTCTTTTGACAAATCGCTAACGAATAGATTTCGCGTGAACAAAGTCACGATTTCAGACAGATCTTCTGTTCTTTCAGACAGATTCATATACAAGCCACTCCTTTATATCTCCCAGGCAGCAGATTAGAGCATTCCGGAGAATATTGCGCACGGAGGAATTCTCCGTGAAACGGTGGTGATGTCTGCGCGCTGACAGAGGAACGAACGCGTGTCCCGTTGGATCCCTTGCCAGAGAGGGGAAACATTTCTCCTGTCGCATTAAATCAATGAACGTGAAATATGTTGCAAGTCACCAGCCAGAAGCATGGGGATTGATGTTTTAGAAAGATTTAGAGGATTCTTGTTTCTCAGGCTCAGTCTGACCACCGTGACAAAGACCCTAAGGGTCATATCCCATGAATGGCCATGTTAAACTGTGGCCCCATGGCTCTATTTGATACGTAACGTCACCACCAGGTCCGCTGTGTCAGTTTATGCCCTTATGTGCTGGTCTTTTACACCCTTACGGGACTTATGCACGGGTGAATCACATGTATTATTTGACATTTCACTCTTGATGTATACCACACAATGTCACATTTACTTCACAGGTATTCACATGTGATCATATCTATATGTGTTTTATTTTTTTTGAAATTTCACTTGTGAAATTCATGTGATTTTTCCATTTACACAGGGAGTGTGGGACGGTTGCTAGCAGGGATGGATAAAGATTTAATGTAAAAATATGTTTTAAAAAATCATTATAATTATACATTTGAAAAAAGATATATAGAATACAGATGACAAAACAGACTATATCAGGCGTTTTTATCGCTCTGACATTGCACTATTCAGTCTAAGGGCCTGTTCAGTTTCACCAAAGGGAATTAAGGTTCAGCAACACCTCAGCAACACACCCTATAGAGGAGAACAATACAAAAAAACCCCTTCTCTGGCATGTTCACTGTGCTATTACAGAATTGCATAGGTGTCCATCCGCGGAATATATCCGCGATGTCCTCTCTCAGCGGAGATATACATAAATATGGCAGGTTCTCGTAATTATTATTATTATTATTAATACTATTACTTATACCAGGGCTTGGGTAAATACTCTATTTTGATTGGTGGAGATGGTGTTGATTATTTAATGGTAAACCGCAGGAGAAACATAGAAATGCACGGCTATGAATTAGGCTAGATCCAGTGAAAGTGGCCTTATTACGGCTCCAAATCAATGAACAAGACGTTAAACATTGTATTTCAACTGAAAATCAGATTCACAACAAAAATAACGGCAAAAAGTTAACAACAACAACACAGCTCTAAAACAATTCTGTTTCATTGTATTTTAGTCAGCTGTGGAACGGGTTTACAATGTGATCGCTGTGCAGAATGAGGCGGGTCAGTGGACAACCCAACCACTCGTCGTTGGTCCAGTCACAGCCGGCTCACGTTGACCTAATTTTGTTCCGGAGCTTCACCTGCACCTGCGCAACGCAACGCCACACCACTCTGAACTCCACAGTGAGTGACGAATCTGCACTGCACCTAAAAAAGGAAACCTGCTTATCACTCGAGTAACTTGTCTTTAATAGACATCGCCTAATGTTTAAAAAAAAAAATTATGCAGTTTCTCATTTGCAACATCATTGTTTTTATGAAGAAAACGATAACCAGACGAATGTTTAATTGCATGCATCGTCGGGCCTACACTCCGAAGCCGAATGAATGAAGATGCCTGTAGTAAAATTATATAATAGCACAGTGAACATGCCAGAGAAGGGTTTTTTTTTGTATTGTTCTACTCCAGGGGTGGCCAACCCGCGGCTCCCGAGCCGCATGCGGCTCTTTGCCTGGTTTCATGCGGCTCTTACGTTCATATCGAAGTTTGTGTTTTTTTTTTTTTTTTTATGTTCGCTTCGCTTGAGTTCAATACGGTATTTTTCGTCAAACGCGCACCGCTCGCAACCTTTTTTGCACCACGGACTGGTTTCATGCACCGGGTTTAAAATGAGGAGGGGCGCAATTTTTTGTATTCCTCTTACCACCCCCCCCCCCGGTCCGCGAAATAAATGAACTGGTGTCCGGTTTTATTTCGCGTGTAGCACCCCGGTGATGTGGCTCTTTGCGGTAACACAGTAAAAAATGTGGCTCTTAGTCTCTGACTGGTTGGCCACCCCTGTTCTACTCTATAGGGTGTGTTGCTGAGGTGTTGCTGAACCTTAATTCCCTTTGGTGAAACTGAACAGGCCCTTAGACTGAATAGTGCAATGTCAGAGCGATAAAAACGCCTGATATAGTCTGTTTTGTCATCTGTATTTTATATATCTTTTTTCAAATGTATAATTATAATGATTTTTTAAAACATATTTTTACATTAAATCGTTATCCATCCCTGCTAGCAACCGTCCCACACTCCCTGTGATAACTTCCCGAATGGAAAAATCACATGAATTTCACAAGTGAAATTTCAAAAAAATAAAACACATATAGATATGATCACATGTGAATACCTGTGAAGTAAATGTGACATTGTGTGGTATACATCAAGAGTGAAATAATACATGTGATTCACCCGTGCATAAGTCCCGTAAGGGTGTAAAACACCAGCACATAAGGGCATAATAGCATGCCTGTTTTTTTATGCTCAAACAAGCACCGACACTGCAGGTGATTTATCAGCGGCGGTATCTTGTCCGCGCCACCTCCAGCTCGGCCCTCCGTGTCTATTGCGTAACGGTAGCGCCGAGGAACGGGTTTTACGATGCGATCGCCGTGCAGAGAGAGGTGGGTCAGTGGGCAACCCAGCCGCTCGTCCATAGCCGTCGGGGGTCCAGTCACAGCCGGGTCAGGTTGACCTTCGACGGGCGATAGGGCAGATTTACCGCCGTATTCTCGCTTCGTTACCAGGAGCCTCATTGTACGTTTTTATCGGGCAGTATCTCAGATGTCAGACTGGATTAAAGGGAGTCAGAACAGTGTTGGTAAGAGAGTGTGGGAGAGTTACATCCTCTTTTATGTTTCTCTTTGGGAGTCTGGTGGGCAAGAGGGAAAATCACTGCCTTGGTCAGGGTTCTGCAGTGTTATGAGGCGAGAACGAAATGCTACTTCACATTAGGTTACCCTCTGGTACGGTTTTCGGAGAGATAATTCACATGAATTTCAGATGTGAAATGGGCAAAAAACACATGTATGTATGTGATCACGTGAGGTACATGCGACAATGTGTGGTATACATGTGGAAATGTGTGGTATACATGTCAAGCATGCGTTAAATGTCTTTTCCCGTATGGGTTCTCCTGTGGTCATTCACACAGACACTGCTAACCGCACACCCCCTTGCTAGCGCGCATGGTGTTACACCAACAGATGAGTCATAAAACGTATGCTGCCCATGCCTCTATTGCCTGTGTGTGTTTTGTGGCCCATCATAGGCAACAGGTGAGGTCAATGGTCACACTGTTTATTGGGGTTGTTGTGAGGGTCTGAATTGTGAGGGGCGGGGCAGTTAGTGGTTTGAGGTGACAACGTTAGCACTTCTGTTTGCAGTGTGATTCAAATGGAGGGGTGGTGGGGTGGTTTGCAGGGAATTAGGGATATGTGCCGGGGGCGGGGGGCTCCTGGCATGAGACTGGAACCTGGCGGGCTCCCCCATCTCCCCTTCCCCCAACAGTGTGCCTTCAGTGCTGCATGGGCCAGGCTGCTGCACACCCCCATCTCCCCCAAACCACCCACGGGCGGGGAACCCCCAAGGCCTTCCTGCCCTTAGCTACTCCTTACACTCATTCACTGACCACCCCCCCCCCCCCCCACCCCAAATGGCTGAAGAACCCCCTCACACCCTCCCCCCCAACACTGCCAGAAATGCATGTTCATTACCATGACAAACCAGAGCAAGAGAGAGAAAAGAAGGAGCATGTGTGTGTCTGAGACAGAGAAAGAGAGAGAGAGAGAGTAGGACTCCCTGATGAACTCTGCCCTCCTCTGAAAGCGTGCATTCCTCTCCTCCTCTCCTCTCCTCTCCTCTCATCTCTCTGTCTGCATTCCTCCAGCCTCCACAAGGCACATGAGCTCACACTGCAATCTGCTCTGACCTTGCATTCTCCAACCGGGCTTTAGTATATTCACACATGTTTTACGTCACACAGCCTGAGCTGACTGAAACACCTTTGCAATCTGAAAGGCCTGATGAAGGTCCTTTGGGCCAAAACATTGTTTCAATTAAGTGAAGTTTAGCAAGAGTTGCTAGTGTGTGGGAGTTTTCCTTTCAGAAAAAAACTAAAAAACATTTTGTGGTTCCTAGAGATTGAGTTTTTTGTTTTGTGTTACATACTTCAAGACTTGTTTAGGATTCACACAAATCTTTTTCCTACTCTTTTTTTAAATAGGTCACTGAAATAATCCTGCCTGGGCCAGAGGAAAGATACAGGTATTGCTCCATGACACTTGGCTTCCCCGTTGTGTGTTGATGGGAAGCTAAATGGACGGCTGTCTGTGGGGGAGGCCGGCCAGGCTATGCTAATACACTGGTCATTAATGGACAAAGGTCTCCCTCAGGACAGCTTCACCTTCTACATTTTCAACATCATGCCCCCTGATTGGTGCATACCACTGAGGATCTTGGTCTCACTGCTCAACAGCGCCCACACTGGTCAATAGACAGCAGTGATCTGCCTTAGCCAGTTGTGTCAAGTGCATTTCTTTGGCAGCAATCATGGAATGTGCCTGTGGCTACATTACAATACAGGAATTTAGCAGACGCTTTTATACAGAGCAACTTACACAGTTTACATTTACTTTACATACAATGCATCTATACAGCTGGATATTTACTAAAGCAATTCAAGTATCATGCTCAAGAGTACAATGGCAGTGCCCCACCTGGGAATCGAACCCTTCGCATTACAAGCCCAGTTCCCTAACCATTATATTACACTGGTTTAAATTTGGCCATTACAAAAAATTGGAAAAGGACAGCATTCTCAAATAGAAATTTACATGTATTTGAAATAATGCATGGACATGTTTCAGCGCACAGACTTCCTCAGTGTGCATACGACTAAAGACAAAGGACTCTTAAAGAGCCAGAATCAAACAGATCCACACAATCGACCAATTAGATGTCACAAATAACATGCCAAATGTACAATTAATCAATTAAGAAAATCACAATATTGGCAATTACATTGCTTATCAATTACTTATCAATCCAAGTTATTCTAGTTTTTTTTATTTTTAATGAATGTTCAGAAATGTGGAGAATTTTTTTCACTTGGAAGTTGTAGGGTAAAATGTGTAAATAAAGGTGGAAAAAGTATTTTAATGTTTTTATTTTTGTTTTTTTACGAATTTGTTTCTGATTTTAGCCCATTTTCCCCCAATTTAGTAGCCAATTACACCCGTTATTTTTCATGTCCCCCCCCTCGTATTGTGAGTTCACTGCCGTAGCCCTGTGACAAAGGCGAAGTATCGTCTCCTCCGAGACAGGGTGTAGACTTTAAAAGGGCACTGTATATCCCACAGATAAATACAAAAATGCGCACATACTGTCAGCTATCAAGATGATAAAACCCACATTTAAAGGGGCAGGGTAGGATGGGGCTGTGGGCAATGCTCTGGTCTCCCTGGCAACATTAGGCCACCACAAGCTGCCAGAACAACTTAAATGTGCCTTGACATAGATTCTGGTGTTTGGAACACTATTGGAGGGACACAACACTATTCTTCCATGAGAAATTCCATCATTTGGTGTTTTGTTGATGGTGGTGGATAACGCTGTCTCAGGCGTCGCTCCAGAATATCCCATAAGTATTCAATTGGGCTGAGATATGGTGACTGAGACGACCATGGCATGTCATTTACATCATTTTAATGCTTATCAAACCATTCAGTGACCACTTGTGCCCTGTGGATGGGGCCATTGTCATCCTGAAAGAGACCACTCCCATCGGGATAGAAATGCTTCACCACAGGATGAAGGTGATCACTGAATGGATTTACATTTATTAGCGTTTACCTTGCCCTCTAAGGGGTTGAGTGGACTTAAACCATGGCAGGAAAATGCACCATGCACCATAAGAGCCACTAGAAACCTTAATTTACTTAAGTGTTTCCTTTATTTTGTATATCTGTATTTTTATACCTAAATGCACATATATAGTTCCTGTTGTAAGTCGACTTGGTTAAGAGTGTCTGCTAAATTAATGTAATGTGGATGTAAGTTGACTGTTGGCTCAGGGTGCATTAAGCCTGTATTAAGCCTATTAATATAGGCTTTTGCGTTTTTGTTGAATATCCCCAGGTGTTCCGGTTCGCGCTGGAAGAAGCCGGCCGCCCTCTTTCACTCTGCCAGACGTTAACACGGCGTGACGGAGCAGCGTTCACAAATCTCAGTTTTTCTTTGAGCGTACGCCATGCATATTGTACAGTTGTACTGTGTGGAAGCCGGCCAGAAAACAAATCAAGCACGGGAACTGAAAGTGTACTCAAAGATTAAGCTGCTGCCTGTCTGCATCATTTTCCAGCAAACTGGTGACAAGGGTGGCTATTGACTCAACCTAAATTTCCATTTAACTCCGGTTAGGCTGGCAGCAATGAGATTACATGTGTCTCAGCGTTTGCTAGTTTGGCAACAACAAGCGCGATTGAAATGCAACCGAATCATCAGGTTTGAGGAGCGCTGAGGAGGGGCCGATGTTCGGCGCGGTAATTCGCTGCATTGATACTTTAATGACATTTCCCCCGCCAGTTATTCCGCATGGAAGCGCACGCCGTCCACGTGCACTGTCTTCGGTCGCACCTGGCTCAGCGCTCCCTCTGCAGAACCGAGAGCAGCTGTTAAAATAGGGAGCTCCACTTACACAAACATCAGATATTCACGTAGCGTTGTGCGTTCCCGCGCTATTAGGAAACAGCATTCACTACAATGCGGGTTTAACACAACGCGACAAAACCACAATACAAATAGCCTACATAAAAATTGCACTTATTTATAGCGCTTGCAATACATTTCCCTGTTTAGTAACGTTCCTTGCGGCAGTGCAATAAAGCAAAATGCAACTGCCTTTAACTGGCCATGCGGTTTATTTACGGCAGGCCAGGGGCACAGAGAGCTAATGAAAGAGCACAGATAAATCATCCAGCTGTACGCAAACAAACACTCCCACTTCCGCCCACGCTGCTTTTGACAAGGTCGGATGTCATATCGGCTAAGACAAGCCTTTGCAGGAAGCGTAATTGGAACAAAAAATCCAGGGGAAGTTAAGATACAGGAAGGCCCCTGTTCAATCTAACTGAAAAGGAAAGCTTACATTGTCCTTAACCCTTTGAGGAGCACTGTCACAGTGTGATGTTTAATCTAGAAAATGCCCGAACATTTGAATTGATGATATCATAAAGGGCTGTTAATGGCATCCTCAGAGAACTCTATTCCAGAATAGAACACTGTGAATTAGATCGAGGACTCACTCATCAAAGGGTTAACTTATTTTTGAGTACCGAGTGTTAGATGTTTCCCTACCTCTCTTGGAACAGCATGAGTACCACGGTCCCCTAGATAAGTGGAAAAATGCTACATTAAAAAAAACCCCTAAAAAACCCAATGGCCTACATCACTTGAACAAATCCATCAGCCAAACCCTGCGAGTGTGGCGCAGAGGAACAAACCGCAGACCATGTCATCCTGGATTCCCCGATTTATCGGGCACCCAATGGGATCCATGGTCTGTTGGCTTTGGACGACGACACGGTGACATGGCTGCTGGAGATGTGCCCCGAAATATAGTCCGGGTGAACCCCCCCTAGGCTTGAGGTGGTAAAAGGATAGCCCCTCGGCCCCAAGCCTAGGGGAGCAGAAAAAGAATATACCCAAACGAAGAAGAAGAGTCAAAACCTAAGGTCAAAATGCAGGTATATAGATAGAATCTTACTGCCTTACTGACATTTATTTGGCAAATTCCCTCCAACTGGCCCAGATCAGGTCCTTGGATAAGACGGTCCCAGTTCTCATTTTCTTTCCTCCTTGTACTCGTGCCTTTGTACAGCGCTGAACAGACGTCGGACCTTATCGTTGAAATAACCGACCCGTAACGGCAATGTCAGCACGTGTGCTCTCGCCCTGAGCCCTGAGCCTCTCTCTCGGTAAATCACATAGCTCGTGTCGTGCTGCATCTTGCCCTTCCAGAAGTGGCATTTGCTTGCGGCTTGGATCACAGAACGAGTCGGTGAGTCAGATAGCCTCGCATGCGCGTCAGATGTTGGAATCTGGAGCGTCGGGACATGCTGTTAAACGGAGCTGTAAATGCAAATGCCTTTCATCCGTCATGGTGCATGGAAAGGCCTTGATGCGGCTCGCCGTTCAAACGAGAGGCAATCGGCCTTGAGCCTGTGATTTTCTCGAAGGTCAGTCACACTGCGACGGGCTGCGCAGGCAATTCCGTGTTACTGTTTCATTACAGGGAGAGGTAATAACGCATGTGGGCCCTGACCTACATCATCTAATATATCTAATATAGGGAGAAAAAAATAATACCCAAATAAACCCCTTAACAGTAATTTCTCTAAACAATTTATTATGATGAAAAAGACTGAGATGAAACCAGTGATCATAATTCATAATAATAATAATATTCCATTCAATGTAATACATAAATCAAACCCAAAGCTATATTCAAAAGCTAGATTAAAGGGGGTCCCCTGAGGGGCGTGAACGGTAAAGGCACTTGTTGTGCAGGTTTCCCACTGCAGCCTGGGTTCAAGCCCAGCGCCTGACGGGAGTCCTGTTCGAGGGCAGAGATTAGCTGTCCGCCCCAGGAGGGATGGAGTGAGGGAAGCAACTGGCTCTGTACGTGTCGGAGTGACGGTCCATGGCTTGGCGAGTTCTGTCTCGGAGTAGACGGTTTGGTTCACCTTTGCTGTAGGCAGTTGACACAGACAAGGGTATAATTGGCCTTATCTAAAAATTGTTAGAAAAACTGGAAAAATATGAAAGAAAAAAGCTATCAAGTGTTTTGTGATGTTAATGAAGTCCTCGAAACCGCCTATTTCACTGTACGTTAATGACCTGTACCGCACAGCTGATGTTATTGTAGCGGCTAACCACACTGTTCCCCGCGTACAGACAGAAAGCGTGTTTATACAATAAGGCTTTACATTACACCATAACTCCTCAGAGAGGGGGGCTTGGAACGAGCCCCCAATGATTTGTCCGGGACAGCGGGGAGAGGAAGGAGGGAGGGGGGGCTGCAGCAGCGAGGAGGAAGGGGGGGCACATTGGAGGTGCCCTAATCCTTGAAGGCCTGGGCCTCCCATAGAGAGGCCTCTGCACAATCCCTGACAGAAATCCTCATTATTCCCTCACTCAATGGATTAGCCACACTTCCAGCCACTGCAAGGGGGAAGGAAAGAGAGGGGGGGGGGGATTTAGGAGGCAGAGAAGGGGAGGGGGAGGAGGAGAGGAGGAAATGGAAGATTGATCCTGGGCAGGTGGGTAAGCGGGGGATTTGGGTAAGGTGTTGGGTTGGGGTGGGGGTTGATCTCTACCTAGTGACGATGCTGATGCAACCACGAACCATTGTCACTGTCAGCATCCAGCGAAAAACAGGGGCCGTGAAAATCCCATTAGGTGGGATTGCAACTCTGAAGTTGTAAAGAAAGTGCCCGGTGTGATATGCTAAGTGTGCAGTACCAAAAAAAGAGCCCCCCCCAATCCCTGTAAGCCAAACCTGACTGATGAAGTGGCTTTGAAGTGCTTTATTCTCTATTTCACTGCCTCCAATGGCGCTAACTGTCTTTCCGCTTCCTTTGGAAAAGGAAGCCTTATGCAACCCTTTTGCTGAAATGTTAGGCCAATGTTTTTTTCCGCCCGTGCTGTCCTGGGGCTCTGGCTGGCTCTGCGGTTGAAACAGAAACGTAAACTGAAATGATTAGAGTGCAAATAAATGACATTGAAACGGCCTGCTGTCTAACCGCTCTCCGATTGCCGAGGTGTGAATCAGAACCTTACTACAGAACCAACTTCAGCTAATTAGCCCCCTCCAGAATAATCACCAGTCACAACAAACAGCCCTATCGCATCCAATTAGATAAGCGCGCGATAGCACGTTTCTGATGTGTCTAATTCCGCTCAAAGCGGGATCTCATTAAAGCGAGGCCGTTTCTCTCATTCAGTTAGCCTCTCCTGTGAATATTTCACAAAGGGGGAGGAGTTATTTGCTCCAACCATGCACTACACCACCTGATTTCAATAATTAGTTTACCTGTTTGGTCCAAGAGGTGAGCTAGTAAGTGAAATCAGGTGTAGTGTGTGGTTGGAACAAATACCTGCAGACACGGTGGCCCTCGAGGCCTGGAATTGAATAGCCCTGTGCTACGGTATAATGACGAGGCAACAATTCTGGATGGTTACAGCATTGGCCACATTATCCTTCCAAAATGTATAACGGCAGCGCAGACACACACACAGACACAAATCCAAAGACTCCAAACAATTTGTACACCTGAACGAATGTCTACACAATACACATAATCAGGCCCACGTTCATTCAAAATGCGTGGGTTTTTTGTCCATTGCAAAGTGCTCCTTTGTTGTTTCGGACTTCTTACACATTTGTAAGTTTCAGTGAACACTGTTCACTGTTTACAATGTTCAAGAGCGGGGGGAAACAGTAACAGCTGCTTATAGCTGCTTTATAAACATTAAGAACAAAGGGTTGATTTAGACCCGAGTGCCTGCTGCAGCCCTAACGGAAAAAAACACACAAATTTGACACGTCAAATGTCCAAAAAACATCTATAGCCCATTATAAGTGATCTGTGAATACCTGAGAAGTTACTGTGGTAACGTGACAATAACAATGTGTACTTGTGGAAATGTGTGATTCACGTGCATAATTCGTGTGATTTTTTTCCGTAAGGGACATTAAAAGCCACCATCGATAATCGATACCAAGATGTGTTTTGCATTGGGAGGAGAAGGTCTTAAAAAGAACTGTTGGAGTAATCGTTAGGGTTGCCAACAGTCCTGTATGTATGCATGCCTCATATTTCAGCCAAAAAACAGTGTGTCCGATACAGCACGGCCTGTCCTGTATTTTGCGCTGTTGAGAATTTCCAACCTAATTAGTGTAGCTATATGGTTACCGTGCACTGCAAGTGTAAGTAATTATATTTTTTTTAAACAGAAGTATATAGTCCCTCCCCACTCCAAAATATTACATCACTGTGTTATGTCCCATATCCGGGCAGAGGCAATGTTGACAACCACTGTACTCAAAAAATAAAGAAGTGGTTCGCACTCAAAAATGAATTCAATGGCCATTTAATTGTATTGGGCACAGGGGAAATGAGCACAAACGTTTTGGTCAAAGCCTTCTTCAATGTGCCGTGACAAGGAAAGGTGTGTTGTGCAATTGAAAAAGTGAAATGATGTCAAAAGCATTTTTACCTCTCGTTAGAGAACCTTGTTAAGGAACTGGCTAACTTTTTTGAATGTCTGCTTGATGATATGTATTTATGTTATGTCTCTGACAATCCAGCTCTCTCATTGACTATCTCTTTAACTACGGGTGTGTTGAGAAAACAAACTGTTTTGCTACAGTTGCTATTGAATGCCCTGTTTGCTCTTGATGTTGTTGACGTATTTAAGAATCGCGTGTCACATGTGTAAGAATATAATTTTTAGTGCATATAAGAAACATGACATTTGGTCTGAGAGCACACAGATGAGGTTTGCCATTGACACCCCAATGGCTGAGCCAGGAGATGTCTTGTAACAATATTGTCTCTGGTCCAATCAGACAGGGCCCTGCATCTCATCCCCCAGTTTGGATTCATGCAAATGTACCTGTTAAACTATATAAAACCACAGTATGAACTAGTGTTTGTTGAACATTTTATAACATGCTTTTGTTCCTGCAGCTGCTTATGTAATTCAAGTTTCCTGTCTTCCGTTACGAACATCGGGTCCGTCTCTTCATCAGGACGGAGATCATTTTACTTTGATTCAGTGTTTTGGATTTGGCCAACACATTGTACACAGCAGGGGCGTGCACAGACATTTTGAGGGCAGTGGCTCAAGCCAAGAAAAAGTTTATAATTACAACGGCAATTTAATTAGGTTTAATAACAGTAATCATAATTATAACAATGACAGCAGAAGCAAAAACAACACAATAAAAATAATACGGTTTCTTTCAGCTAAACTCACCCTACTTGTATTCCATATCACAGGCTCACACCTGATGTTTTCAATAACCTATTTGCCCCTCGTTAAGGAACATGTGAGACACCTGTTGGCTCAGTTCATTTTAAATGATACTGTGCACTTTTCCCTCCCGCTGTAACAAAAATCAGCATACACAAGGGGTCCCCAGGACCGAGTTTGGGAAGTCCTGCTGTAGACAACCCTAGCACTCCCAGAACCAAGGTCACATGTGCACAGTGGCGCAGTTGCCGAGTGCAGCATTCCGAGCATTCCCAGAGAAACAAGTGTTACCCTAATTCAAGCTGAACTGTACAGCCAGTTTTTCAATGGCGACAGGGTCGCTAAGTCCAGTTAAGACCTATAAGAAAATCATCTATCCATCCCTCTAAAGCAACACAAACTAGATTACTGAAAGGTCTGCAGATTAATATAATGCAATGGAAGAGTTGAGAAGGTGTTGGTCTCATTTCATAGATTGAGGTTGGGGGGTGGGATGGATGGATGGAAGAAAATCATCTATCCATCCCTCTAAAGCAACACAAACTAGATTACCGAAAGGTCTGCAGATTAATATAATGCAGAATGACCCCTCATTTCAGAATTGGGGGTGGGGGGGGAGGCAGATCAGAATGACCAAATGGAGATCAGCCAAACACAACCACTGTATCACTTTCATTCAAATCAAGAGCTAGGGCAAAGAAAGGATGAAAGTCGATACTTAATATGCAAATTGGCCTCACGTTCACATAATGGTCAGGAAATATGAGGCACGTGGTGAGAATGCAGCCGCACTCCGGGTCGAATAGTGTGTCTACATATGGCGGTCTCTCCTGGTTGTCCTCTCGACACAGCCTTGTATTTGGGGTAATAAAGATATAATTGGTAATAAAAGTCTTCCCGGCTGGGCCTGTTTAAAGTGCTATGCAAACAGTGCAGGTAGTTACAGCTGTTGTTGTTGAGCGATGACTGAGCCAAAACTGTGAAGAGTGCTCAGTGAATCACTGCTTTTAACCAATCATTGTGGTTTGCTGTGGAGAAACAACAGAGTTCTGATTGGTTCAAACAAATCTGTGAATAACAGCTTTATTGTAGCCCTGCCCATTACAAACCATAGATTCTAGGGACTAACCAGATACTCAGCGCCTGGGTTTCTTCTGTCCTCCCTGCTACTTAACATCAGGAGGTTCCGGTTTCTGAGTTTCTGGTGCCATATTACAGTACAAAACACCAATTGCCATTACAGTATTGTCCTTGTTCTTACTCATTAATACATTTTCAGAAGATTGATGAAATCGGATTGTTTTGGCTTCAGGTTTTGGTAGGGAGACAGAACTTCTTAAGAATAACGGAGCCGAGTATCTGGTAAGTCTAAAGAATCTGTAACAAAATCTCATTCCAACCTCAGGTGTTAAAGCCAGGTATGCAGGTAATCTGGATGTTGTTTCAGGCCACTTCTCCCATGGCATCATGGGAAGGCCACCACTGTAAAAAAACAAACACAAAATACATGCGCACACACACACACAATATGCACACAATGCCACATTGTGTTCCACAGAGTGCTTAACTCAAAACCGTAGCAGCCATTTTAACTACCACAAACAAACAGTTTGCCATGACAACATTGCCACCCCACGCAGGTAACTAGAGTAATTTTCTGTTTCTCTCTTTAAAGTGGGGGGTCTAGGGGTTCCCAGGGATCCGTGAAGAAGTCCCTTGGGGTCCTCAGCAATACTGGACAAAATAAACATTTTCCCCATTTTTGGAATATTTTGCACATATTACCATGTTTCATAAATGACATATTTTTGATCAAATAAGCTATGTCTGGTTTACTCATACTTGGTAATATTGTGATCATTGCATCTATCAAGTATTTGGTTTGCTACATTTGCTACACATCTTGTATAAAACTGAAATACACTACATTACATAATTTTTCAGTTTTTGGAAAAAACTTTTTTTAACCTCTGGCAGTTTACCACTGGACTTGAACTGCTTACATTTCAGTAAAAACTGGAAAATAGGGGTGTTCTAAAACCTTTGACCGGTAGTGTATAATGCCATCGTGATAGTGTGTTAAATAGCTCCACTGCATTGCAGCTTGTATAGGATGCTGGGGTAAAGGTGTCAAACCATGTCAATCAATGTATAGAGGCCGGGGTTCCCAACCACGTGGGTGTCCATTTTAGGGGGTCTTGAGGTGAAAAAGTGTGGAGACTCCTGCCTTAACAGCAGGCTGTGTGGCTGTGTAATAACAGGTGGAACAGACTTGCATGCATGTTGCCTGGGAGCCAGTCCCACCTGTTATTACAGAGAAACGGTGGTCTAATATAATGGTTAGGGAGCTGGCCTTGTAACTCAGAGGTTGAGGGTTCGATTCCCAAGGTGCGGCACTGCAGTTGTACCCTTGGGCAAGGTGCTTAACCTGAATTCCTTCAGTACATCCAGCTGTGTAAACGGATTGCATGTAAAGAAATGTAAAACTGTCTAAGTCGCTCTGGATAAGAACATCTTCTGAATGGCTAAAATGTATTAGCATAATGGGGGAACAGACAAACTACAACCTTTCCACAGCAGAGCGGATTCAGAGGGGAGAGCCACACAGTACATTAAGCCAACTTCCCTTATTTCACCAGCGGTGGCAAAAGCACAGGACTTAACGCAGCACGCAGACAAGAAGCCGAGCCGGGGCAGGGTTGATATAATCTGTGTTCACGACGCAGCTGAGCTTCCCAAGGACGCTGCGGCGGACAGACGCCTCGATTTATAGCAGCCAACGCAGTTCGGATTCACTCGGCATTCAGGGTAATTGGAGATATAAATCAAACAGCTGTGACTTCCCACAAAGAGCTGCCTCTGATTTATTCTGCCGGAGTGGAGGAGGGTCCTTGTTTATTTTTTTTTGTTGCAAATGGAGAGCCATAATGGACAAGTTCGTGAGACAATTTTGAAAAAGAAAAGGAAAAGGAAAAAAAGGTATAAATATCAAAATGAGTCTCGGGAGTGCTTGGAGCACACCCGCAGCTGTCGCTGTGGAGGGCGGTGTCTGTGCCCACAGTTGGTGTGGAATTGAGATGAGGGCATGGCAACACCATTTGCCAGAGAGAGAGAGAGGGAGAGGGAGAGAGAGAGAGATTGAGAGAGGGGGAGAGGGAGAGGGAAAGGGAGTCAGAGGGGGAGAGAGAGGGAGAGAAAGAGAGAGAGATGCTTTTTTTTACTTTTAAGGTCTCCTTTTATTCAATCAGATGAGACCTACATGTTCCCAAATTAGGATTAAACAATGCATAAACAAAACAATATTTCCCTTGTACACACATAAAATAAAAAGAGAGTGAGAGAGAGAGAAACGTAACTTTATATCTCAAAAGTACACAGCGATCCAATTCTGTGAATCAAGCTTATTGTCTGTGGGGGCTGTTCAAACACAAACACCTTTCCAGTTCCACATACGTGAGTTTTGTCCAGGCGAAAGACTACACCCTTGCTGTGTCTGTGTGTGCATGTGGTTGGTGTGTGTGTGTGTGTGCATGTGCATGCATGCATGTGGGTGTGTGTACATGTGTGTATGTGTGTGCGCATTGTGCGGAGTGCTAAATTATATGATTATGTATGACCTTAAATATGGAAATAAAATATTAGTAAGAGAAACTATTTTTACATTTCTATTTTGCTGAGAACCCCTGACATATGCAGCAAGTGGGCGTGGCGCAGGCAGAGCCCCTGAGGATCAGGGAGAGGGGAACCCCAGGTGAGAAAGGTGTGTGTTACTGACATCCGCACAAGAAACAGCAACACTGGGAGGAAGCAGTTCTGACATCTTCCGTCACACCCGTCCTCTTGCCAGCAGGACATGTGACTCACAGCTATGCACAAATGGTTAGGGGGAGGGGCAGGCAATGACACACGGTGAGTGTTGCGTTCCTCCAACACCAAAGCTCAACGAGGCTGTTCTGGTGGCCCAACCAGACACTTTATTTTGGTTCCCCAGTTCCCCAGTACTTGCTTGTGAAATGGGGGGTGGGAAGTGCAGGTCTTACATTTTTTGACAATGAAGTTTGAAGTCTTGAATCCATCGATGATGATAAACCATTCTGCCCCCCAACCCCCAGTGGAGTTGCTGCCGTAGCGCCCTGGACTCTCCCCACCCCCCGACAGTTGGTGCGGGTCTACATTCCAAACACTCTGTCAATCAACAGAGCCCAGAAACCAGGGGAGCTGTCACTCAGCTTTGCCCCTCTGCCCCCCTCTCGTCTGTCTCCCCAGGGCCCCGCCTCCAATCATCCACTTATGCAGCAGAACCATCTGTTAGAATGCATGTTCGGAGTGAATCTCACTCTGATTTGTTTGTTTGATCTCTGCATTTAATTATCTTCGTTCCCCTGTCCCTTATCCCTTCAACAGCACTATGCCTCTTTAGTCATCTTGTTATCTGTTTATGTTTTTTTATATATATATATATACACACACACACACACACACACACACATTATATGGCCAAAAGTCAGTGGACACCCCTACTAATTATTGAGTTCTCAGGATTTGGGATAGGCCCCTTGGGATAGGTTCCAGTGAAGGGTATTCTTAATGCTACAGGATACGAAGACATCTTAGCCAATTGGGCACTTCCAACTTTGTGGGAAGAGTTTGGGGAAGGCCCTTTGCTGTTTCAGCATGACTGTGCCCCTGTGCACAAAGCGAGGTCCATAAAGACATGGTTAGACGAGTTTGGTGTGGAGGAACTCGATTGGCCTGCACAGAGCCCAGACCTCAACCCCATTGAACACCTTTGGGAGGAATTAGAACGCCGATTGCGAGCCAGGCCTTCTCGTCCAACAACAGTGCCTGACCTCACAGATGCTCTTTTGGCTGAATGGGCACAAATTCCCACAGACACACTCCAAAATCTTGTGGAAAGCCTTCCCAGAAGAGTGGCAGCTGTCATAGCCGCAAAGGGGGGTCCAACTCCATATTAATGCCCATGGTTTTAGAATGGGATGTCCAACAAGCTCATATAGGTGTGATGGTCAGGTGTCCACTGAGTTTTGGCCATATGGTGTATATATATAATTATTATTATATTTTTATCTCTTTTGTAATTCCTGAATAACGGTTTGAAGGGTGTTTTTTCCTTCCCCCCTTAATCATGCCTGTTGTTGTTTCTATCTCTTTACTGTTGTTTTTTGCAACAAATAATAATAAAGTCTTGGCGCGTCTGGGGCCCAGAATGCATCATGTTGGTGAATAGAGATAGATAGAGATATCCCAATCTGCACGCGGGTGCAGGAATGTGGGATAATGAGAGCGCATTCCGGAGCACATTCAGCAGACCCCCCTCTGGTCTCCAGGGTCGCCTTCATCAATGTGCTTAGAGGACCCCCCCTTAGTCTCACGTTAGAGCTACTCCCCCCCCCACATCGTATTGGCTTAACTGTGAAGTGGTCCCTGACAGTGTGTGTTCACCTCTCACACCACACTTTTCTCACACATACACACACACTCTCTCTCTCTCATACACACACACACACACACACACACACACACACACACACACACTAGCACACTAGCACGCACTAGACTGCATCAGCCCAACACCTTTCACACGTTAGTGAATCCTGCCAGCATCACTTTTTAGCCATAACTCCTGACTTCAGTGACCTTGATGTTAAAAGGTCGACAGTCCCTTTAGATAAACCATCATTTTGTACTTGGAGCGTGGAGGTGGTGTTGGATTACCGTACATGATATAACGGATATATATGACACAGCATGCGGATTAAGTTGCATATTTCATAACTGACCTTACATTTATTTCAAATGCATTTCCTCCTACAAATGTATGAAAATGATCTGCCTTGTAAAAACCTTTACAATATGACCTTTATATGACCTTAATCACATCCATTATATACAGGTAACTGCCAAAATAAAGGAAATGCCAACATAAAGTGTCTTAATACAGCGTTGAGCCACCACGAGCCACCAGAACGGCTTCAATGCACCCTGGCATAGATTCTACAAGTGTCTTGAACTCTACTGGAGGGATGTAACACCCTTCTTCTACAAGAAATTCCATTATTTGGTGTTTTGTTGATGGTGGTTGAAAATGCTGTCTCAGACAATGCTCCAGAATATCCCATAAGTGTTCAATTGGGTTGAGATCTGGTGACTGAGATGGCCATGGCATATTCTTTACATTGTTTTTATGCTCATAAAACCATTCAGTAAACACTCTTGTCCTGTGGATGGGAGCATTGTCATCCTGGAGTAGAGTGGACTTAAACCGTGCCAGGAAAATGCACCCCATACCATAACAGATCCACCAGAACCCCTAATTTACCCTTAATAAGTGGGTTACCCTTAGTGTTTCCTTTATTTTGCCAGTTACCTAGTCATCTTTGAGGAGACCACTCCCATCAGGATAGAGATGGTTCACAATAGGATGAAGGTGATCACTCAGAATGGATTTGTATTTATTGGTGTTCACCTTGCCCTCTGGGTTGAGTGGACCTAAACAATGCCCAAACCCTTCATCTTCCTTTATCTTGGCAGCTACCTGTACCTGCGGTACACTACCACCAGTTCTAAAAGGTCCATAAATTAATGTTAAGGGCTTAAGGGCTTTCCAGGGCAAATGTAACTTTTTTGCATGTAAAGCGTTGGGTTACGATTTTCCTAAGGGAGTCTTACAGAACACTGTATACAGGCGACCTCTCCTGGTCAGTCGGTGAAACTGCATGCAGTGACCTAAATATCAGAGCTTGAAGCAGAATGCACATTGGAGCCAAGCAATGATCACAGTCCTGTTGAAGGACTGAGTTACTGATATTCCTGTGTGCCCATGTGTATTTAAAGCTATCTGTAGTCACGTGCAGCCATCTTTATTTAAAGCTTACTGCAGTCGTGGCTCTCGCCTCCTCACGATTGTGTCATTGGTCCTCGTATCCGAATTAGTCTCCGTTGGACCGTCTCACATTTCCATGAGCTCATACTGTGGCCATCCCGCCCTTTAATGCCCACAGAGAGCTACACAATGACACAGTGCAGATAAACTCTCTCTCTCTCTATCTCTCTCTCTCACTCTCACACACACACACACACACACACACACACACACACACACACACACACACACACACACACACACACACACACACACAGGCACGCAATTCATAGACACTAAAACATAATTCACACACACAAAACATACACGCATGCTTAAACACACTGGCACACAAGCACATGAACACACAGGCACACGCACACACACACGCAAACACAGAAACGGACACTCATACACACGCACAAGCACACACATATGCATACTCAGAAACACTCAAATGCATACACACATGTGCACACCCACACACACACATACCCACACTCACACAAACACACACACACACACACACACACACACACACACACACACACACACACACACAGGCAGCGGTCAGTCCTTCCTTCACTACCACAGAGTACATCATGTAATCCTGGATATGCAAATAACAGGGAGAGGCAAACACTGGTTTCCACGGTAATGTCAACAGAATGAAAACAGTTGAGTAAGAATGTCTGGAACGTTTCCGTCTCGACAACACACTACATCACTTCTTCCACAAGGCACCAAGGTGCATGGGCACATGAGTGCGCGCACACACACACGCACGCACGCCCGCAAGCACGCACACACACACACACACACACACAGACAGTCTGCAAACTCTCAACCTCAGTCAGAGACAGTCCAGTCACTGTAAAAGGACTTTATATTTGTTCATTCCCAATATAAAATATGTACTAGTGTGGACTATATGTGCCACTCTACAAGTTCTACCTGTGGTGAAATGAGACAGGAGGCCAGTGCATGTTTTTAAATAAAATATATTCAATTGTTTTAAAGTCAAACGCAGTTTTGTTTAAAAAGGTCACTACAGTCTTGGTTGTCAGTGTACGGAATGTTCCGTTCCACACAGAAAGCGCGAACAGCGTTTTCGAGTAGTTCTTCCAGCAACAGTGAGGAACTCAAATATAATCTAATAAAATTGATTTACTATTTCAAATATTACAGGGCTGGTGGATGAACCGTGCATTAAAATGCTGTAATTGACCATAATCGCACAGTTAGCAAGTATAAACGAACAATGCAAGCAGCTGAATAAGTAAGCTAAGGTTCCTTAATAGATTTGGTCCCCATCTGTCTAGCATTGTTTTTCAACCAAATACTCCTTTAGCTTCAGTGCTAATTAAACCCTTTGCAGACACTCTGCCCCACTGCCAAAGAACAGAACAAACTACACAGTCAAATTAACCAAGCTTAAAAAGGCTGAAAACATTCCTTTCGAAGCTTGTTCTTGCTACATGTCAGAAATAACACATATAGTTCCCCATTTCAGAAACTGTAATCGATGAACCTGCTACAATGAAACTGTGAATTTCTCTGAGAACACTAAAACACAACACACAGATACATTCATGATATTCCTCTACAGATCCCCCCCTACTTGTATGAAACCCTGCTGTACAATAAGAAAAACAGTTCAACGTTTATAAACCATATTTACATAGTATTGACACGGATATTCGGAAGTCTCTATTTTCTCCCAGTACCTGTGGGCACATTCTCCACCTATTCCATATTCTCTGATTGTCGTGTGACCACAGAACTCCTTGTTAAACTGAAGTGGGGAAAAAAATTTAACTATAAAAAAGACAATGATTCAACAGTTTCCATGGAAAATCATTCGTTAGACGTCCCCCCACCTTATCATAATCACCCACCAACAAAAAAAACCCTATTTCTCCAGCTGTCTTTAGGGGAAAAACAGCCATGCATTAGCTTATTCATATCAAAATATAACTATTTGTTTTTATGTACCCATTTTTAGGAACACGTACACGCACTCACCGCATGCACACACGCACACACATAGTGCAAGTAGTGCACATCACTGTGACTGAACACTTTCAGCTTAATCTGGCAACACCTGTCAACACCGAAACAGTCGAAGCACTTCAGGCTCGTCGTATTGGTCTGCTGATCAGCTGACAGGTGACAGGTCAGAGATTTGTGTCTTCGTGAACATCACTGAGATGTCCCTGGGCGCCATTTTGGGTTTCCCTCATGGATTTGATCGCCGCCCAGATACGACACAGCATCCCGCCTCTGCAGAGAGAGGGAGAGAACAAGAAAGAAAGGGAGAGGGAAAGAGAGAGGGAGAAGGGGCCAGAGAGAGAATGATGGAGACAGAGAGACAGACAGAGAGATAGCAAATCAGCACAAACCTGTCTGAGCTCCCGGGGGAGGCCAGACATTAATAAAAGACCCTCAGCTATTTCACTGTTGTTTCTTGCCAAAGTCTGCCTTTCTCTCTCAGCTGAGACTGAATCATGCCATTGACATGACATCACAGATCAGCACTCTGTGGGCGAGTTTTGCTTTTGCTGTTTTTGCAGGGAGTAAAAAGCTGTTTGGTTTGCCTGCTTGGTGATCCGTCCAACCCGAAGCTGCCTTTATGGAGCGATCAAGTGTGAAGGCTCCCTGTCAGTCTGTCCACTTTATTAACTCATCTAGACCTCCACAAGTATGCAGCGCAACTTCACAACAATGCTATCAAAACATGAATAATCAAGAAAAGCTAAACCACGGCCTGGATTCAACAAACATTTGGTCCTTAACTTTGACGGCAAAAAAAAAAATGCGAGTGGTCCTTT